>OY735254.1:489223-820223 GCA_963457715.1 Argyresthia albistria | reverse complement strand
GTGATAGTGGCAGAGATGTCATTTGTGCTCACTGGAGCACCTCTTCTAGGGTGATGCAATCATTAAAACATGTTATTTGAAATATGCTATTGACGATAATAATGAAAATACCTTTAAATTATACTTACACGATTATTATATTGTTGTGATTATTAGCTGATAAATAATGTAAAATTAAAACTATTATAGCCAATTTGTTTGTACGTACCACCAGCAAAGGTAACGCTAGACCACTTTTAGCTCAATTGTTAAGTGATAAAGGAGAAAAGTGCTTTAGCTGCAGTTTTGCTGTTGGTTCCTCTGCATACTCATTATAAGTGTAATAGTGTCTCAATCAGTAATAGTTTAGTTTTAGTGCTAGTAACTTTACAACAATCTAAATGTTAGGTTTCTCATTATGTTTTATATTTGATTATGAAATTGGCACTCTCGAACTTGCGTTGCACAAATGCCACTGGGAACAAGTATTCTCGTTCGCAATTTATTTCTGAACAAACCACATCGACCATGCATATTTGATTAGCATCAACATTTAATTTGAAACAGGTCTTCAGTTCTTAGTACTACAAATAAGATTGTCGTTACTGTTAGTAATTAGGAGAAAAGGAATTATAATAATTCGTAAAGTCATTGTAGACTATGTGTATGTTTAGGTGTCGTATGTAGTTCCACTAATACATCACTTCAGATTTACGCCACACACCGGCAGATTGAAGGCAGGAGGCTCATTTATTGTACTGACTCAGTTTTGTTTAGATCTATCCATTCCAATAAAAATTTCGAGATTATACGAACGGTATGGAAAAATGAACTAATTGAAGCTTGTGATGTGCTAAAATATTTTCTATGTCCGTTTATTTCACATAATATTTTCCTTTATTGTAATTATTTATTCGATTATTGTAAATACACTTTTGTTATTTAATTTTACCTTAAAATTGATATGGTATGTAGCTTTTAATGTTGTTTTAAATTTTGAATTTAAGTCGACAACTTTAGTTATAGAGAAATCTTTTGTTTGTATTTAATCATAAATTTTCATTCGCGGTACATATTGACTGTGTTGAAAATTTAATTTATATGAATATTTAAAGATATAGTCATTATACCATTTAAGATAAATATATGCTGTATGTAGTTATTTCACTCAGATAAAATGAACAAAATTTTGGTTTATGTAATCCCCGTGAACTTCACTGTAAGTATAGTATAGCTTATTGTAATCATTGTTGATGAGATTTCGATGAATATTTTGTTCAAGCCGGTCACACACTTTGCTGTAATATATTCGTGTCGTTTCCGATAAAAACCCTATAATCTTAATATATTAATATGTACCTAGCTTAGTGTGTTACCGGTTATATAGACTATACAGTTGTAACAGAAGGTTGTAGTCATATTTTAGGGGGTGGAGACCATTCTGAGCAATTATTACTATGAAACCGATTTGTATCAGAGCAACTTTATTTGTCATTGCTCCATACGTTTTGTTCCGGGCGGTCAGCTGATGTGTATAGAGAAGTGAAAGTTGCTCAGAATGATGTCCCTAACAACCCCCTAAAATATGACTACACCTTTCTGTTACACTCTGTAGAGTCTACAGTGTAGACTATGAACAACTGAGCACTTTTGCGAGATTGTAAACTCAAGGCAGCTAATATCACAGTGGGTAATAAATGACAACCATCTAATTTGATAGGGTGCGGACTGCATACCAGATATTATGTACGTAGTGTTCTACAGTGTACATGACTGCAACAATCTATGTATCTAGTTAAATCATACGCATACCAGAATGGATTGTGTTAACGCATCAATGTAAATTAAATGCGTATCAATTCTGGTCTGCATTAAAATTACAGCTGCTTTGTCATCTAACATTGCAAGTGGCTTTAGTCGTATCTAATTAGGAAGTGTAGACCAGAATTGATATTGCTTTCTTAATGTTTTTTTTTCTTCTAAATTTCGCACAAAAAAGCATTCTTTCTTTTGAGGATGTGAGTAAATGTTGTTTTATTAGTATTTTTGACAATTTATTATACATTTGTGAATTATTTGGATCATAAATAAACGCGCATTCTGGTTTGGATGTTCGTGTATCATTTAATAATATCTGGGGACCGAGCCCTGCCGAAGACTTTGTGACATAGATTTTTCATGTAGGTACTTACGACGACCTGTAATCCTAACATTTGAAACTTGCATGAAAATGAATTCTGACAATGCCACTAATTAGTGCCAATTAGTGCTGAAATCAACATAATTAGTGCCATCATAGTTCCGAAGTTATAGGCATAAGTTTGTGAGGATTACAGTTAGTCGTCTAGCTGTAATCCTCATTTCTGATGCAAGCAAACGGTTCCTATCTACTTGGTTGAGGTCTTAACTTTATTCACACCTCGGACGCTCCATACACTCGTAAAATAATTCACCTATTACTACTACATAACCAAATGATGTTTGTATACGTGCAAATGTGTGCGTAAACTTTGCTAGGGCTGGTGGCGCGGCAAATGCAGCCGATATTAAGTATACGCTACGCGTCGTCGTCACTCGTCAGGCGTTCAGCCCTGTCTATTGATCCTATAACCAATCCTTTGACGCCAGGGGTGGGGTGCGGTATCTGAATCAGCGCGGGGAAGGGAGTGGCCGTTCTGTACGGAGTACTATGTATTATCTCTTTCTGTGCTTTATTGCACATAAAAGACAAAACACAAAAATATACAGACTCGTCTCGGAACGCGCCATAACATAGCCAGATTTGGTGGACCTAGACTTGGCAGTTGGCATTGGCAACACCGAAAATAAAGTTGAAGTTGTTGTTGGGGGCCGGTTTGGTTGGGTTGGTTGGGCGTTGTTTGCTTGTGTGCAGATGTAAACGTCGTCGTGACGTACGTGTGTTACTGTCACACAGTAAATATTGTGTTTGAATCGTGTTTGAATGTGTGTGCTGTTGCTTGCTGTGTGTGCTCTGTTCTGAGGTGTGCTCTGTGGTCTGTGCTGCTGCTGAGTGTGGGTGGGCTGTGAATGTATAAGTGAATTTGTCATTGTCAATATTTCAGTTTCAGGTTCAGGCGGAGTTTTGAGTTTTTGTAGTTAATTGGAAAGTGACGAAAGTTTTGATCCTGTGAGCTAGTTTTCTTTTCACCAATAACCGTGATCTAGACTCAACTAGTTGTAATTGATAACTGGGTCAGGAAATGATTAGTGGCATAAAGTTTGCATTCTCGCTATTTATGAGTCACGCATTTATTAGCTGACTGCCTCATTGTGTTCTTACAATGATAACTGTTAGTAGGATAGTGCTGTGAGTGATGGATGGACCGCCTGTGCCTAAGCCCCGGACCGGGCTGGGGGCCGGGGTTGACCCGTCGAAGAGGCCCATTCCTCTCCCGCGACGGGCCGCCACCCCGACGATCCCCGCCGTCGCCGAAAAACACTCCACCATGGACAAACTGCGCTCAATCGGGATATCCTCCAAGCAATTAACTGAAGAAGTCGCTTACAAGGTACAAAACAGAGCCAAGTCTGCCACTGAGAAAATAGAGAAGTCATTACAAGACAGCTCCAAACTTGCTACAGGCACTATCGAGAGGACTAAATCGGTTACTAAATCCCTATTCGATGGTACTAATCGAATGTGGAAAACAAAGAAGAATAATAGCTCTGAGAGAGAAAGATGTGTGTCGATGCCCCCAGTTGATATGAGTCTATTTGATAAAATTAAGTTCAAATCTCCCCTGCAGGACCAAGCAACTTTTGGCAATGTTAGTGACCTAGTCCTGGATGCAAGGTACCAGGAAGGCACCAACTGCATTCTGGATCACCTATCATTACTTTCAAGTAACTCTGGATCAATGGCTGACACTACAAGCAATGCATCTTTTGAAGAATTGAACATTGATCCCACCTATGACACACCTACATCTTCTAAAACAAATAGTATTGTTGGTACACCTACTATTCCAGAATTACCAGTACGCCACAGTGTGAAACGAAGTATTTCTTATGAGAACTGGAAACTACCGAAAACCACCGAACCATTGTTGACCTCAACCAATGAGTGTTCCTCTGAGCTTCGCCAAAGCACAATTCTTGAGTTTGACCCTTTAAGTGGTACCTCAACAAAATATGAAGGACTCACCAATGGACAGTTGCTAGAGTTTCAAGAATTCTTGAATTTTAATGATGGCGATGATTTCTCACTCATGCCTGATAATGAGTACAGCAATTCAGTAATATCTACTACTCCACCAGAACCTCCTACTAGAGTCGATAGCATAGAAACTAAAGCTGAACTTACCCTAAAAAAGAATACAGATTGGTATGTTGATTTGGATCATACAGAAGGTGATAAAACTAGGATTGTTAGCAGTCCATCTGGAGGGCCTCTGGATAAACTCAAGGGTATTTTTGCACCTTCCAAGACACAAAAAGCCCAGGATGGACAGACATGCATTGTTGCAAAACCAGCTGTGAGCACAAAACTAGTATACCACAGTGGCATGTTGACTCGCATTTCTTCTGGGGCTGAAGAGTTGTTCAAAAACTCACCGAGTCGGTACTGTGTCCTGTCAAATCAGGAGATTGTGTGCTATACCGACACAGTGAATGGCAATGTGAAAGAAAGATACAGTCTGGACAGCATTAATTCAGTGCAGCATGTGTTGCCACTATCAACCAGGTGAGAATTCAAATATTTAAAAGATTTAAAAAGATTTATTGATAATTACAGGTCACATTTACAGTCTAGAGACCAAATCAGCGAAAACTCAATAAACTCCAGACTTTGGCCAATCGTTGAACCTCGCAACTTGCTTGCAGCACATTCAACTTCGAGCTGTCAATAAGCCCGGGCCCGGTGCAGGCCGCCCCGCGCAAGCTGGTGTTCAGCACAAACAGCAACATCGACCGCCGGCTCTGGACTCAGAAGATCGTGGAGCACTTCACCGACGCATTCCCCGCCAAATGGGCAGCCGAGTTCACGCGCTGCGGGTGGTGCTACTTGAAGGTAACCTCTTGTGTAGTCAGCATTAGCTACTCAATTTGAAATCATAATCTATTTGAGTAGGGCTCGGAATCTCCTTCTCGACCACATACCCACCGTCGAGATACGACGGCGGCGTACTAAGGTCGTGGATGTGGGTATGCGGTTTGCAAAGTTTAATTGGAGATGGGCGGGACACTGGGCTAGGAGAGACGACGGAGATGGGCCGAGGCGGTGAAAGACTGCTAGCACAAGGATGTGCGTAGACCGAGATGCAGACTGCTGGCCCGATGGTCAGATGACATTGCTAAAACCGCCGGGAAACAGGGAATCAAGTTGGCCCAGGACCGCAATAAAAGCCGTAATGAAGAGGAGGCCTTGTGGGTGTTGGAGGCTGGATAGATAGATAGAATCAATTTGAATAACTTCCGTGCTGACTGGACATATTTTTTTTTCGCCCTGACAATTACGCTTAGTTCGCCGTGTGGGTGCGCCGTTGTCAGTATTTTATGGAACACTGTGGAGGTTGAGTTAGGTGACGTAACGGCAGGCGTAGGTAGAGCCGGCGCAACGGCGTGGAAAGTGTACAAGAGGCTGTAGACACGCGACCAGTAAAGCATGCGAGTTGGCAGCAGGCGACGGCAGCAACCAACGGCAAGTGCTGCAAAGGACTGCGTTACTTCTTCTGACGCGCATGCTGATGTGGGAGCTCTTACAAAAATAACTCATTTCTTGAATGGTGGCATGTTAAATTGCATGATTTTGGGGCGCGTATTAGAGTTTTAGGGGCCCACTATTCTAAACTAGATATCCTTTTCTACATCTACGGCTTTCTCCCGCTCCATGTGCCCACTGCTGAGTAAAGGCCTTCTCTACACAACACTGTTTTTAGGGTTCCGTAACCAAAGGGTGCCAAACGGCACCCTATTACTGAGACTCAGTTCAGTTCAGTTCAAAATTTTTATTGACCATAAAATCATACATATTACTTAGTCAACGTCAATATAATATTATTATTTTTGTATACTACCGCCAGTTCGGAAGTTGTGGGCTTAGGGATGGAGCAAAGAAGGGCAAGAAACCTCCCCCATACCTCTTTTAAAATATCAGAGCCTTAAAAATACAATGTTATGTATTTCTACTTAAGTCTAAGGAAATACACCGAGGAGAGACGTACTGACTCAGTCCATCGCCCCTCTTCTGGATTTCTGTGCGCTGAGATGGTAAAGACCATGCAGTTTTGTCATCTAAATATTCTTTTACACTGTAATATGACTTCTTCAATAGGCCGTTTTTGACATAGTTTTTGAACCTCCTTTCTGGTAGGTCCGTTGCTTCATTAGGTATTTTATTATAAAAACTAACACATACTCCCATAAAAGAGTGAGCAACCTTACTGAGTCTGAACGCGGGCATAGCAATCTTATTTCTATTTCTAGTGCTAATACTATGATTATGACCTAAAGTCTTAAATAAACCTATGTTTTTTCTGGTATACATGATATTTTCATAAATGTATTGACAGGTAACAGTAAGTATATTGATATTTTTGAATTTGTCCCTTAGTGATTGCCTAGCATCTAGTTGATAGATAGCCCGAATGGCCCTTTTTTGTAAGACAAATATTGTGTTTATATCTGCCGCTCTCCCCCAAAGCAGTATTCCGTAAGACATAATACTATGGAAATAACTAAAGTAAACCAATCTGGCAGTTCCTACATCTGTGATGTGTCTGATTTGCCTGACCGCATAAGCAGCTGAGCTAAGTCTTCGTGAGAGACTAGTTACATGAGGACCCCATTGAAGTTTCGAGTCTATAGTGATTCCAAGGAAAATTGTTTCTTCAACGAGGTCTAGTCTTTCCGTTCCTATGCTTATACTCGTGTCCACCTGCCGCACATTCGGTAAACAGAATTTGATACATTTTGTCTTCTTCGAGTTTAATAAAAGGTTGTTTACATTAAACCAACTTAACACATGAGAGAGCGTACTATTTGCATCGTCTAGAATTTCTTGTTGTCTTTTCACCTTAAAGATAATGGATGTGTCATCAGCAAATAGTACAATCTGAGTCATTTTCTCCACCATATACGGCAGGTCATTCACGTAAACTAAGAAAAGGAACGGACCCAGAATAGAGCCTTGGGGGACACCAATATTCATATGCGTTCCGGTAGACTTATTTCTATTTATATCTACTTTTAGTACTCTGTCTCCAAGATATGATTCCATTAATTTTAAAGCATTGTCTTTAATACCATAGTGTTGCAGTTTGAGCAGAAGGGTTTGATGATCCACACAGTCAAAGGCCTTGGAAAGATCACAGAATACACCAACAGCATCCTGTGATCCCTCCCACGCACTATAGATGTGTTGTACTAGTGCTACTCCGGCGTCAGTTGTTGATCTGCCTTTAGTGAAACCAAATTGTTTTTTGTGGAGTAGCCCTGATGCGTTAAAGTGAGATTGTAGTTGATTCAGTATCACCTTTTCAAACACTTTGCTCAACACTGGCAAAACAGATACAGGTCTGAAGTTCGCAGGGTCTTCCTTGCTACCGGATTTGAAAAGTGGTATTAATCTGCTCATTTTCATGAGGTCAGGAAAAACACCTTCTGCTATACAACTATTGAACATGATTGCCATGTACGGAGCAATCACATCAATTACCGATTTAACTACTTTAACCGACATGCCCCATAGATCTTCAGTCTTTTTAACGTTTAGAAGTTTGAATGTTTTAAATATAGTTAGAGAGTCTATTGGTTTGAAGTTGAAGCCACTCTTGTGTTGGGGAACATTTTCAACCAAGTAATCTAGAGACTTTTCAGAAGAGGATGGTAGTGCTTCTGTTGTTATTATGGGTATAGTACTGAAGAACTTTTCAAATGCGTTAGCAACGTCCTCGTTAGATGAGAGTAATTTACCATTAACTTTTAAATTAAAACTAGATTCACTACACCTGACCTTGCCTGTCTCTTTTTTAATAATGTTCCATATAGTTTTAATTTTGTCACCCGAAACTGTAATTTGATTGTTTAAATATGAGCATTTGGCTTTATGACATTCTTTCCTAAAATTATTAGAACAATTTTTGACAAGGGTGACAAATTCCGGACTGTGGTCATAAGATTTTTGTTCATACAATTCATATAGTTTGGACCTACTCTGTCTTAATTCCTCTGAAGCCCATTCAGAGAATTTTATTTTATTATTATTTCTCACTTCGGTCAGATTAAATACATTTTCGAATTCCGTAGATATAACTTGGAAGAAGTTGGAATATAGTGTGTTCGGATCTTCACAGTAAGGTGTTGAAGGTAGACTTGACACAAGTCTATTTCGAAATTTTTCCATCGCTGTCTGTCCGTCCGTCCGTCCATCTGTCCGTCCATCCGTCCGTCCGTCCGTCTGTCTGTCACCAGGCTGTATCTCATGAACCGTGGTAGCTAGACAGATTAAATATTCACAAATGATATATTTTTGTTGCCGCCATAACAACAAATACTAAAAAACAAAATAAACTTAATATTAACGGGTGCTCCTATACAACTAACGTGATTATTTTTTTTGCGGTTTTTTATAGATAATGGTACGGAACCCTTGGTGCGCGAGTCCTAATCGCACTTTACCGTTTATTTCGGTTCTGCCATAACCTCATTTTCTCACGAGACGGATTTAGATTTGACAGTTGCTCTATGGAACTTATGTCAAATTTGACCCTATCTATCTGCAGAGAGATTGTGGATAGATAGGTTATTGAAAACGAACGTTAGTCTATCTTGGTCCACCTATAAGACAGATAGGATAGGCTACATTTTATTCCTTAGGCATTAGTTTGTCGCTCACACAGATGATCCTTTAGACAAAGATGGCATTTATTAGCAATCCGATGAAGCAACTATTATGTGTGGTTACATACACCGAAGTGGTTCTCGTTATTTCCCTATAAATTCATACTATCATACAAAGAGTTGCCCATAACCTTGGTTGCCTGTCATCGCCTTCGGTTACCATCGGAATGCACAATCAATGCCTGCGATTCCGAAGGCGACACGAACTAAACTAATTAAATTCATGTGTTTGAAAATGGAATCTGTGGCCACCGCGCAAGAGCTGTCGGATTTGAAGGTTGTCAGTTTAGTGCCTTTAGTTCCTCTAGTTCAGTGGTTTTGACACCTCAAGAATAGCCCACAGTGCTTTGGACCTTTAAACTTAAAAGTACAGTTATGTGCTTATATTGCCAAATTGCAAAATATCTATAAGTATAAGCTGTTATTCGCGACGATTCTATTCACAAGGGCCCTACTCACGATGCAATCTGACTAGCAATTTGTTGCCTTGCAATGCAACATATTGCAGGTAGATTGCATTGTGAGAAGGCAGGTTGCAGGTTGCATGCAATCGATTGCATCGAGAATTGATTGAGATTGCAGGAGGGCCTTTTACAATGCAATCTGTTGCCAGGCAATAAATTGCTAGTCAGATTGCATCGTGAGTAGGGCCTTTAACAGCATTATCTGTTCGTACATACGATACGATATGATCTTTAAGCAAATCTAATTTGTAATTAGTCTCTAAATGTTATGTTTATCACCACACAATAGGTTTTTATCTTGTCCATAAAAAATACATTGCATCTTGATGAGAGCATGATTATCTAATGAAGAGGCCTTGACTCCATCCGTCCTGTACTGGACCGACGTGCCTATATAGAAATTGATAGAGATATAAAATTATATTTATAAGTAGGTATTTATTACAACCTTATTTACAACAGATACTAATATATGTCGCAGTAAGATAGTAATACAACACAATGTACTCATTTTTTGGTATATTATATTGAATTGGAATTTCTATTTGTGTAGTATGGCCTGGAGCCCAGCTAGCGTCGGCCCATATTTATAGTATGGCCTGGAGCCCAGCTAGGGTCGGCCCATATTTATAGTATGGCCTGGAGCCCAGCTAGCGTCGGCCCATATTTATAGTATGGCCTGGAGCCCAGCTAGGGTCGGCCCATATTTAGTATGGAGGCTGATATGGAATTGTTTATTGTTTATTGTTTTCCTTGTGAGATATTTTTTTTAGTAGGCACTTCCACTGCATTCTGCATTGTTGCCTGGCCCTAAAAATATGTAAAGGGTAAATATTCTTGGTCGTTTTAATGATATTTAAATCAAGTAGGTATATTTTAGTATAGTTTTCTCTTTACCAGCTTCGAATATGACTTTACTTGTGCACAATCTTAGCAATGCAATGCAATCTCAACTGGTTATAAGATTAGCATGTTTTGTTAATCATTTCCTGATGCACTGTACGGCGCGCATTGATTCTTATTATTGAGGTTTTAAGACTAGCGTGGCCGGTGGCCGTGGACGTACTCGTACGTACAATAAGTGAGAGAGAGGTCAGTCTAACAAACTAATCCTCCAAGTGATACTTAAGCATCCGACAGTGGATAAGTCATGAATAGTCGCTTTGATCTTTGCACTGGTGTTTTATACTTACATTTCTAAAATAATTCCTACTGAAGTTTTTGAAGTTTATATAACTTGTGTTGTGAACCTAATTACGACCTAATTTGACCTCAATTCCGGGAATATTTATCATCATCTCCAGCTTTTCTGCTTGTCTTAAATAATTGGATCAAATTAACATCATTGATATCAAACTATGTCAGTCACTATCATTAAGCGATTAGATCGATAACTCTTATCCCATTTTTATCATAAATAACCGGCCAAGTGCGAGTCGGACTCGCGCACGAAGGGTTCCGTGCCATTATCTATAAAAAACAAAAAAAAAAGTATGGGAGCCCCCCTAAATATTAATTTAATTTTAATTTAATTATTTAATTTTTAAGTAAATAATATACTCAATATATTGTGAACATTTTAAGCGTCTACCTGCTACCATTATCAATATCGAGCAAAAAAATCACGTTTGTTGTATGGGAGCCCCCCTTAATATTAAATTTCTTTTGATTTTTAGTATTTGTTGTTATAGCGGCAACAGAAATACATCATCTGTGAAAATTTCAACTGTCTAGCTACCACGGTTCATGAGATACAGCCTGGTGACAGACGGACGGACGGACGGACGGACGGACAGACGGACAGCGAAGTCTCAGTAATAGGGTCCCGTTTGGCACCCTTCGGGTACGGAACCCTAAAAAGGTATGAAGTATCGATTACATCTAACTTAATTTCGAATATACAAAACGTGTGAAGGATGAAGTTAAGTCGAGTTATGTTAGGAGTCGAGAGAGAAGTTACAACTTATATTTTCTGAAACTTAATATGAACTATGAAGTCAGTATGCAACTTGCACTAATTAAAAGTCCTCGCACAGTATTGAGTATTGATTGATTAACAAATAATAATTCTAGGACCAGCCGCACATAAATTGCTTTACAAAGGTACATCTGGTTGAATCTGCATGCGTGATCTATATTCAAGTGCAGTTGCGTGTAATAAACAAATCTTTATCTGCTGTTTATTATAAGTTTTCTGTATGTCATTCTTGTGAAGTAAGAAATTACGAAGTCTTTGCACTATTGTATAGATAGGGCGTGACATCAACCATGTTGTTGATGGGATGATGGTCGGGGTTGACCACAGATACTGTCAATAGCCTGGAAGGAAACTGTAAATAATTACAAGAAAGGAAAACTATGACATAAGCTTGCCTTTGTTCATATCTTTTCTGTATTGTTTGTGTTTTTAATACGCTTTTATTAGGTCGTGTTTTCTGATATGTGCAATAAATATAGTACGAAATATACATAACATAACATACCTTTAACTAAATACTCAATTTTGCGTGACAGTGGCTAGCCCATAGCTGCCAGCTATGGAAGTTGGAGGTTTCCTTACGATGTTTTCCATCACCGTTAGATAAAGTACCTAAGGTGAAGTAAGTACTTAGCTCATTGGCACATGTCAGCGCCGAAATTAAACCTAATTCGTCAGCTTGAAAAGTGGTCGACCTGAAACCACTACACCACGGTGCTTTGAGGAAAGGAAACCATTGCGGCGAATGTATTTGATTATATGCGTCTATTGCAAATTGCGAATTAATTTATGTTTTCCACAGGGTATAACAGAAATTTGCAAGTACCTACCCATGATTTTTCTAAGATGAACATGTTTGGTGTCTTCATCTATTAGGTACTTTCTCTGTCTCCGGAGGCCAGCGTATCTTCTAAAGTAGTCCTTATTCCCTGTTAGAGGTTGGTGATCATCCTAACTAATTAACCATGCTCCTATACAGGGTGTTTGGAGTATGGAGCGACAAAATTTTTTGGGGAGTAGAGGACATCACTCTGAGCAACTTTTTCTATGAAATCGATTTCATCAGAGCAACTCTTTTTTGACATCTCACTCAATACATTTTGGGCCGGATCGGTCATCAGATTTGTATAGAGAAGTGAAAAATAAAGTTGCTCTGATCAAATCGGTTTGATAGTGAAAGTTGTTCAGAATGATGTCCCTAACTCCCCAAAATGTTTCGTCGCTCCATACTCCAAACACCCATGTATAATAATATGTCTCCGAATATATCTATGTGCCCTACAAAACAAATTATGCATCAATAAATTATGGTTTGCTTGACCCTGATAAAAGTGTGAGTCCGTGATCCATAATTACTGGAGACAGAAAATAAATGAGCAACGCAAGCGAATGTATAACTGACCTACATTCTCGAGCTCGCTGTTTCGAGATCAATAGTTTTTACAGTAAGGCCTATTTTCGTTGTTTTGTGTCTGCCATTGTTTGCTCTCACTGAGTCACCAAACTAGCTGCTGAATAGAAAGGCAATGCGACAACTCAATAGTTATACTTATTCATAGTTATATTGTATGTATGTATATGTATAGTGTCTATCAATCACTCTATCACTATGCGTAAACGCAAGCTACACAAAAATATTTTGCAAGGCAGGCCAAGACGACGTCTTTTGCACAGAGCACAATATAAGGTGTAAATTAATTAGAGCAAAATGTGAACTACTTTGTTAGGGAAATCATCCTGAGCAACTTTCATTATGAAACCGATTTTACCAGAGCAACTTTATGTTTTACTTCCAAGTAAATTTTGGCTGAGTAGGTCAGCTGATTTGTATGGAGAAGTAGTTTCTCATTTTGCGTTAATTCATTTACACCTTGTATAGGTCTTTTGTTTGACGCGCGAGTTTTTCCTGCCCTGAAAAACCTTTTCTGCGTGGCATGCGTCGTCTGGTTCTCTCGGAAACAAACATTAGCGACTCTTATCAAGTGTTGTTTACCAAAAGCGATTAATTAATGCTAGCCATTGTTACTGAATTGTTTGCTTGCTTTCACATTTCACACAACACGTCAGCTGCGCGACACCGGGTGGCAACGTGGCACGCTACTGGAGTATGATTCTCGGGAATACGGATATACGATACACCAACGTCGAGTGATTTTGTATAGGAATCATTCGAAATATCGAATTCGCGAGAATCATACCCCTCAACTGTCATTTGTTAGATCAATGAGTGGGTGCCTGTGCCCTTGCACTAACCCCAGCTTCTGAAAGAGTTATTAAATTAAATTCTGTGCAATAAAGCATAAAGTTCAGCCGACTTGCTGGCTTTTTTAAGGATATCAGCCGCTTCTAAGTAGCTAAGTATGGCGGCGGTTGCGAGACTGTCTCGCTTCACAGTGCAAAAGAGCCCTTAGAGCAGACGCGACAAATAGGCTTGTGGCCAAGGTAATCCAATAAATCTAGGAACAAGTCTTAAGTTGAAGCATTATGTACAAAATGGCTTGACACTCCCAGAATTGTATATTTCCAATATTGTGCAAAAAAGACAGCATTTGATGGCACTTTTACATGACGTCATTCTGTTGTTATTTCATAGAGCTCAGGAACAAAAGTTCCGTTTTGACAGTTCATAAAAAGTATCTATTTTGACTTGACAGGCCACAAGCCTTTGTGCTAGAAACAAACAGATCTCTGTGAATGGTACTCGGATAACGGCTCCGTTATCATGTAAATATCAAACAAATAATGATACCACTATTAGATAGTTATCGGTGATATGTTTGAAATATTTCATCTCGTCTCGGAAGACTAATAATAATCCTATTCTTAAATGCGTGTCTTTCAACTAAAATTATACCTATGTCATGATATGATATGACTGACCATCAGTTCTTTCAGATTAAATGGCGTATATGATTCCACTAACAAAAGTCTCCATGTGGTCTAAACGACTCTGGCCTGTGGCTGGCATATCAGAAGCATCGAATGATGAATGAAGTTATCTTGCATTTAGTATCTAGCATTTGGCCCCAGGTCAAGAGATTCGAGACATTATTCTCAATGCTACTCTGGTGTTTCAGGAAGGAGTCGGTGGCGAGTGGCAAGGTAACTGGGTGATGCTGGTCCGGCGCGAGCTGGTGTACATCAGGGATGGAGCCGTGCACACCATCGACCTGAGGAAGGCGAGGTGCATCGGTGAGCAGAAACACTAGTTTACATACTGCTTATACTCACGTCTCTTGCCCGGAGGAGGGGAAGGCAGATAATATACAGGGTGTAACAGAAAAGTGTCGTCATATTTTAGGGAGTTGTTAGGGACATCATTCTGAGAAACTTTCACTATGAAACCGATTTGATCAAAGCAACTTTAATTTTTACTTCTCTGTACAAATCAGCTGACCGGCCGGAGCAAAATGTATGGAGCAATGAAAAAAGAAGTTGCTCTGATCAAATTTGTTTCATAGTAAAGGTTGATCAGAATGGTCTTCCTAACAACCCCCCAAAATATGACTACACCTTTCTGTTACACCCTGTATGTAGATTGCCGCCTGGCATACACTAGTTTTCAATTGGGCTTAATAATTTTAATTTTAAGGATATTTTTAGTAAGTACACTATGGAACTCTGTGATCCGAAATAAAATTTTAATAATAATAATAATTAAACATTTGCTTGGAGCATAAGAAGCCGTGCTGTTTCAGACTTCCTATGTACGTTCTATAGGTATACAGCTATAGGTAGTAGAGGCATAGATCCAGCAAAACTCACACTTAGTAATGCAGAAGTGGAATTGCCTCTTATTAACCTACTTTTCACAAAATAATGTGTTTGAACTTGATCGTAAATATTAACCGATTTGAATAAAACAAATTATATGATAGAGAGCATGCATCCAGTTTGAACGCCCTTTCTTGAAATTTTGAAATCAATTCGTTAGATCTTGAAAAATCTTAAAAAATCCGTAAAATATTGGTCTGTCTAGACGACATCATAATGAAAAGTTAAATATATTTTGTTAATACCTACAAGATATTTCTATATTGGTTTCTTTATTGTTAACTCTATCTCGTATAGTCTGTAGTTTAGCAGCCACGTGTCTACGATAAAGGTTATCGTTTTATTACAAAACATTGCATATTGCATGCCTTATCATCTTCAACATCAAATAGCTGTGTAATCAAAATGTCTGTACGTCGTCAGTATCAAAATAATTGAAATGAGTCGCAAGACTAGAAAGACTATACAGGAATATTGGATTATTGACGCCAAAAATACATTGATAAATATATATTTAATAATTTTTAAGTATTTCTGTCGTCATGTGCACTACTGGATTGTTAGTCACTATGCTGATTCATATTGGGTAACCACAATAAACGTCACTGGAGTTTTCCTAGTCTGACTGAGTAGGAAAACTCCTAGGGGACAAAATGCCACCCAACATGTGTATGAGACACTGCAACTTTGTAGCGACATGTAAGTCAGCAATTCTGTAAGTCAGCATTCTAGTAAGTAAGTCAGCAATTCTGAACAAGATACTCGTACTTATCGCTTCAGTTGTGCGTAGCTTGGCTTGATATTGTAGAATAGGAACTCACAAAAACACTTAATTCAAAACAATCGCCTTCACTCGTAAAAAGTTATCAGATGCCACAGTCAAGTTCCAGTCGCTAACCTATCAAAGCTACGATTCAAATAAAACTCGATACTTTGCATGGCGTTCATCAAATCGCATACATTTTCTTAGCGAGTAATAAATTATAGCGAATGCAACTTGGCTACTAATGTATCAATCAATCAGCCCACACCTACCCACTGCTGGGTATAGGCCTCTTCTCTACCACGCCATCCGCTCCGGTCCTGTGCCTCCCGCATCCACTGCCTGCCGACTATGGCGGTGATATCATCCGTCCATCTGGCTGGTGGTCTGCCTACTTAGCGTTTTGCGGTTCTGGGTAGGCACTCCGTTACCGCTTTGGTCCACCTTCCGTCATCCCTCCGTGCCAAGTGTCCTGCCCACCCCCACTTCAGTCTCGTGACTCGCTTGCCGACGTCGGCAACCTTAGTGCGACGTCTTATTTCTGTATTTCGATTACGATCCTGAATTTTGATGCCTAACATGACACGCTCCATGGCCCTTTGTGCGACATTTATTTTGTGCATGTTCGCCTTTGTAAGGGTCCATGTTTCGGCACCATACGTGAGTGTAGGCAGGACACATTGGTTGTAAACCCTGGTATTCAGTTTTTGTGGGATTTTCGAGTTGAAAACGTCTTTCAGCTTTCCAAAAGCGGCCCAACCCAGCTGAATCCGTCTGGCAATCTCATTTTCTTGACCTTCTTGGCCGAAGGATAAACAATGTCCAAGACAATGGCTACTAATCTATGGCCAGTCTTAATTACAAGGTCAATATAGGTTAAAAATGACCACGCATTCAAATCCACCCTGTTTCCGAGATGCTGATCAAAGGTTATGATTATGATTAACTAATCGATGATTAATAAAAATAGCGGTGTATATGTTGCGAAGAACTGACGCCCCTTGTAAACGTCACTATAGAGTGCCAAAAGATCGTTGGAAGTAGAAGAAGTAGCTGACAGCGATGTTGTATTCCAGTGACGCGCGAGGCTGATGATGAGACAAGGAGCCAGTGCCCCTCGGACGACAGCCACAACCTTCTACTGGACTGTCCCGGTGGGACCATCTACCTGCGCTTCCCGCATGACAAGGAGCTCAAGGTAGGAGCAATATACCAGTGGTATAAACCACCATGCCGTTCATACATATCGTTTCGTTTTTGAGTTTGTAAAGATAGCTACGCTACTTATGGAAGCCCAGTACAAAGTTTCATGATTATAGGTCCAGCGGCTTAGGCTGTGCGTCGTATGACAGTCGCTTATTCACAGACACTACACAAGCGCTGTTGAACGCGCCAGCTTTTGATAATGATCTATACTTAGTCTAATACCTATATTTGTGATGAACTCTCTCATCCCCAGAACTGGAGCTTCAACGTGATCAGGTCAGCGCACAGCAACGGTCAGCAGATCCACCACCAGCAGCTGACCAGGGACAACGTGCCCACCATAGTGGACAAGTGCATCAGCTTCATATACGCGCACGGTGAGTGGACTGACGGCTGCACTAACCTATCATCATTGGCAGCTTGTTTCCCCCCACTGCTGGGTATTAGCCTCCTCCCTGTTGTGCCAACTTATCCGGTCCTGTGCCAATCGAATCCGGGTCTTCCCCACAATATGCGTAATGTCGTCGACCCATCTGGCTGCCGCTCGACCCACGCCTTTCTTTCCCTCTTGGTATACCTATGGGGATGTGTGACTATGTGTGAGCATACATTCACTATGTTAGGGGTTTTTGTTGGTTTTCTGACCCCCTCCCCCACCATAGTGGACAAGTGCATCAGCTATGAAGAGTCATATATGAATAACCTTAAGTAGAAATACATAACATTGTGTTTTTAAGGCTCTGACATATTTTAAAAGAGGTACGGAGGAGTTTCTTGCCCTTTTTTGCTCCAATCCCACAACTTCCTAACGGGCGGTAGTATGTAAAAATATTAATATTATATTGACGTTGACTAATAAGTAATATGTATGATTTTATGATCAAGGGGGGGTCCCATACAACAAACGTGATTTTTTTGCTCGATATTGATAATGGTAGCAGGTAGACGCCTAAAATGTTCACAATATATTGAGTATATTATTTACTTAAAAAATAAATAATTAAATTAAAATTAAATTAATATTTAGGGGGGCTCCCATACAAAAGGTTTTTTTTTTTTTTTGCGGTTTTTAAAGATAATGGTACGGAACCCTTCTGCGCGAGTCCGATTCGCACTTGGCCGGTTATTACAACTACCCACAGATGACTAGATATGCGCATTGTGAGTGGACAACAGCTGACGACACGAAACGCCGATATACGTGACGCTTATTTTTACAACATACATGTAGTTTCATTCCTAGTGTGGAGCCAGAAGCAATGTATGTGACTGTATGTAAATGTTTGTTCGATTTATTTAAACATACTTTATTGCACACAAAATCAATTCATTTTACAATTAATAGTGGAAAATACATGTATAAAGGCGAGCTGTTAAACCTTAAATAAAGTAGTAATGGCCGATCTCACTACCAATCCCTGTCTTTTAGGGAACACTTTATTTCCTTTCAGGGGCCACCTAGCGATTTAAAGACGATCTCTAGACAGCTGAAGGAAGACGTCTCTGTGGCGCAGCGGTTGTGGCTCTCAAGCGAAATCTCCCGGGTTCGATTCTCGGCTGGGTATAAGAAAAACAAAAAGAAACACCAGCTTTTGGATGTTTACAAGTTTGTCTGTCGCTGTGTCTGGGTCCCACGAGAGCGGGGCCAGAAGCAGTATAAGTGCCTTTGTGTAAATGTTTATTTTCATCTAAATAAAACCGGTCAGTAGTAACGGAATCGGTCAGTAGCAACAGCATCGGTCAGTAGTAATCGAAGCGCCTGTGGTTGGTGGTGAGGTTCCTCCGGTGCACGCTGCGCATGATCTCGATGAGGTGGTTGATCTGGATGGCCTGGTTGGCTATCTGCTCGTACGCGTTCACGTGCTCGATCGGCTTCCACGGGTGGTAGAGACGCTTCAAGGTCAACGCTGCGGGCGTATGGCACGTGAATGGCACGTGAATGAGGACGCTATTTGAGTGCTAGTCAAAATAGATACTTTTTAGGGTACCCTACCCGAAGGGTGCCGAACGGGACCCTATTACTAAGGCTCCGCTAACCGTCTGTCCGTCCGTCCGTCAGCGGGTCCTAGAGCACGAACCGTAATAGCTAGAAAGTTGAAACTTTCACTGAATGTGTATATCTGCTGCCGCAACAACAACGAATACTGAAATACGAGAGATATTACAAATTAAAGGGGGTCCCCATACAAGAGATGTGTTTTTTTTAATTGTATTGTTACGATGGTACGGTATCCTTCTTGTGCGATTCCGACACGACCGTTGAGTCTGAGACTTGACCGTTTTTTTTTAGGAACTGTCAAGACGACAAAGAACTGTGGGTAAAAATGTACCCAACTTTGTAGCAACTACTGGCCTATACCATTGGAAAGGTCTTTCGAAAGACATAATTTTATTGTCTTAAGGTTCTTAGCTTGCGAGAGAAAAAAGTTATGGACAAATGAAAATTCCATACAAAGAATACCAACGGTGCATCTCTAGTACAATATTGAGACAGATATAACAGGGTGTAACAGAAAGGTGTAGTCATATTCTAGAGGGTTTTTAGGGACATAATTCTGAGCAACTTTCACTATGAAACCGATTAGATCAGAGCAACTTTAATTTTCACTTCTCTAACAAATCAGCTGATAGCCCGGACCAAAACGTATGGAGCAATGTAAAATAAAGTTGCTCTGATCAAATCGGTTTCATAGTAAAATTTGCTCAGAATTACCTCCCTAACAACCCCCTAAAATATGACTACACCCTTCTGTTACACTCTGTACAAGGAGCGTACTCACTGATGTCGGTCATCACGTTGTATTTGTCGGTGATGTCTCCGAGCAGGTATCCGATCTCGAAAGCCGTGGAGTTGCTGTACAGGTCCTTCATCACCTCGGCCTAAGCACAGAATGGATTAGTTTCCGTGCCACAAATACACATACACAACACACCCATGCACACGTGCTTAGAATCGTGCTCAAGTCAGTGAGCTATCTCAAGCGCTTTATACCGACAGATTTGATATGGCGTCATTGTGCTTAGCTGAGACAAGTCTCAGAGCTGAGAACGGTTTATTAATACAGGCCTAGTGTCTTATCAATCAAAGTTCGGCATGAATATTTACGCTACAATGCAATGCAATTTTAATCACTAATAATTAACACACTTGCGAAAATTACGTCGCGTTTTGGCGTTTAACCGAACTTCGGTGTAGAATCAGCCGCGCAACTTCGGTCGCGTGATTCCTTCCAGTAATGTTGGCGTGTAAAGAAAAGAAAGTTATAACCTCATCGAAGTATTTTATCTTACTATACTTTAGGGAGGTCCTCGCTTGCTGATTGATTTGAGTTGAGATTAGTACTTTTAATAGTAGAAAACTATTATTCTCGTTTACCTTTTTCACCTTCATGTCACAGTCCTTCACTGACTCGTACATCATTCGGAACAACTTCACCTGGACATAAAAAGGTATTACAGTAATTTATGGAATAATATAGGTGTACCCTATCCTTCGGAAAGGGTCTAATAGCCTATCAAGCGTAGGGCCACGATTATTTGATGATTTCCGTCTCATAAGTCTTGGAAACACTTTGTCAGAAAGTTCATTAAATCCCGTTAACCGCGATTCTGTCCGATAAAACTTCGGCACGTCACCGAAGGCAATCCTAGCCACATGAAACCAAACAAAATGACCCTCAAATCAACAGATTACTTACCTTCATGAGGTCTTGGTCTGAGGCGTCTATGTTCCTCCTGACCGGCACCAGGTCCTCGCTGAACTGGTATGGCAACACCAGAAACTTGCGGGACGGCGCGGCCGGGCGCTGCCTTCAAACAAACACTTGCATTAAAGGGCTATTACATTGCGCTAAATAAGTGCACTTTCTGCCTCATTTAGGCCAATGTAATAAGGCCTGCTTGTTTATCACGAGTGTCAGCGTGACTTTGCTTTCCCATAAACGTTATTGACCGAGCGAGCGAAGCGAGCGAAGCGTCTCCGTTTCAGGTTTGGGCAAAAATGCTTTCGTATGTCCGGTTGTTCTCCTCTACAGGTCGCATTTATGAACCGATTCTCGTGAAATTTTGTGAGCAGGTTGGAAAAATAAATAGAATTTTTTACTCGAGCCAGTTTTTTGATTTTTTTTCAAAATGGCGGATTAAAATCGCTACAACCCAAACGGCTCGATGGATATTAACAAATGAGGTGTCGTTGGATTCGTAAAGACCATGAGAGTGAAACAAATGAGCGAGCGAAGCGAGCGAAGCGTCTCCGTTTCAGGTTTGGGCAAAAATGCTTTTGTATGTCCGGTTGTTCTCCTCTACAGGTCGCATTTATGAACCGATTCTCGTGAAATTTTGTGAGCAGGTTGAAAAAATAAATAGAATTTTTTACTCGAGCCAGTGTTTTGATTTTTTTCAAAATGGCGGAGATATGGGGTTTTAAAATGTAAAAAAATCGCTACAACCCAAACGGCTCGATGGATATTAACAAATGAGGTGTCGTTGGATTTGTAAAGACTATGAGAGTGAAACAGATTATATAATTTTAGTAAAAAGTCAATAGGTTGTATAAAAGATCGCGAAATGTAGTTTACAAAGTTATTGGTGCGGCTACTTTCATTCATACTGCATGTACGTAACCAGGTACATTCATAAGTTTGTATGTGTTATTGAAAGAAAATTATTTGGGTTATTTTTTTTATGTGTTTTAGCAGTTCAGCTTTCCCACCGACATACTCGCGAGGTCTACAGCTCACAGAGCCACTAGTTTTATTAATTTGGGTCGATAGAAAGGTCTCCTGAAGTGGCCAGAAGATCTGTCTGTCACAATGTTTTATTTTACAATTTCGCACCGCATCTGAATTTGTGTTCTTGTTATTTATCTAATCATAATAAATAATAATTTACTCTAAAAATAAGTTAAGGATGAAATTCTAAGTTCTAATTGCCTAAGGCCCGCCCTCAAATACCAGTACAGAGCCAATTAGTGCACTAGGGTTCATTATTTCTATGCCATGCCATTTTGCGTGCCTGTGGACTAGCCCATCGCCGAAGCGACGAACGTTTCATCAGTATAATAAATAAGAACCTTCCGAACTCCTTGATGGCCGGTGCCCGCAGTCGCCACGGCAGCTCCAGGATGACCTTGCTCTGATCATTATTCAGGGCCTGACTGGAAGGGCCGGCAAACAGGCTGCCTGTTCACACAAACGTAGCGTCACTCATTTTCACGTTTGAAGAGGGAGAGGCACAGTTATTCCAACGTTGAACTGGTTATGCAATCTCCATTTGGGGCAACAGAGGGCTATATAGCTCGTTGTTAAGGCTTTGGCGACAGCTATACGCAGAACGTCTTAGAATGCGTTATCTTAGACAACATACCATAGAGTCACGCCTTTTCCCATACGGGGTGGCAGAGGCACAACTGTGCCCACTTTTAGGTGGTGATTCAATACTCAATTTTTTGCGACAGGGGGAAAGCCGATCGCCGCAGCTTTGGAGTAATGAAAGTTTCCTCACTATGTTTTCAATCACCGTTAGAACAACATACTTCAGATAAATCCGTTGTCTTAGGTCCGTATTTATACATCGCTCTCGGCTCAGAGAGCAATCTCAAGCGAGTGAAACTGACAGATTCTATATGGTGGTCTGAGTATTAGTCTGCAACATTACAGTTACCTGTAAAGAGATGAAGTACTACCAGAATACTCAAGTATAACATTATACACAACAATACTTATATCAGTTGTTAGTCTAACAGCTTGTTATTCAACATCAAGCAGAATATTACTGAAAAACGGTATCTAAAAATCTAAAACCAGTTAATAACAAATTAAAACCTAAACTAAGAAGTATCGTTAATTTGATTAAGAATTTGATTACCCGTAAACTGCTAATTATGAAGCACGTGCATACTTTTGTAATTATTTGTTTAACCATTTTGTTGATTACACTTCGGGTCAAATCACTACATTTTTGATGATGATCGATTCTATCAAGTCGCCTCTGTGAGCTTTTACATAAATCTTTGTATTTTCTGTTTCATGCTTCAGGATTGACAGACAGGATACCAAGTTTATCTCAAAAGCTCAAGTACTACATTATTCTTGGGAGCGACAAAAAGCTCTTGATCTTGGATGGTATACAGGCTGTAACAGAAAGGTTTAGTCATATTTGAAGGGGTTGTTAGGGTTGTTCTGAGCAACTTTCACTAAGAAACCGATTTGATCAGAGCAACTTTAACGTTCACTTCTCCATACAAATCAGCTGACCGCTCGGACCAAAATGTATGTATGCGTGTGGCGTCGCTGTTCCCGGTACTACGACTCAGTCAGGGTATGCTGTGGCTGAAGAGATTTGCCTGTATAGCTTGTCGGTTTCTGGTTCCCACTGACTGAGGGTATCCTTGTGTATCTGTCTGTATCAGAGAGGTCAATGGCTTATGACCTCGTCCAGAGTGAGGTGGCTAAAGGGCGCGGAATGTCGAACATACCGCCGCCGCTTGCGTCCATACTGAAGTGACTAACCGCCAGTTTCTCGTACGATTTTAATTTGACGTATCAGTCAGCAGTTTGTCACAACTAACAATCTGCTGACAAGCTTTGAGTTTTTAGAACGCAAATGATTGGAAAAATAACCGGCCAAGTGCGAGTCGGACTCGCGCACGAAGGGTTCCGTGCCATTATCTATAAAAAACCGCAAAAAAATATATATGGGAGCCCCCCCTAAATATTAATTTAATTTTAATTTAATTATTTATTTTTTAAGTAAATAATATACTCAATATATTGTGAACATTTTAAGCGTCTACCTGCTACCATTATCAATATCGAGCAAAAATGAGCAAAAAAATCACGTTTGTTGTATGGGAGCCCCCCTTAATATTAAATTTCTTTTGATTTTTAGTATTTGTTATAGCGGCAACAGAAATACATCATCTATGAAAATTTCAACTGTCTAGCTACCACGGTTCATGAGATACAGCCTGGTGACAGACGGACGGACGGACAGACGGACAGCGAAGTCTCAGTAATAGGGTTCCGTTTGGCACCCTTCGGGTACGGAACCCTAATAGTTTGACGGTTGATTTTATATTGTATGTGGCCAGCCCATTCGCTCATTTTCATTCAGTCACTGTTTCCCTCTAGCACATAGCTTTGTCTCTATCTTTAGTTCAACGACAAATACACGTTGGTCTGTTGAGTTGTTGACATTGACAGTTTGATGAAAACTTGCAGGAAGGAGGAACAAAGAGTTTCATTGATCTGAGGTTTGAATTGGAGATCTTGACAAACTGTCAGTTGAATCTTAAGTTAAGTTAAGTTTTTGATCTGTGGCTTCTATCGTGTGTTGCCACGGTTGCCACAATAATTTCGCCAATGTCACGTGATGAACCCTGCACAACTGGGGATCCAGCAACCCAAACTACATATAAACGGAGTTTGAAAATCTGTCGCGCAATTTTGAGGAAAGAAGGTCTACGAGAAACCGGGCCTAAGGCGGGTGCGACCTAAGTCACCGCGCATTAACTCTGGAGGCCTATGTTAATTTGTGCTTTGCGGCATATCCTCTTTAACCCATTACAACAACTCCAGGCACAATGTCGGAGGGCATCTACCGGCACGGCGGGCGGGACAGCCAGCTGTCGTCCCTGCTGCAGCAGTTCCGGCGCGACGCGTGGGCGGTGCAGCTCACGCCCGGCGGCGGCTACTCGGAGCACGACGTTGCCGGGGTGCTGAAGCGGTTCTTCCGCGAGCTGACCGTGCCGCTGCTGCCGCCGGAGATGCACGGCGCGCTCGTCGACGCGCTAGGTGAGCGGGCTACTCGCACTTCTGCTGCAGGGCCTGACTAGTCTAATCCATGTAATCTAAGTTGAAAACCGAATTCGTGATCTATTACTTAGTCCTTAGTCCGCTAGGGAAGCGATGTCGTCTATAAACACAAAAAAAACGAGCCTAAGAAATCTGTCTTTTGACAGTGAAGTCTAGTTACATTTTGTATTAAAAGTCAAAAAGCACTTGACATTGGTTTCTAATCAAATAGGGTTTGTGGAAGTCGGTATTTTTAAGTTTTACTTTTTGTTTCAATTATTATCTCCCCCTCTCGGTCTCACAGCCATCACGGACGACGCCACCCGGCACTCTGCGCTCCGCCGGCTCATGGGCTCGCTTCCGCTCGTCGCGGGCGCCACCGCGCGCAAGCTCTTCTCGCACCTTCGCTTCCTGCACTTGATGGAGCCGGCGAACAAGATGAGCGCAGAGAACCTCGCCAAGGTGTGGACGCCCAACGTGATGCCGTGCGTCTGGGTTAGTGCACTACTCACTCTGGCTGGGAAGGTGGACAGCCCTATGTTCAAGTACTGGGTGGATGTGCACCTTCGCAGTAATAAACCATAATATTGAATATAATGATATTTTAGGACGGTGTTTGTGTATGTGAGAGGGTGTGTGTCGCTGTGTGAGGAGGGTGTGAGTGTGGGTGTTATTATTTAAGGATGTATGATGTATTTAATTTAATTTTAGACTATCTTCTAATTATAAAATGATATCTATGGATGTATATGTTAAGATGTATGCTACCTGAAATAAATATTTTGAATTTGAATTAAACCACTTCCTGCTACCGGTAGCCGACCAGCCCCCCTACTGCGCAGCGGCTGTCGGCATCGGCTTCGTGTTCGACTTGCCGTATTGTCATAATGATAAAGTTTATTCTTGCGCGTTTAAACACCGATGCCGATGCCGACAGCGGTTGAGCGGGGGGGGGGGGGGGGGGGGGGTAAAAAGGAACGCCGCGCCGGCTAAAAAGGAAAGAAAAGAGAAGGATTTTAGCGACATCTACGGTACAGCTATAAGTAGGGTTCTCTGGCCTAGCAGCTGGACAGCATGATAAGAGAACAGATATTTATAAACGAATGAGTAAGTGTTCTCCTGTAATTAAACATACTTTCCAACGTTCTTTTGGCGGGCGTCGACAGTTGGAACCAACGCTTGATGAGCAATGAGAAATGAGAGGTCTGTGTTGATGACAGGTTCGTTGCGGTAAGCTGCGTAGACGTCACTGATGCGCCAAAAGATCTTTGTGGAAGACTGTAGACAGTGATTTGATTTTCTTAGTTGAATTTGTTCTTTCACTCAATCATTCATTCACGTTTCCTCAATTCGTTCACTCAAGTCAACTCGACTTCCAGAACAACGAAGCGTCCCAGATCGCGTGGTCGTCCAAGCTGTGCTACGTGGTCCTGGAGCTGATCAAGAACTACGTGAGCATCTGGCAGCCGAGCGCCGAGGAGATGCGCACCGAGGAGCACGAGCGCCGACTGCTGCTGCGCACCGGGTGAGTGCCGGTGATGAAGCGGTGATGACGATGAGTGAGCATCTGGCAGCCGAGCGCCGAGGAGATGCGCACCGAGGAGCACGAGCGCCGACTGCTGCTGCGCACCGGGTGAGTGCCGGTGATGAAGCGGTGATGACGATGAGTGAGCATCTGGCAGCCGAGCGCCGAGGAGATGCGCACCGAGGAGCACGAGCGCCGACTGCTGCTGCGCACCGGGTGAGTGCCGGTGATGAAGCGGTGATGACGATGAGTGAGCATCTGGCAGCCGAGCGCCGAGGAGATGCGCACCGAGGAGCACGAGCGTCGACTGCTGCTGCGCACCGGGTGAGTGCCGGTGATGAAGCGGTGATGATGATGAGTGAGCATCTGGCAGCCGAGCGCCGAGGAGATGCGCACCGAGGAGCACGAGCGTCGACTGCTGCTGCGCACCGGGTGAGTGCCGGTGATGAAGCGGTGATGATGATGAGTGAGCATCTGGCAGCCGAGCGCCGAGGAGATGCGCACCGAGGAGCACGAGCGCCGACTGCTGCTGCGCACCGGGTGAGTGCCGGTGATGAAGCGGTGATGATGATGAGTGAGCATCTGGCAGCCGAGCGCCGAGGAGCACGAGCGCCGACTGCTGCTGCGCACCGGGTGAGTGCCGGTGATGAAGCGGTGATGACGATGAGTGAGCATCTGGCAGCCGAGCGCCGAGGAGATGCGCACCGAGGAGCACGAGCGCCGACTGCTGCTGCGCACCGGGTGAGTGCCGGTGATGAAGCGGTGATGATGATGAGTGAGCATCTGGCAGCCGAGCGCCGAGGAGATGCGCACCGAGGAGCACGAGCGTCGACTGCTGCTGCGCACCGGGTGAGTGCCGGTGATGAAGCGGTGATGATGATGAGTGAGCATCTGGCAGCCGAGCGCCGAGGAGATGCGCACCGAGGAGCACGAGCGCCGACTGCTGCTGCGCACCGGGTGAGTGCCGGTGATGAAGCGGTGATGATGATGAGTGAGCATCTGGCAGCCGAGCGCCGAGGAGCACGAGCGCCGACTGCTGCTGCGCACCGGGTGAGTGCCGGTGATGAAGCGGTGATGACGATGAGTGAGCATCTGGCAGCCGAGCGCCGAGGAGATGCGCACCGAGGAGCACGAGCGCCGACTGCTGCTGCGCACCGGGTGAGTGCCGGTGATGAAGCGGTGATGATGATGAGTGAGCATCTGGCAGCCGAGCGCCGAGGAGATGCGCACCGAGGAGCACGAGCGCCGACTGCTGCTGCGCACCGGGTGAGTGCCGGTGATGAAGCGGTGATGACGATGAGTGAGCATCTGGCAGCCGAGCGCCGAGGAGATGCGCACCGAGGAGCACGAGCGTCGACTGCTGCTGCGCACCGGGTGAGTGCCGGTGATGAAGCGGTGATGATGATGAGTGAGCATCTGGCAGCCGAGCGCCGAGGAGCACGAGCGCCGACTGCTGCTGCGCACCGGGTGAGTGCCGGTGATGAAGCGGTGATGACGATGAGTGAGCATCTGGCAGCCGAGCGCCGAGGAGATGCGCACCGAGGAGCACGAGCGCCGACTGCTGCTGCGCACCGGGTGAGTGCCGGTGATGAAGCGGTGATGATGATGAGTGAGCATCTGGCAGCCGAGCGCCGAGGAGATGCGCACCGAGGAGCACGAGCGCCGACTGCTGCTGCGCACCGGGTGAGTGCCGGTGATGAAGCGGTGATGATGATGAGTGAGCATCTGGCAGCCGAGCGCCGAGGAGATGCGCACCGAGGAGCACGAGCGCCGACTGCTGCTGCGCACCGGGTGAGTGCCGGTGATGAAGCGGTGATGATGATGAGTGAGCATCTGGCAGCCGAGCGCCGAGGAGATGCGCACCGAGGAGCACGAGCGCCGACTGCTGCTGCGCACCGGGTGAGTGCCGGTGATGAAGCGGTGATGATGATGAGTGAGCATCTGGCAGCCGAGCGCCGAGGAGATGCGCACCGAGGAGCACGAGCGCCGACTGCTGCTGCGCACCGGGTGAGTGCCGGTGATGAAGCGGTGATGATGATGAGTGAGCATCTGGCAGCCGAGCGCCGAGGAGATGCGCACCGAGGAGCACGAGCGTCGACTGCTGCTGCGCACCGGGTGAGTGCCGGTGATGAAGCGGTGATGATGATGAGTGAGCATCTGGCAGCCGAGCGCCGAGGAGATGCGCACCGAGGAGCACGAGCGTCGACTGCTGCTGCGCACCGGGTGAGTGCCGGTGATGAAGCGGTGATGATGATGAGTGAGCATCTGGCAGCCGAGCGCCGAGGAGATGCGCACCGAGGAGCACGAGCGTCGACTGCTGCTGCGCACCGGGTGAGTGCCGGTGATGAAGCGGTGATGATGATGAGTGAGCATCTGGCAGCCGAGCGCCGAGGAGCACGAGCGCCGACTGCTGCTGCGCACCGGGTGAGTGCCGGTGATGAAGCGGTGATGACGATGAGTGAGCATCTGGCAGCCGAGCGCCGAGGAGATGCGCACCGAGGAGCACGAGCGCCGACTGCTGCTGCGCACCGGGTGAGTGCCGGTGATGAAGCGGTGATGATGATGAGTGAGCATCTGGCAGCCGAGCGCCGAGGAGATGCGCACCGAGGAGCACGAGCGTCGACTGCTGCTGCGCACCGGGTGAGTGCCGGTGATGAAGCGGTGATGATGATGAGTGAGCATCTGGCAGCCGAGCGCCGAGGAGATGCGCACCGAGGAGCACGAGCGTCGACTGCTGCTGCGCACCGGGTGAGTGCCGGTGATGAAGCGGTGATGACGATGAGTGAGCATCTGGCAGCCGAGCGCCGAGGAGATGCGCACCGAGGAGCACGAGCGTCGACTGCTGCTGCGCACCGGGTGAGTGCCGGTGATGAAGCGGTGATGATGATGAGTGAGCATCTGGCAGCCGAGCGCCGAGGAGCACGAGCGCCGACTGCTGCTGCGCACCGGGTGAGTGCCGGTGATGAAGCGGTGATGATGATGAGTGAGCATCTGGCAGCCGAGCGCCGAGGAGATGCGCACCGAGGAGCACGAGCGTCGACTGCTGCTGCGCACCGGGTGAGTGCCGGTGATGAAGCGGTGATGACGATGAGTGAGCATCTGGCAGCCGAGCGCCGAGGAGATGCGCACCGAGGAGCACGAGCGCCGACTGCTGCTGCGCACCGGGTGAGTGCCGGTGATGAAGCGGTGATGATGATGAGTGAGCATCTGGCAGCCGAGCGCCGAGGAGATGCGCACCGAGGAGCACGAGCGCCGACTGCTGCTGCGCACCGGGTGAGTGCCGGTGATGAAGCGGTGATGATGATGAGTGAGCATCTGGCAGCCGAGCGCCGAGGAGATGCGCACCGAGGAGCACGAGCGTCGACTGCTGCTGCGCACCGGGTGAGTGCCGGTGATGAAGCGGTGATGATGATGAGTGAGCATCTGGCAGCCGAGCGCCGAGGAGCACGAGCGCCGACTGCTGCTGCGCACCGGGTGAGTGCCGGTGATGAAGCGGTGATGACGATGAGTGAGCATCTGGCAGCCGAGCGCCGAGGAGATGCGCACCGAGGAGCACGAGCGCCGACTGCTGCTGCGCACCGGGTGAGTGCCGGTGATGAAGCGGTGATGATGATGAGTGAGCATCTGGCAGCCGAGCGCCGAGGAGATGCGCACCGAGGAGCACGAGCGCCGACTGCTGCTGCGCACCGGGTGAGTGCCGGTGATGAAGCGGTGATGATGATGAGTGAGCATCTGGCAGCCGAGCGCCGAGGAGATGCGCACCGAGGAGCACGAGCGCCGACTGCTGCTGCGCACCGGGTGAGTGCCGGTGATGAAGCGGTGATGATGATGAGTGAGCATCTGGCAGCCGAGCGCCGAGGAGATGCGCACCGAGGAGCACGAGCGCCGACTGCTGCTGCGCACCGGGTGAGTGCCGGTGATGAAGCGGTGATTCATTCCTCATTGTTCATCAGGCGTTAGTTACAAACTGTCATCGCACGCCGCAAGATCGTTGGTAAGCTGTATAGTGAGTGCCACCAACGTAGCTGTTCAGCTGATAGCGGTCGCTAGTGTCATAGTAGTATTCATAATAGCGGACATAGTATGGTATGTGTTCTCTTTGATGGCGGATGACAAGTCCGTAGTACCAATATTTCGCACCTGAACAGCTAGGTTGGTGGCTCTGTAACTTGATAGATCTGCCCTCTACTTCGCTAACTCAATGATGATCCGGAAAAATTAAGAAGATAAATAATATTGGCCGACTTATTTTGATATCCTTTGGTTACACGATAATTGAACGACGCTTTAAAATTTTACGGATCATCATTGAGTGATCATCACTGAGTTAGCGAATAAGGGGGCTGTACTGAGTTAATTTCGCGGCCGCCATTTTGACGTGATTGTTTGTCGGCAGGACGGCGCCGGCGGCGGCGCGTGTGGGAACCCGCGGCGGGCAAATACGCGTGTGGGTGTATGTGCGGGACAAGAGCAACTCCTACCATCTCACGGTAAACATGACAGCACATAGCGCCGCACCATTGCCATTGACGACCTCTGTGGCGCAGCGGTTGTTTTATTTTCTTTTCTTTCTTACATGGATGTTTTGGCGCGTGGCCCAAAATCGGAACTAACGCGACCATCTTGGAAGTTGTCACTTTGTTGGCAGTTCACAGTATGCTTAGCGCTGACAGTAGCGCCCCCCTTTTTTTACCCACGCGCCAAAACATCCATGTAGCACTATATCAAAACGAAGAAGCAATAATTAGTCTTAAATTGTCAGATTGTACCTTTGAAACTTGATTTTACTGTTCTGTTATAAATATAACTTTTCCACGTCAATTTGAATATTTTGTATGTCCCGAATTTCAACATTTCGACGCCATAAAATGCGCGATATACACACACGAGTCGCGTGAGGCATACCACGGCTGGACTCCATAATACCAACCTTTCCGCTACCTTAATAGCCTTTACTCGTATCTGGGTACAGGCCTGAGCCCCTCGGTGGGGACATTAATGGGCTGAATTTACTTTTTTGGGGTACCGTACCCGAAGGGTGCCAAACGGGACCCTATTACCAAGGCTCCGCTGTCCGTCGGTCCGTCAGCGGGTCCTAGAGCACGAACCGTAATAGCCAGAAAGTTAAAAATATTACAGAATGTATATCAGTTGCCGCAACAACAGCAAATACTGAAATACAAGAGGTATTACAAATTAAAGGGGGTTTTGAGTGCTTAAGTTGTGTTGTACGATGGTACGGTACCCTTCTTGTGCTATTCCGACTCGCACTTGACCAATTTTTTACTTGTACTAATCCGTGCGTCCTGCGCCTTATCCAGCTGGACCCCGCCAAGTCCGCCGAAGATATCTGCGTGGAGCTGTGCGCGCGCGCATCCGCCGAGCCGCACGCGCTGATGCTGCAGGAGGTGATCTGCGGAGACAGCCTGCGCCGCGTCGTGCACGGCAGCGAGCTCGTGCTCGACGTGGTGCTGAGGTAACTGTACCTGCCCCCCTGGACAAGATGCAAAACGCTATAATCGTTCGCAAGAAACGCTAAGAATATGTCATATTATTTTATTCTAGGTGGTCCATTTGTATAATATTATAGTATCTGTGGTTGAACTAACAGAAGAGATTTCATTTTCAACTTAAGGTAACTGAAGAATCAAAAATAAAATGTTAGACATCTTTCCGATTCACAAATGTTTAAAGGGTGTATCGATTCTTTTGATTAATCGATTTTTATGAGCAATATCCTCTCACTAACATACTAAGATTGACATCTTTCAAGTTGCCTGATATATTATAGTCTGTGTGTTAACACCCAGGTGGGGCTACTGGGACGAGAAGGACCGCAAGGACAACTACCTGATAGTGACCGGCAACCGGCTGCTTCACGACATGGAGGCGCTCAGGGGCTCCACGTCGCTGGTCTGTGGCGAGCTCAAGTTCGCCAACCAGCTCAGCAAGAGCTTCAAGCAGTATATGTTCGACTTCCAACACGGGAAGCTGAGCTACTATAAGGATAAGCAGGTTCGATTGCGCAACTCTGATATACATGAAGTTATCATGATGTGGTGAATCCAGTTCTTAACTCAGAGAGCGGGAAGGGGTTGAGTGCGAAATAAATACCAAGTAAACGGCCGTATGCTCTATAGTCTAGGTATATTGACATTAATTATAGCCTAATTCTTAACTAATTAAAACTAAATACGAGCGCTGGGCCCTCCCTAAAGAAAGGGACGCCTTGGCAATTAATAATAAATTCAAGTTCTTATATTTATCGAGCACGCGATTGCGACAATTCCAACTACTAGCGCCATCTCTGTTGATGAGATCGAAATCACGACAAAGATGCTACATGAGGGCCTTCAAAACAGCTTTTCGACTACTTTCTACTATTTTGCCAAAGTCTTTCAGTTGTGTTTCCTTGATTGAGTAATTAATTCCAAAATATTTACGTTTGGTTTCAATGGACTAATTTGTACAAATTTAGCTCATGATCTAAACCGCTACCCCAGCCAGCATAGCACCATAAATATTCACACATCTGTTTGTCTGTCTGTTAGGGCGCAGTCAAGCTGGAGGAGTGGAATATCAAGAAGATCGTGTGGTACATGGGCCACGAGAGCGAGCGGAATCCACAGACGCGGTGGGCGATCACCTTTATACCGCGGGGGAACAAGCCTAAACGGTGAGCCTACACCGCACCACCACCGCTACCTGTACGATGCTTCCATCACATAACGACTCTCGTGCATAGTCTTTATAAGCACTTCATTTGTTTCGGTTCTATCTGGTCTATGACTGTTTTCTAAGCCGCGCATGATTTTTCCGTTTTGTGTTTTTTAAAATGGCTATTATTTGCATACCTGTGGTACACGATTTTATTTCGAACTGCTAACTGCATGCTAATTTTAAATATCTACGGTTCTTGGCATAAAACTTTTCTCAGAGCCGGGAAAAAAATTAAGTATAGCCTGTTTTAGTTCACGCACTTCGCATGCTAACACTTTTCTACGCCTGCGCTTATCTAAATTGGTTCGCTGTGAAATACATCTCCTGCTAGAGAAGACTTTTTCACTGTCTCAAGTTCCTGTTTGTGCTACAAATAATACTGGTTGTTTTTACTCACGGTAAGTGATTTCACAGCTTTGTTAACAAAACTTATGCTTGCCACTGAAATGTCATTCTGATTGTTTGTTCATTAGCATGATTAATTGCATGCGAAACAGTCTGCCAGTTTCATAGCTTGTTTATATGACCCTTATTCGACCTAAATCGGGATTACACGAACAAAAGTCTCGGTCTATCAGTGTTACTGGGGCCAATTCTCTAGATTACACTCACTAAAAGTGGGCTATTCTTGAGGTGTCAAAACCACTAAACTAAAGGAACTAAAGGCACTAAACTGACAACCTTCAAATCCGACAGCTCTTGCGCGGTGGCCACAGATTTCATTTTCAAACACACGATTTTAATTAGTTTAGTTAGTATAGTTCGTGTCGCCTTCAGAATCGCAGGCATTGTCAAGAAAGTAATTTTAGTGAATGTAAGCTAGAGAATAGGCCCCACTGTGTAACTATACTAACCCACTCTAAATGTTCGGGTTCCACCTAAACTAGGCTAAAAGACCTGTAAGATAGGCACCAGCTTCTATACTGTTGTTGACAACATGTTGGATTGTTTTACCCAACTGTCTGTGATCAAAATTATTCTTTAGTTAACAAAATGAACTAATATAAGAGTAAAAGATAAACAAAAAGAAAAAGAAAAAGTTACAACTATAAATATAACTTCTAGATTGTATTGGTTTAGACGAGTAGTAAACTTGAGTGTCCAGTGGAGACGGCGCGAAGCACTGACGAAAATATGGCACATTTCAGGAGCAAGGAGCGTCCGTGGTTCGGTTGCACAATAGCCGGCGCCGTGAACGAGGACCGGCTCAAATGGATGACTGCCATGATGCTCGCGGAGCACTCCGCCATCCTGCCCACTCCGCGGCTCATCATCACGTAGGCGGGCGGTGCGACGACCTCATGATGCTCTCGGAGCACTCCGCCATCCTGCCCACTCCGCGGCTCATCATCACGTAGGCGGGCGGTGCGACGACCTCATGATGCTCGCGGAGCACTCCGCCATCCTGCCCACTCCGCGGCTCATCATCACGTAGGCGGGCGGTGCGACGACCTCATGATGCTCGCGGAGCACTCCGCCATCCTGCCCACTCCGCGGCTCATCATCACGTAGGCGGGCGGTGCGACGACCTCATGATGCTCGCGGAGCACTCCGCCATCCTGCCCACTCCGCGGCTCATCATCACGTGGGCGGGCGGTGCAACGACCTCATGATGCTCGCGGAGCACTCCGCCATCCTGCCCACTCCGCGGCTCATCATCACGTGGGCGGGCGGTGCAACGACCTCATGATGCTCGCGGAGCACTCCGCCATCCTGCCCACTCCGCGGCTCATCATCACGTAGGCGGGCGGTGCAACGACCTCATGATGCTCGCGGAGCACTCCGCCATCCTGCCCACTCCGCGGCTCATCATCACGTAGGCGGGCGGTGCGACGACCTCATGAGATAAATACTTTCTAAGCTTCGTGGCTTCGAGGTGTGGAGATCTCCGTTTCGTGTTTTGAATATGAATTGGTACGATCGATTTACGGCCGGAACTAGGCGCGTGTTTATGCCAATTCTAACATTTACTAAGATTTCCATTATGTCAGTTACCTAAATGTAGACATGTAAGCAACATGAAATCCAACTATGTCATGCTCAAATATTCGTGTTATCAAATATTATTAGATATTTTACCTTTAACCGTCTATAACTTAAGAAGCCACATTTTGCCAAACTACATATAATTTATTCATTTGCTCAATACTTTGCCAATGAATGTATTACACATCAGTCAACTTCAATTTGTATAACAATAACCAGCACAGTGATTTTCTTCCAACTGAATGATGTAAAGGTACATTGAAATCTTTGATGCACAATGTGAGTTATCTATAAGTATATTTAAATTAGGTTTACAAATTCCAGAAATTCGTGAAATGATTTATAGCGAAAAACGTTGGAAAAACTAGTGTATACAGGATGTAACAGAAAGGTGTAGTCATATTTTAGGGGGTTGTTAAGGACATCATACTGAGCAACTTTCACTACGAAACCTATTTGATGAGAGCAACTTTAATTTTCACATCTCTATACAACGCCCGGAGCAAAACGTATGGAGCAATGAAAAATAAAGTTGCTCTGATCAAATCGGTTTCATAGTAAAAGTTGCTCAGAATGGTCTCCCTAACAACCTCCTAAAATATGACTACACCCTTCTGTTACACCCTGTAGAGTAAAGTCTGACTCGGTGCTAAAGTGAAATTAATTTTAAAATTAAAATGTACAAGATTGTAATTAATTTGTATGCTTCTCTTATCTTGTAAGATTTATGGATGAAATGTTTACTAATAAGACAAATATATAAACATATATACTTTAACTATACACAGAGAATGATCATCACCGATGAGAGAGTTCTATTAAAAGAGCCTTATGCGCCTTACTAACAAAATATTTAGGTATTATTATGATTATTTATGTATGATGATGACGAACGACGCGCTTTAAAAATTTGGTATCTATGCGCAAGAAATTTGCGATCTGAATGACATAATTATGCATTTTAAAATATTTTTTACAAACATTAACCTTGTTCCCTGGGTTGATATCATGATGATGTATGATTTATGAATGGATCAGTGATGTATTTCTATGTATCACAGATAGTCTATTGAGTATCCATAACACACAGCGAATATATTATTATCAAATCGAATGTATCTTTATTTACCTTTTGCTATTATTATGTTTTGCTACAATAGTTCATAATTGCAATTGTTAAATTAGGTATTTGTATGTGATTACACGTAAACATTGCCAAAGCGTACACATTATGCATTATTATTCTTACCTGAGAATATAGAGTTTTATATAAAAAATATATATATAAATAAAATATATGATAAATCGTGAGACATTACAACCTGTGTAGTATAAATACAATTTAGACAGGCATCTGAAATAAAATAATATAAACAAAATGTTAGCCAATCTACATATATAGTTTTGAAATATTATTTTAAATGCTGTGATGTATAAACCAGAATAATCAAGAGAATATGGAATGGGTATTGAAAATATATTATATGGAAAATATATGTATGATATAAAGAGTGTAACTAATATATAACTATTAAAAGTCACTCCATATTGTCTTCCAATGGATAAGAGTATAGACGATGATTCCTCCCACACCGCTCCTACAGCACGGGGCGTTGGATTTGTAAGTTGAAAATATATGTCGCGATATACTTATACAGGGTGTAACATAAAGATGTAGTCATATATTAAGGGGTTGTTATATAGGAACGTCATTCTGAGCTTTCTCTATAAATTATCTCTATATATTTTTTATTTATTTCTTCATAAAAATCAACTGACCGCTTGGGCCAAAACGTATGGAGGAATGAAAAATAAAGTTGACGTCATCAACTCGGTGTCATAGTAAAAGTTGTTCGAATGATATGTCCTTGATGATCCCTTAGAATATGACTACACCTTTCTGTAATACCCTCTAGATTAAAGGTGGCAGTAGAAAGATCTAGTCATATTTGAAAGAGTTGTCGGTGACCATTCCGGAAATTTGCACCATGAAATGGGTGTGATAAGACCAAGTTATTAACATTCGCTTAAGGACAGAAGAGTCCTTTGAAAAATATTGACATTAAAATTAGTTTGACAGTGGGTACCAAGACGTCAATTAATGTCCAATTTTTGACGTCTTGGTACCCACTGTCAAACTAATTTTAATGTCAATATTTTTCCCTTTTCGGCCAGGAGAATGACAATGGCTTGACTCTGGGGGTTAAAATATGTCGAGCTAGTTTTCGAGGTCTATTTTACAAACCAGTCCACAGGTATGATTCCTGCGCATCCGATAAACGGATATCAACACCTATCACTCCTGCTCCTAACGCAAGAGATGAAGGTTGCTATGCTAATACGGTGCTGGCCATGTGATAATTTTTTCATAAGTTCTTTAACGGGCTTTGGACGGCTAAGCATAAGCTGTATGTCCCGGCTACTATCTGTATGTCCCGGCTACTATCTGTATATCCCGGCTACTATCTGTATGTCCCGGCTACTATCTGTATGTCCCGGCTACTATCTGTATGTCCCGGCTACTATCTGTATATCCCGGCTACTATCTGTATGTCCCGGCTACTATCTGTATGTCCCGGCTACTATCTGTATGTCCCGGCTACTATCTGTATGTCCCGGCTACTATCTGTATGTCCCGGCTACTATCTGTATGTCCCGGCTACTATCTGTATGTCCCGGCTACTATCTGTATGTCCCGGCTACTATCTGTATGTCCCGGCTACTATCTGTATGTCCCGGCTACTATCTGTATGTCCGGCTACTATCTGTATGTCCCGGCTACTATCTGTATGTCCCGGCTACTATCTGTATGTCCCGGCTACTATCTGTATGTCCCGGCTACTATCTGTATGTCCCGGCTACTATCTGTATGTCCCGGCTACTACCTGTATGTCCCGGCTACTATCTGTATGTCCCGGCTACTATCTGTATGTCCCGGTTACTATCGCCACTTGGTAGTAGTAGTCGTAAAGCCCTAAGCCACCTTTGTGGAGTATGGCTCAATCTTACTTACAAGATACAAGTATTCGGTTTAGGCTACATACATTTTTAATATATTAAAATATGGCTACACCTTTTTGTTACATCCTGTATATTATATTGTCTGTTGTATGTCGTACGATATGTGAGGAGGAGTAAGCCTTATGTCAAATATTTATTAAGAAGATCTATGTATTTACAGTTTACTACATTCCTGTATACACATAGGAGTATTAAGTATACCAGGGATGCATGATTATTCCTACTCTTCGAATATACTCTATTTTTAGTAATAATGTTCGTGTACAATCTTTTAAATAAATTTATATTTACAATTTCATATCTTTAGTGTTTTTTAGAAGACAATGCCCCATGCTTTTTAATAACTGTGACTTTCGTAAGGCAAGTCTCAACACGTGACATTGGCGAAATTATTGCGGCAACAAGACTCGATAAACAAATAAAAAAAACCTCCCCATGTCTTGTATGTTTCTGATTACCACGATACAGGGTCTCCTATTGTAGGGTCAAAAGCAATGTATGTGCCTGTATATAAATGTTAATGTATCTGCCTAGTCGCTATCGACTGCAGCGTGCCGGGTACTACCAACCGCGTGTCGACACGCTATACCCACCCCCCATCCCCTACCCCCACTGCATACAAACTACGCCGATCATTACCGACAAAGTAATCCGTACTCTAATTTAGCCTTACTTTTTCCTTTTAATAAACCTTTAAAAAATGTCCCCGGTATTACCCAGCAGTTGTTTTTTGTATCCGATTGCTATCAGACATTGCTATGTCTCGTGTATTCCTGAAGTTCTGTCGTTTGGGGAGGGTTGTTTAATTGTTTTGTTCTTTTTATGGTGGCTAATTGTGGGGCTAATAGCGAATCGAAGTCAAAATGGATGAGGAGGTGGTGAAACCGTCGGTACAACTGACTGAGGAAGATATCAATAGAGTGAGTCGTCATCTACACTCTACTACCGTGCCTCCATATAGTTAGATACATATTCACGTTCCTATGAGTTCAGGTGTAACAGGTACAATACATGCGATCCAAGTATCAAATAGATAGAGGAATTGTTGTCAAATGGCGAAACCGCTAATATATTTGAATACCGGTTTTGACTAAACCTCTAATTAGAGTTTTAGCGATATATAGTAAAATGCAATTATAACCGGTTATACCTTATTTAAAACCGATAGTAATAGAACACCGGTAACGATCCCTGTCGAACATAGATCCGCCGAAAAAAATAATTTTGCATTTAAGAAAGGGATTGTATACGTTCAATAGATCATCAAAGCTATACAAACTACGCAATATTGCGCCACAGGGGCTAGCCTCTCACCACAGGGGCTAGCCTCTCACCACAGGGGCTACCCTCTCACCACAGGGGCTAGCCTCTCACCACAGGGGCTACCCTCTCACCACAGGGGCTAGCCTCTCACCACAGGGGCTAGCCTCTCACCACAGGGGCTAGCCTCTCACCACAGGGGCTAGCCTCTCACCACAGGGGCTAGCCTCTCACCACAGGGGCTAGCCTCTCACCACAGGGGCTAGCCTCTCACCACAGGGGCTAGCCTCTCACCACAGGGGCTAGCCTCTCACCACAGGGGCTAGCCTCTCACCACAGGGGCTAGCCTCTCACCACAGGGGCTACCCTCTCACCACAGGGGCTAGCCTCTCACCACAGCCGTAGGGAGTAATTTTATATTTGTTTGAATGATACTTTATTGCACAAAATATAATATCACAAATTGTAAAATGGAAAATACTTGCACAAATACGGGCTTATCTCCAACTAGAGACTTCTTCCTGCATCTCGATTGTATCACATTTAATTGCACTAACAAATAGTATGAACTATGAACAATTATCAGGCGATCAAATTATTTATCATATCACTATCACTATGAAGGTAAATCATTTGGTACCATTTCGGACGAAACATTAACATCTCTATTACTTAGTTAATAGGTCTCAGCTTTGACACAGTGATTCGATTTCATGTAATCGATAAAGAGGAGGCCAAAGTTCAGTCGGTGATGGTCCGATGACATAGCGAGGATAGAGGATAACAATCGGGTCGCACTGCACAGGTCCGAGATGAATGGCGTGTAGAGCAGGCTGTTCTCAACAGTGGGTTGCCTGACTAGCTAGTGATGATGATTGATCGACGACCACCGAAATAAATTAGTATGAATGGTACTGGTGTAACATCTATAAGGAAACGGAAGCCGATGTGAATGGTTTAATTAAATAAACGGTAAAGTTAATCAATACTTCGCTTTAGTTCCATGGAACTGTTTTGTCAGCAATTGGAATTTAATGCAAAACAAGAGTTGTTATTTCGATAAAAGGATTAATGTTTTACCTACTGATAGTAAATGTAGCCCATTAATGTCCCCACCGCGGGGCACAGGCCTTTACCCGGATAATCATAATAGTTTATTTTCAGAAAGTCATGTACATTATAAACTTGTTTAGCATAGTAAACAAGGGATGTATCGCTACTCCCTAAAAAAGGGGCGAACCTTGTGTTTTAGGATAAGTTGCTGCTACTTCCCACTAGAATAAATGGCTCAGATTAAAATACTAAGTAGTGAATAAACAATTTGACATTTAAAATAAAAATATTACTGCTGGCATGTAAAAATATGAGATTGAGGGCGGCTGTAAACGAAGGTGCTGGATACGAGTTACCCTTTACGAGATTGAGCCATACTCCACCACGCTGGCTCAGTGCGGGTTGGTGGAGGGGTTTTACGACCACTACATGCTGCCAAGTAACTATAGTAGCCGGGTCGTGCCATCCGAAACACGGAGCGCCCGATCATGTACTGAAGGGAGCTCCTAAACGGGCCAGCCCCCCTAAACAAAGTTAAACGCTAACGCTAGCGAAACGAAATGATAACTTGTTATGTATGCGATTTGGCCAGAGACTACCAATTGATTGTGCCTGCGGGGGAATGCCGCTCGCCAAACGTTTGTTGTGTTCAAAAAACGTTCGCAAACGCAACCTATGTACGATGACGGGCCGCTAGACAGTTTCGCAGCGGCTGACCAATCACAGCTCTCTTACCTCGTCCCCCGCCGCCCGTAAATTTTTGAGTCGTGTTTCAAAGGAAAATGTATCTATGCGCTCTCCACTGGATAAGTGCTCCCTGGATTTGACATTTGGCTTCGCTAAGGTGACGTCACGTAGCGATTCCAAATGTCAAATACATAAAAAGTTATCATTTCGTTTCGCTATCCTTAGCGTTTAAGATTGTCTAAAGGCACAGGTTTTGCTGCAATATGTGGCTGCAGTACAATGGACCGGCTACATTGCAAGTAATGCAGCCATACTATGCAATATTGCAGTAATCTCTCGGCCATATAAGCCAAATATGTTTGTTTAGAAGTGATAGAACAATCAGTTGCAGTGCAATATTGTTGTGATGGCCGGGCATTTAGTTGCGATATTGCTGCCGTATATTGCAGCAAAACATTGCCCGTTTAGGAGCATCTGACAAACTAATTATCTCACTGGTATATAGTCAGCACCGGGATTCGAACCTGCATCTCCTGTGGATGTTCTTGGATATGTTTTGTTAAAATCGGTTCAGCCGTTCCGATGTGCTGTGCGAGCGTAGGTGGACCGGAATAGTGGTCTAGCGGGTGACGAGCCTGCTTTCGACATGCTCACGCCTTTTCCCGAAAGAGGGGTAGGCAGAGACTAAAGACCTCCACTTGCTACGATCCTGGCAATACATCGAAGGCGTGGGCATATGTATGTAAGAATTTTTATACATATACTACTTCCCAAATAAGTGTATTATATCATACTGGCGCCATCTGTCAGTTCCCAAAAATCAGCGACAGAATATAGAAGCCACAAAGTGCCCGTCATACTTTTTGATCGATTGTGTATCCGATTCTATGTACCATTTAGGTTTCGATCTAACTCACGTTGCGTTGCACGTTGCAAACCACAACGCAATCCCAACCGGACTGAAGTTGCTGAAGTCTAAAACCCTGCGAAGTTCGAGCTCCTTCAGAAACAGGCCCCTTTTATGAATTCGTTCGAAGTTTGCATACCTCAGACTTCTTAGCTGTAGAAATCAAATAAAGTTAATAAATAAAACCTAAAAAAAGTCCTGGAAGCGAAATGGAACTCCTATCGAGAGTCGTAGTACGTCCAGTAGTTAGGTTTCTACATGAAAAAACTGTGATGTTTAGTTTGTTTTTTACCTAGATGACATTATACATCCGGCCTTTTTGGTGCTTATAGTCATTACCACTAGATTCATTCCGGCTGTTAGGATCGTATTTCGAAATGCGACCTGTAGAGGAGAACAACCGGACAGATGGACAAACAGACATACGAAAGCATTTTTGCCCAATCCTGAAACATAACACACAAACATAACATTTACATACAGGCACATACATGGCATGGCCCCACACTAGGATAACCTATGCCGTGGGAACCAGAAACAGCGGCATCACAAACATGTAAACATCCAAGACCTTGGGACTTTTTTATTGTTCCCAGCCGGGATTCGAACCCAGGACCTCTCGCACGGTAGGCAGATGCACAACCGCTACGCCACAGAGGCATCAAACGGAGACCCTTCGCTCGCTCGGTCAATCAATTCAATGGTGGCAACACTGGGTGTAAAATCAAGAGTTTTTTAACTGGTTCGCCGACACATCTTATGTACCAATAGTTCGCCATTGTTCGGTCGTTCGAGCGGTGTGCTTCTGTGAGGGAAGGGGTTAATGAAACGTTTTGTTTGTCAACTTTAAATCTCCATAACTACGGCGATGGGTTAGCCCCCCGCCATGTTAAATGTAGTATTAAACAAATTGGCTATACGTGGGCGGAGTTGTTCCGTGCGGCGAAAGGCGTGACGCTATATTATGTTTTTTGTCTAAAACTCGCAGTAGTTCGATAATTTATTACTCTACAATTACATGGCCAAGTTATACTTATCTTGGGATTTGAACTACAAAACAATAATTTATGGAAAAGATGTTTATTATACTTACAGCCTCATTTATTGGAACGTTTCTGCTTCGGCCTCAAATTACCGTGGATGTGTTTTGCAGTCTCGTGTTTGACTCAAAGCATACTTTACACCGCCTGCTGCATTTGTACATCGATACATAATGATGTAGCCTCGAGTCTGGCCCGCCCTTAGTTTAAACACCTCGAATGTTTTGTCGATATCACAAGTTTGACACCTCTAGACTCGTCAACGTGTGAACATTGTTGTGTGTGTTGGCTAGCCTTGTGAGGAGCTCCTAGGCAAGCCTGCAACTGTGTGTCGACTGCTAGTTGAATTAATTGCATTATGCATTAAAGATATTGAGTAAGAAATGGATGATAGTGATAAGCGGAGAGCTCGAGAAGACTTTGAGAATCAGTTGCAGTTTGCGTTTGCGAAGTGCGATCCGGATGATGATGACGACACGCCTGAGGTACTTACGTTTCACTTAACTATACTTATAAATCATCAAGTCTCAAAAACGGCTTTTTAATTTTGTAAGTGGATGGCGTGTTAAAGAAACAGGCTTAGCAGTGAATGTGGGCAGAATGATTGGACTTGTCAGATACAAAGGACAAAGCTTAAATAAAGTCGTTACCATACAAATGGCCATACACGGCGAAATTGTTCCTTTCCTACCTAACAATCATCATGAACAACTTACCTCGAGAAACATGGTCGCAAACGAAAAAAATATTTGGAGCTTGGAATATTAACATAACCAGCTGATGATTTCGATGTCCTGGTGGACTATATTTGTATTAGTTTTCATTAGACATCAATTGAACTCCTACGTGTCATACATACTAGGTATGGTGACTACGTCTTACGATTCCATAAAAGTCTTACGTAAATATACATGTTTGTAAGGTTGCGTGCTGCTTGCGTGTGTGATTTGAATTTGACTGCATGGAATTATATCATCAACATTAATCAATACAGATACCGTGTACATAAATGGTACAGTGATCCACAGTTATCTGTAAAATATTTGGAGGGACTAAACATTTCGGGATTATGCAGAGCTTTAATGAATACCTAGTTGAAAATAACACGTTACATAACATGGTGGTCACGAAAATCTGATAATAGTGATTATTCATCTGTGTGTTATTAATATCTTCTTGAGGGCCACTTTCATGATTAAGATGATTAAGGGTCATAGATTCCAAATAAGCCTCTGACCTCTTGCAATAAATACTATTTTCATCACATCTATTCAAAAAGATCTACTTTAGTCCCGGCAAACAGGGACTAAAGTAGGTCATTTAGTCCCTAGGGACTAAAAGTAGCTTTTTAATTTTGTTGCCAGTACAAAGGGGAAAAAAAGCTGTCACTAATCAGTTTCACTACCACTCAGGCTGACAAACCCAATTAAAAGAGATATCGATTCAAAACGCAGCCAATAAAAAAAAAAGTTTATTCTAAAATGCTCTAAAATGCGTACTCGACACAGATTAGATAATCCGATCGACCGAATCGATTGACACCGATTGGTGACCAACAGAGAAACAACCTTACAGAATTGATATCGAAACACGGACCAAATAATTAAAAAGTTGTGGAAAATTTGTAAACAAAGCGCGCCAAATCTGAATGCTGTAATTATTTCAATTTCGTTTGCGGATATGAGTAAAGAATATGAGTGAAAGTGAGTGTCTAACTCCAGATGATAACAACAAACGCGAATGACAAATACAAGATCTGTTACCAATAAAATCACGAGGAATATAGGTATGTAAAAACTGTAATCCTGTAGAAAAATTCAAGAGGAACAAAGTGTTTATCTGAAAAGGCTTTTTGAACCAATTTTCAAGATTTAGCCAAAACTAAACAAGCTTTAACTATGTGGAGGACATATTCGTAATTCGTAATTTCTTTATCGTACTAATACAATAATGACATACAGAAAACTTATATTATAATAGATAACATGAGATTTCTTCCAACAAACCATTACACACAACATATCATGACAATTGTGTAAATAAATATAGGGTGTAACAGAAAGGGGTGTACAAGCCGAAAGAAGGTTGTTAGGGACATCATTTTGAACAACTTTCACTATGGGACCGACTTGATCAGAGCAACATTATTTTTCACTCCACCATACTGATCAGCGCTAGGCCCGAAATGTACTGAGTTAATAAAAATAAAGTTGCTCTGATCAAGTCGGTCCCATAGTGAATTGTTCAGAATGTTGTCCCTCTTTCCGCTTGTACACCCCTTTCTGTTACACCCTGTATAGGTACATGTATGTTATTTTATTGATTACTTACTACTTTTCTCATAGAGGGTGATGAAAAGTAGAGTGTCCACCTCAGGAGTAAAAACTATTTTTGGCTCGAGTGATGTACTTTGAATCCCTTGCTCCCTCAGGATTCTACTTTTGAGTCCCTCGTTACACTCGGGACTCAACTCTAGAATCCCTTGGTCGCTCAGGATTCAAAAAACACTCTCGCCCTAAAAATAGTTCTTTACTCCCTTGGTAAACAATCTACTATTTTCTGCTACTACAGGTATTATTCGATGGTTTCTCTACTCCAGATCGAGCCCCTAAACGCGAAATTAGCTTCCATATCGTTTTGATCAGACCCCACATTATTATAAGACATACGACAAATGCAAAAGGCCAATTGTAGTATGCGAGTTACTTAAAGAGTTTTACTTTAGTGGGTAAGATAGTTTCACGTAAATTGTGCGTCAGTCCAAAAAACATACTGATCAAAGCATGCTGGAGTTCCTTTCAGTGACTTCAATTTGCTTGATTAGAGATTTTTTCAAATAACTATGTGTGACCAGGTTGGTAACAAAAAGTGTAACTTATGGCGGTCAGCAAATTAGACCTTAACATTAACAGCCTTATGTATGTTTTTAATTTCGCAAAATTATTAATTAGTATTCTAACGTCACTCAAAAACAACATTTGTTTATATGTATATTAGCATGTGCCTACATTTTACTTAGCAACAATGTGCTAGTTTAACTGTGGCTAGCAGGTTGGCGAATTACCATTTAACTTGTAAAGTATGTTTTTAACCTTAATCAGTTTGTAAAGTTATTTTTTGTTTTGTGGCTACTATCTTTGGTTGCCACAATGATGTCGCCATGTGTTTGTTTTCCTCAAAATTGTGCGACAGATTGTCAAACTCCGTTTAAATGTAGTTTGGGTTGCTGGAAGATTCAACTGACAAGTTTGTCAAGATCTACAATTCAAACCTCAGATCAATGAAACTCTTTGTTCCTCCTTCCTCCAAGTTATCAACAAAATTGCAACAGACCAACGTGAATTTGACGTTTGGCCTAAGGATAGAGACAAAGTTTTTTTCCAATTGTACGGCTATGGATATCAGTCCATTAGCCGAATCATGAGCAAATGGGCTGGGTTACCACATGCAATATAAAATCAGCCGTCAACCTATTTTTCCAATCATTTGCGTTCTAGAAACTCAAAGCTTGTCAAACAGATTGTTAATTGTGACAAACTGCTGACTGATACGTCAACTTAAAATCGTACGAGAAACTGGCCGTTAAACTTTTACAATTTATAACATACCTACCGCTTTTTCCCATACGGGGTGGCAGAGGCACAGTTGTGGCCACTTTTAGCCAGTTATACGATAGTCCATTTTGCGTGAAGAGGGGATAGCCCACCGCCGCAGCTATGGAGTAATGAAGGATTCCCTACGGTGCTTTACAATAATTGTTTTTTGCTACTTTAATTATTAAAGTAGCAAAAAACAGTAAAGCAAAGCAGTGCCCGCGTTGATCGGGTGCGCTACGTCGTAGCAGTGTAGCGCGTAGCGTTACGAAACTACGTGTGCTTTTACAACTAGTTAGTTTGTTTATGTACCAGTTAAATTGATCTGAGGAAGATATACAACCTACCTAAACTTAAAACTTTCAAGCATGCACAATAAAATTTAAAATGTCTATAATACAACACAAAGCCTCATTCATCATCAATTAATCATACATACTCCATTTGCACGGCAAGGGACTTCGTCGCCGAAGCTACGGAGAAGGCTTCCTCGCGACGTTTTCCTTCACCGTTAGAAAAATCATTAAATGTACTATGTCAAGCAATTCCACTAAAAGAGCCGTAATGACCTCAATCCAGTTCAAACCTTGTTTTGTGCCAAATTTCATGATTGTAGGACAACCGGAAGTATCCCATAGGGTACGGGTATGGGTCCATTGCGATTGATTTGAAAATCCAATAATTTTACCCTTCGTGTGCGATACCGACCCGCACTTAACCGATTTTATTTATGTATGTGCCCCGATAGCGCCTAGACGGATAGACCGATTTGTTTTTATTTTGTTTGAAAGGGTTTACCTTCCATTGGTACTGTGTACCACCAGGGCAGGATCTGATGATCGAATCCTGGAGAAATCGAGGGAACTCTTCAAATATTATAGGCAGACCTATAATGTTTTTTTTTTGTTTTTACTCACGTTAAGCATAATATTTTGATGCGGATCTGCTGATGAAAACCACATATGACCACCAGATCTGCTCAATACTAGGTACAAATACAACGTGGCTGACGGGCAGGCTACGCGTAGCCTAAACCGGTGGACCTAGAGCCATGTAACTTTGTACAGAGGTTCCTTAGTAGCGTGGAGTAGCACTGAGATGGGATTTGAAAATATAAAGTCCCCAAGGAGAGGGGGGGGGGGGATAAGGGGTTACAGTTTGTATTAAACTCAATCTAATCAAATAGGGTTTGTGGAAGTCGGTTTTTTCTAAAGTTTACGTTTTGTTTCAATTACATTTATTCCTTTTAAGGATCGGAACCCTAAAAATGGGTTCGGAACTGCTAAAAGGATTGCTTCAGCGGACACCTTTCGATCTCAGATACGTGAAGCTTTCTTCATCTTCTTGTGCCATTACTATTGAAGACAAATGAACCCACTGTGCACGTAATCGTCACAAACAGGCTGTGTGACACAGCCTCCAACGAGATCGCATCGACTTGATGGTATTGAGCTCAACAGCTGTGCTGCCCTACGATGTGCCACGCTTTATAAACCATCATAGTTTAGTGTAGCATAGTTTACTTACCCCACCCAATTTATAAAAAGGTCGCGTTTTTAACAAGATAGCGAAATATCAAGCATATTTTTCGTTTCGTGCGGAGGAGCTATAAACTAGCGATACTCCTAGGACTTGCCTCATAGATAGTATCACTTTACATGAGAGTATGCGGAATATAGCCGGGTTTTTATGCCTCCGTCATGTCTCATGTGTCAGGCTTTGTGAGGTGGTGGTTTCTTTTACACGCATTCGAGTCGTTTTTTTCGACACGCCTGTACGTTTGGATATATTTTCGTCATAGTGATGAGGAAATGAACGGCGTTTGTGTTAAATTTGTTTTATAATATAAATCTGCATTGATTTACTCATGTGGTGTAATAAGAATATCACTAGTGCTGGCTTAAAGATGGATTTGTCGACGGTTGGGAAGATTATTAGTAATTTTGTAAGTACTAACATATCCGCACGCGCTCCCCTTTTCTCAAAAGAGGAAGGTAAAGTTAGGACCTTTAACTTCGCTATCGAAGCTCGAACTCGCGATTATCAAGAAACATCATGCCTTCATGAATGCCGTCGAGACATCTCGATGAGACAAGACAAAAACCATAATCTCATCTCACCCTTCGTTTACTTCTCAATTCAGAAGTAAGTACTTACCCGCAAATTTCTCAAGGAGAAAACCCGCAAACTTATTTTATGCGGTAGTCATGTAGATGTCTTCTTGTACCGTTTTGCATATCAATCGAGAACTACACCATTCACACCGGCGACATGATTCTGTTGCGTATTCTCCAGCATCCATTCGAAGCAGTCTAACCATCTGCACGATTCTTTAATATCCCCCAATTGGTGTCCGCGACGCGAGGACCAGCAGCAGCGTAGCGGTTAGTCCAAGCCGAGTGGTAGCCAATTACCTAATACGAGGAATTTTGTATGTTACGATATATGTTTTGTGTTCTAGAAAATGGCGCTATAGTTTTCGATGAAATTTTCAATTTAGGGGTTTTTGGGTGTAACAAACCGATCGAGCTATCTCATAACTGAAGAAATCGCTTATTTCCGAGTTTTCATGCTTTTCTCATTTCCACGCAATAGGATTGGCAATTTCACTTTAGTACAATGCAAATGAGGTATGAATTCCAATGACAATCAAAAAGTAAGTTAACTCATTGCGACCTCAGATCACGTGACACTTTTTGGCGCGACATTGGTAAATTCACACAAAAAGGTTTCGTTCAAATAAGGTCGAATCTAAGTTCATCATCTGCTATTCAACCTTCTTGCTTGCTACTAAGCAAACATACACTATGTTTTCCTCGTGAGTGTGAGGCACAGAATTCAATCTTACAGCCAACACGTAGTTCAAAAACAGCAGAATATTAATCGATGTTAATGCAGTCTAAAAAGTAATAACCGGCCAAGTGCGAGTCGGACTCGCGCACGAAGGGTTCCGTGCCATTATCTATAAAAACCGAAAAAAAAAAAACATTTTGATGGGAGACCCCCTAAATATTAATTTTATTTTAATTTAATTATTTATTTTTTAAGTAAATAATATACTCAATATATTGTGAACATTTTAAGCGTCTACCTGCTAACATTATCAATATCGAGCAAAAATGCAAAAAAATCACGTTTGTTGTATGGGAGCCCCCCTTAATATTAAATTTCTTTTGATTTTTAGTATTTGTTGTTATAGAGGCAACAGAAATACATCATCTGTGAAAATTTCAACTGTCTAGCTACCACGGTTCATGAGATACAGCCTGGTGACAGACGGACGGACGGACAGACGGACAGCGAAGTCTCAGTAATAGGGTCCCGTTTGGCACCCTTCGGGTACGGAACCCTAAAAATAAATGTCTGATGATATGAATATAATGTTTTATTGTGTTTGTACTATCACCAACCGCCGAGAAAAGCTCTATTATCACTAGTACGGTCTCATCAAGATCAAATAAAGTATGCTTTTGCTCTATCTCTGTTCGTTTAGTGTTAACGCTGAAAACGAGCTTTCGTTAACGCTGAAAACGAGCTTTCGTTTTTACTAAAATATCAAGAAATTATGCTCTTGCTCTCGCTGTATGTAGCTCTCTTTCGTTTGCAGAGATGCGACTTATTTGAAATACTTGTATTTAAAATACAAATACAAAATACAATATATTTATTTTGTATTTTGAATTTAAATAAGTACCTTCAAATAAATGGCATTTAGTATTTTATTTTAATGCTTTTCGAGGCATATTTTCCATTTTAAAAATGCATAATACTCTATGATTAAGTTAATCAAAATTAAGTAACCTGACCATGTACCAATGAGATAATTAATTTGTCTTATGTACATTATCGGACGCTCCGTGTTTCGGATGGCACGGTAATCTTTAGGTCCCGGCTACTATCACTACTTGGTAGTAGATGCAGTAGTCGTAAAACCCCTCCAACAACCCGCACTGAGCCGGCGTGGTGGAGTCTGGCTCAATCTTACTCGGATCCGGACGAAGGCCTGTGCCCCTCGGTGGGGACATCAATGGGCCACATTTACTTTATTTACATACAAACTAGGTATAAGTATGTGTATTTTTAGCTCCAACCTTTCATCAGTTTAAAACTAAATTGATAGACTTTGATAAAATTAAAGCTGACAGAATATCCGGGCTGCAAAATAATCTGATATCGAACGTGGGTAGGCCAATTACTGAGTATATAGATAGGTACATTTACTCTGATGCCAAAGAAAGTATTTTAACCGACTTTTAAAAAGGTGGGGTTTCCTATTTCCTCCTCAATTCGGTTGTATTTTTTTAATGTTTCTTACATCGAAACTGGTGCTATTTATGAACCGATTTCAAAAATATTTCTTCGTTCGAATTGTCGCCCCAAAAGTTCTGTCCCATTTTTTGAAAATCAGGAATCGGTCCGGTATTCAAAAACTGTGTTGTTTTTACCTGGATGACATAATACATCCAGGTACGTCCCTAATCAAAATTACGTATTTGTCTTTCCGTGACTGTCGTCGTTGTCACGAGATAAATTCTGGCTATTTTTTTAAAAGGTTTACCTTCCGAATTGGTCCCATTGACACCAGGTCAGGATCTGATGATGGGATCCTGGAGAAATCGAGTGAACTCTTCAAATATTATAGGCAGAACTATAGTGATTTTTATGTTTTTCATAATAACTCGTGCATTTACTCATGGTAAGCATGTGATACAGAACTGATAATGAAGACCACACATGGCCACCAGAAATGCTCAATCAATAGGCTGACGGGCAACGCAAAGCCTAAACCGGTGGACCTAGAGCCATGAAACTTTGTACAGGGGTTCCTTATATAGCGAAGAGTAGCACTGAGATGCGTATTGACGAAATTAATTCCCCAAGGGTGGGAAATAGGGGGTTACAGTTACAGTTACCATAGTCTAAAGATGTAAAAAATTTAGGATTTAGTTTAGGATCGTATATTCGTTTATATAGTGTAATACGCGCGGACTTCGCTGTCAGAAGACAGATTTCGTAGGTTCGTTTTCGTGTATATAGACGACATTTGCATACCGAGTTGGAGCCTTGAAGGAAGCAGGTCTAGAAATCGGTTTTTTAAGTTTTTAACCTCACATGGTACTGACTAAACGTTCACGCTGTACCTCTTGTCATCTGTTCATATAGATACCAGTGGCGTATCCCACAAAACTACTATACAATGCGGGGCTACCCTGAGGCACGCCACTCGCCTCGCGTCGCGCATATTAATGTCAAATTTTGCGACTCAATGACGATTCTCCATACTTGCGAGCATTGATTTTGACATTCTATTGTGACAAAATGCGCGACTGAGGTGAGTGGCGTGCCTTATGGTAGCCCTGCTGGTATATCCGTAATTTTCGTAATTTCGTAATTTCTTTGTTGTACTCACATGACAGTAAAAATAGCTTAACATAGAAAAAATATGTACAAAGGCGAGCTTATATCTCTAATAAGAGATTTAATCCATTCTAACTTGTCCAAAAGTTACAAGTTAAATCAATCGAAAACTCATTCATGGTAGTTATATAAAATTCTGAATTTATTTCCATCATTCAATATTCAATTATTTAAGATATCGGCAGTTTCTTTCTCTTTTTCCCTTCACTAGAAATAGCAGTTTTTTTTAAGGATGAACGCAATATAGATATTTCTAATCCACTTTATAAATAACAATCTATGAATTTATCAATCTATGAATCTAAGAATCACAGAATGGCTACGACGGCGTGGCAACTACGAAACCCGTAGCAATGGGTTTGAATCGCCCGCCTTGGCTTGTCAGGGTTTTAATTGTGCACAGGACAATTACTTTGTAGTTGGCGTGACTCTGATTCACCTACACTGTACACTGACAAGTGCGATGTCGTGCCAGTTCGTCCCTGCTCCAAGCTCTAATGAAACCCATCTACTTGTCCGCTTATTTAATTTGCATAACTACGATAGTTTCGCGTTCCGCTGAGTAGTGTCGCCTGCCTTTGGCGCGTCACACCGCCGAAAACACTAGAATTCAATTTTGTGTTTCAATTTCGGATCAAATAGTAATAGAAACAATTGACACGCGAGGAATGTGTGGTGGTAGTGGTGCGGTGGTGGGAAGCTCATTTGGTACGAGCTCGTGTGATCGTTTGTAGCCGTGTTCCCACATTCTAGTGCCGACTGCAATTAGTCAGTAGATCAGTGGGTTCCGTTGGTACCGTGCATTGCATATAGGAATATGTTTGTGACCGGTGTGAGGGCGGATTCCAGTGAGGAGGAGGAGGAAGATGTCATGGATATCCTCATGGTATAAGATCTTTTTGAGAACTGTCTGTTTTGAGCGTAGCAATAATTTCTATATTGCACACAAATATTTGAAAACACAGAAAATACTTAGAAATAATGTACAAAGGCGAGCTTATCTCTAGTATGATATCTCGTTCAGCTAACCATCTAAGTGGCTTGTATTAGATTAGTACCTATATAGCTTTCTTATTAGAATCAGTGGACACGTGCCGTGCAGTAGTATGATATATGGACTTAATTTATCTCTATGGTATAATACAAGGGATGGCGATGTCAATGGAGTAACACATGTGCTTGACCGTCGACGTGGTATAAATATACGTACGAAGTAAATCCAATAAAGGCAATATATTTTTTTGTTACTAAAGACACCCCCCATAGAGGGCATGACAGGTGACACAAAAACGTCTGAAAATATCTATTGCAAGAGATGAAAGCTTAGCTTCCCCTAATTTTAATATCAAATATTGTTCTTTTGCGGCCAAGAAAACGAGCGGAAGGGTTAATACAAATTCGTAAACTAGCGAAGTGTCGAATTAACACAAGCAAACTTTCAGCCGAATGAGAACAGACCCCTATTATCGTTATCTGTAGCTCAGATGAAACTCTTTGTTTTAATAGATAGAGTCTAAAGCGGGGTACAGACGGCATGATGTCGGTGGCGATCTAGGGGGAAAAAGTGTATTAAACTGGAGCCGCCTGCTGTGTGTGCTTGGAGCAGTGTACTCACACACAGCAGGCGGCTCCAGTTTAACACACTTTTTCACCCTAGATGCCTCTGCCGCAGGCGTGTATTAAGTCCGAATCTGTTTTGGTTTGTCTAGAAACGCCGAGAAGAATGCGAGCGCAAGGCGAGGCGAGGGGAGATGGACCCCCGGCTGGAGTTCACCTTCCAGCTCCTCATCGACGGCACAGGGCTTCCGCGGCACGCCATCATGGACCATGTGTTCGAGGGGAACATGGTAGGATGATCCTAATTAATAACATAGACACCCGATACGTCCATTTTCAAAAGCCGATCTATCAGGATCTCATTCTCCGCTCTGAGAGAATGCGATCCTGACACATGTCAGTTTGGAATGCAATCCCATTTGTGGGAGTGAAATAGAGTGAAAAGTAGCACGGGACAGACAGGGACATAGACATGTGTCAGGATCGCATTCTCTCAGCGGCCAGAGTATAGTAGAGTTAAAATTCACGGTTGCGCTACGTCAAGACACGTCACTGAAATAAAGGAAAAACAAAATAATTAATTACACAAACAAACTGTCCCAAGAATCGCCCGGTGTAAAGGTACACATTACACTGGCAGCGTTTCCACGTTTCCTATAATAAAACAAATAAATAAAAAAAATGAAATGAATGAATGAAATGAACTTAATAAACAAGAAATTTGATGAGACCTCCTTTTAAGTGTTAAAACACCTGTGCTAGGAGGCCCCGCGCTTTCGTTATAATAAGGGGGTAAGAGTTTAGTTTCTATTCTATTCTTCTATTCTTCTTTAAGGGGGTTGAAGTGCCTGCACGTGGCCCACATTGTGCATGTCCCCTTCGGTGGGGGTAAGAGTTTATTTGCTCTTCTCCCAAGTGGTCCAAAGTAGAGAAGACGCAAACAATTAAGTGTTAAGTATATTTGTAAATATCTACAGAAATAGAGGACTTTGACTTCGATTTTGTCTGTCTGTCTGTCTGTTTGTGGCAGACAGACAGACGAAACCTGTTTGTTCTAAACTCTTTACTTCGAAGGTCTTCTATCGACACAGTTGAATAGTGCGATGGTTTATTACTTTTAATCTCTAGTCTGAAAGGGTTAAGATTCCGGTGACCGCGTGAATTTGCCATACAAACGTAATACAAAAATGATTTGAATTTGAGAACTAGTTCAAAGCATTTAGACTGTTAATCGGATTAATACAGTGTTTACGCAGGTTCCTGTTCGTATACCAAGGTTCTTATTCAAATTACTTAAAAATATTTTTAAATTGGTTGAAGAGGAACCCTGGTATACCGACCAGGAACCTGCGTAAACAGTGTATAAATCCGATTAACAGTCTAAATACGTTAAACTATTTCTCAAATTCAAAACATTTTTGTATTACGGAAATTCACGCGGTCACCGGTCTCTTGTTTTTTTTTTAATTTTATTAATGAACAAAAATCACACAGCCATTCTTACAGCTAGTCGGAAACATAAACTTAAAATAAGGCTAATTACGGATTTCACTATGTATACAGTTTACAATAATTTATAATAATTTTTGTCACCATAGATGTGTGAATAGACAAGACGTCCTCTTCGGCCTCAACCAGAGTGACACCGAAATATCAAACATATGGAAACGTCGCTTGCGTTCTTACTTTAGTGACTAAGGGCTGATTTCTGAATTTCACTGAGTTGATACTTAAGGTGTTGTCACGTTCTTTTTTGTGACATCTGCAGAGACAGCACGATATTGACTATTTACATAGTGAAAGCCTTAATTGGCCTAGTTATTTAATCTATATTCTTGTTTAACTTTTATGTTCGGCTGTGGATTTTTGTTCAATAAATAAATAAATAAATAAATAAATATTTAAGTACTTAATCAGCGAAATTCTCAATTCAGAAACCGGCCCTAAGTCTGGCTAGCTAGAGTGCGGCCCCAGCAACGCGCCCGCTCTCAAGTTGCGGTTACGTGAGAGCGGACATTAACTCTGGACGAGGCCTCACACCAGGGAGCACTTATCCAGTGGAGAGCGCATAGATACATTTTCCTTTGAAACACAACTCACCAATTTACGGGCGGCGGGGGACGAGGTAAGAGAGCTGTGATTGGTCAGCCGCTGCGAAACTGTCTGGCGGCCCGTCATCGAACATAGGTTGCGTATGCGAACGTTTTTTGAATACAACAAACGTTTGGCGAGCGGCATTCCCCCGCAGGCGCAGTCAATTGGGTATATAGTCTCTGCCTCACACCAATTCCCTTCCAGCTAGACGACATCAACCAGCTGTTCCTGCCGCACATGAGGAACAAGCTGCTCTGGTACTACCAGGAGGTGGAGGAGGTGGAGCAGAGGCCGCCGCCCGAGGGCCACAAGCCGCGGCAGCAGGGGCAGGGCAAGCCGCCGCCGCCGCAGGTAAACAGCCCCAGGTTGGGAATGAACGGTCTTGAACTGGCAATTAATCGATGATTCATTCAAAATAGTGTTTGGCTGAAATTAGTTTAACAAGAAGGTTCCGTACCCGAAGGGTGCCAAGCGGAAACCTCTTACTAAGCATCCGCTGTCCGTCTGTCTGTCTGTCTATCCGTCTGTCTGTCAGCGAGCTCTATCCCACGAATCGTAATGGCTAGAAAGTTGAAATTTTCATTGAATTTGTAATCTGTTGCCGCTACAGTGACAAGTGCTGCTACACGATATACACGATATAAGGTGTCACAATACCAGAAACATGATTTTTAGCTTTTTTTGGTACGATGGTTCGGACGGAACCCTCCATGTGAGAACCGGCTCGCACTTGGCCGATTATTTGGTATTATTTGTACGATGGCACTTGACCGTTCTTTTGTTATGCAAATATTGTGTATTGTGTATATTGTCCAACACCAGGTGACCTGGAAAAAGAAGCTTTTCCTCTCGGACGGCTGGGACGTGCGTTTTACAGGCGTCTGCATCTACATGTTCAGGATCAACGTCAGTAAGCAGCTGCCAGAAGAGGGGTTCCATAAAGATTTGTGAGTTTTCATCGTTGAACAAGTATAACCTCACCCCTTTTACCATTAGAGGCTCTTTTAGCTAGTTTAATCCTGAGTTAAAGAAATTTATCCTTGGTTAAAGAAATTTAGCATTGGAAAACAATGACAATCCTATGAGATTCTCGCCCTGAAATAAGGCTAAATCAGTAAGGTGATAATGTGAAATTTCAAAATAATTTTGTGCAGCTTAGGGGTAGACAGTTATTCATTACTGTAGTGTTTGTGACAAGGAGCTAGCCCATTACTGCAGCTCAGGTTGAAGTTTCGAAGCGTTTTGCCATAGATATGTGAAATTTTACTGTAATAATTTAAATAACTAGTTCAGCTTACAAGAACGCCTGAACAAATTAATACTCTGTGGTATAGCGGAATTGGAACCCCAGCCAGGGAGAAATATAAAAGAAATATAGTCCCTGGGGCTAGATGTTTTGTTTTTACGTCGCTAATTCTCACGACACAGTTGGGGTTTTCCTGGTGGAGGACCAAGAAGCAATACATCTACATGAATGCATTATGTGCTTTCTCAACTGATGGAAATACTCCCCAATCGTGCGATCTCTTGCCCAAGTCTGTCGGTCCATAACCTCCACTGGTCGCAGGTTCTGCGGCATCCTGAACGCCGGCGGCATCGGTCTGGTGACGGCGATCGAGCGCGTCATGGAGCACGTCTACATGGGTGCGCTGGCGCATCCCAGCAGCGACGGGGACGAGGACGAGACGCGCTATCCTATTGTGAAGAACCAGCTGCTGCCGGGGCTGCGGTCCTTCTGTAGCGCTCTCAAAGGTTACATACACTGCTTTTTCCCCTATCTGTCTGTCTGACTGTCCGTCAGAGGATCTATCGCATGAACCGTAATAGCTAGAAAGTTGAAATTTTCACAGAATGTGTATATCTGTTGCATCTACAACAAAAAATGAACTATACAAAATATTTAAAGTGTACGATGGTGCGAAACCCTCCGTGTGAGAGTCTGACTCGCACTTGGCTTATTATTTAGTAGTCCTGCTGCAATGGAGCTGTGCGGGAGAGGTGACATTCCATCTTATGCCGACCCCGCACTGAAGATTCGCATCATATTGACCCCAGAAAACGCACACCTCTCACGTCGAACTGTGGCAAACTAGTACCACTAGTACTTGCTCGTAAGTCACGGATCTACCTGCTCTCTCAGGGGCTTTGCAGATGAGGAGGGACAAGAAACAGAAGTGATCTGATAGGTGTCTAGTTGTTTAGGAGAATATTGTTTTTTTGCCATTGCATCTGTCTATTCGTTCCAGTGTGCGAGGACGTGTGCAACGAGATCAACCTGTTCGAGGACGGACAGACACCGATGAGTGCAGTGACCGAGCACAGCCAGCTGAAGGAGATGACGAAGAATCCGCAGACCATCGCCATGCTGGAGGACCGAGTCAACGAGTGGATCAAGAAAGTCATGGAGGTAACCTGGAAGACCATTGATGACTATAGTACAAGTTATTCTTAACTTAGTTTAGGCATCAGGGAATATAGAAAATTGCTTCTTTTAAATCTGCCTCGTTATTATGTATTTAATTATCAGTGTCATGTTGCAATGTAATATTTATAACCTTAAATTTATAAACTATTTGATTTGATTTGATATGATGTGCCACCTCATCCTTGTTACATTTAGTTTAGCTTTTCTGAACCCTATGCCGTATTTACCTTATTTCGTGCTTCAGAAAGACATCGTTGGTGTATCTCGGTTTTAACGGTGTACTATACAGCCTCTGAATGTATCTTATGTTTCTGCTCGAAAATAAAAACTCTTTTTCTTTACTGTTTCGATCCGTACAAAGTGATTTGGCATATGGAACGTATAGTCTATAACAGCGAATAACTATACATTTCATAGCTCAATCAAAACTATTGTTTAATGTACGCAAAAATAAGACCGATCATTTATCATTACATTTTTATAACCAGTGTTATTAATTTGAAGATATCAATATCTTATGGCTTTGGAGCTTAACCCCTTCACTCTCAGAAGCACACCGCTCGAACGACCGAACTATTGTTATATAAGATTTGTCGGCGAACCAGTTAAGAAATCATCGACCATTCAGTTAGGTTAATCTTTGTAATGCTCGACTAGATTCTAGCCATTGAGTATCCCTCAGATCCTCAGCGAGAGCGAACAGCTGCGTCGTGAGGTGGACTCGAGTGGGCCTCAAGACGAGCTCGAGTACTGGAAGAAGAGAGGCGCCCAGTTCTCGCAGCTGGTCTCCTACTTGCAGGTGAACTGTGCCTCTGCAACCCCGAGTGAATATCCTAATAGCTTCTCAGCGATAGCGTGGACTCCAGCTTAAAGATGAGCTTGAAGTAGTCTTCTAGCTACAGAGATGAAATACTGTTTAGGAGATGAAAGAACATCGAACCTTCCTGGGTTACCTAAAGTAGAATTTTTTATAATTGTTGTTTGTAATCAAATTCTTAATCGATGGACTATAGGTGTACACGAAATGCGAAATTTTAGGGTAGGTGCTTGAAGTTTCTAGTAAGTATCCCAGGCTTCATGCAGAAATGTTAGAACCTCTTCCTAAAGACTTAACGATTCAAGACCTCATTTCAAAAAGTCTATTGAGTGTGACGAACCGCGCCGTTCTATTCAATCAACCATTATAATTCATTCATTTATTTATTCCAAGTGATCCCTAATTAACCATGAAAGGCCTCTCGGCTTACCACCGTCATGTTTCAAATGATGTATGCTTGCCATGAACTCGTGCTCTGTCCCACCAGGATAATGAAGTGCAACTAACCCTGACCTGCCTTCAGCTGTCAAACTCGAAGGTCATCAAACTGTGGCGGGAGACCGACCACAAAATCACCTTCTGTTACAACGAGGCCAAGGATAATGCCAAGTTCATCCAGGTAAAGTAACATATAATAAACTTAACCTATGTGGATCAAACAAAAGCACTATGAAAGAAAATACTACACTTGTTACCTACTTTAGTTAAGTACCTTTTTGTCTTATGAGTGGTGGTTTAAAGTTTATAAAATCAAGGCAAATTTTTATCCAGCCGTTCATAGAGTCCACACTCAAACTATAGCTGCTGAATTTAGAGTCGTTTAATGAACCACGAAACCGATTACAATCTTTACTTAGTAATCCCTATTAAAATTGAACGACTCTGTTTTCTGCGATATGTGTACCAGTGGTTTTATCCTCTTTGGGTGTATCCTGGTCTGCAGGCGATGGAAAAGTGCTGTCACTCTCTCTACCTGGACGACCCGGTGAAGATCAAGGACTCTATCCTCAGTCTGCTGCAGACGGTTCGGCTGATACACAGCGTCTCGCAGTTCTATAACACTAGCGAGAGGATATCCTCGCTTATGGTCAAGGTGAGTAGACGTCGCTTCTTCTTCTTCTAAAAACTTCTAATTAGCACTATTCCCTTAAACGATTTCACAAAAAATACGGTCTGCTAGTGCAGATCAATCTTAAAGATTTCGGCCTCGGAATTTGGCATTTTTAGGAAGTTCATCTCCAATCCAGACCTGGATTCGTTTGGCACAGGACCGGATAAGTTGGCACAAAAGGGAGGAGACTTATACCCAGCAGTGGGGGGGAACAAGCTGCCGATGATGATGATCTCCACTTTTCACCTTTCTTATTAGAAAATAATCATCATAAGCTCAATAGCATTTGGATCAGATAATTAAAGCAGAGTCCTAAACATTAATTTAGAATCACCATAAAGTATCTAAGGCATTACCCAAGAAACTTCATCATGGCAGCGATTACAAGGATAATGCATTAGGATTGTTGCCAGGGAGTACGGATCAAAATTTTCAGAGTGTCTTAACGACATTTGTTTGGGAATCCAGCCATGAGCTCTCATTCTATCCGCAGATAACCAACCAGATGATCGAGACCTGCAAGCAGTACATCACGTGCAGGTTCAAAGAGACCATCTGGTCTCAGGAGAGGGCTGTGGTGAGGGAGAAACTGCTGCACTGCATCAACCTCAACAAGACTTACAGGTCAGAAGCATAACATAAGTGGCAGATATTGTAACGCGGCACTTAATTTCACAGAGAACCCAATGGAGTTAAGTGTAGCTTTCGTGTGGTGTGAATTCATTGTAATAAGTTCTTTCGGTTTACTCTTACATGGTCTTATATTGTTCTGCTTATCCAAAGATATGCGGGATTTTCCTAGCACCTTGTAGGAAGGATGGTTTTTGATTTTCCTAATCGTATAAGGTAAATTCAGTGATATTTTCCACGCAGGATTTGATCCATCTTAAGAATTCTTGTTCTGTTTTATTAGAAAGGAAATACTGACCACCATCTGTTTATGTTGAGCCACATCAATAGGACCAATATAACCATACATTTTCAGGGAAACATACCTGTACGTGAAAGCGCAGCCATTTCTCCCCGACGCAGAGCCGTTCAGCTTCTCGGAGAACTACGTGTTCGGCAAGTTCGATACGTTCTGTAAGCGACTGAACAAGATCATCGCAATGTTCGTGCTGATGGACGACTACAACCATCTCTTCGAGAAGAGGATGGAGGGGCTGCTGCTCGGAGAAGGTAGCGGGAATGTTTTGGTATCGTTTCTGATTCAGTATTTGCACCGTTGGTTCTAGTGAATCAGCTCTTTGACTTTTGGGCGCTACTGTTTGAGAACGCGTCTCTTATGCCTGGAATATCTGGTGTCCCATAGTATTCGATCATGCAGAGTATTTTTTTGCTGAACTGATCACTTTCTTATCAGTAGCTACTACGAGTACATTTTATCAAAAAATTAGACCTGTTAATTACGTCCGTCTATTGTCATCCTGGGTTGACATTATGCATACTGCGGGGAAGACATGGTTTCGATTGGCACAGGACCGGATAAGTTGGCACAAAAAGGAGGAGGCTTGTATCCAGCTGTGGGCGGAAACAAGCCTTCTGGCTCTGAATGTTGAATTTGCTAAATGTTGAATCCCAAAATGTTGAGTTTCTGCCGATTTTGATTGTCACCCACACTTCCGCCTTGTCCGCAGACCTGGAAGACGCGATGCAGTCATTCGAGGAAGCCAAGCGTGCGGTCACGAGCTGCCAGTACGACTACCTAGACTACCGCCACGCAGACTTCGACAAGGACTACGAAGCGTTCCAAGCGCGGACGGACGCGCTGCGAGAAAGTATCGGCGCTACCATCGAGGAGAACTTCAGCAGTGTGTGGGAGACACCGCAAGGCATCAAGTTCCTCACGCGCTTCGAGAAGGTGATCTCATCAGCATCAGGGCCGCGAGTCGCGCACTAGGTCTACCAGGGGAGAGTATCGGCGCCACATCGAGGAGAACTTCAGCAGTGTGTGGGAGACGCCGCAAGGCATCAAGTTCCTCAAGCGCTTCGAGAAGGTGATCTCATCAGCATCAGGGCCGCGAGTCGCGCACTAGGTCTACCAGGGGAGAGTATCGGCGCCACATCGAGGAGAACTTCAGCAGTGTGTGGGAGACGCCGCAAGGCATCAAGTTCCTCACGCGCTTCGAGAAGGTGATCTCATCAGCATCAGGGCCGCGAGTCGCGCACTAGGTCTACCAGGGGAGAGTATCGGCGCCACATCGAGGAGAACTTCAGCAGTGTGTGGGAGACGCCGCAAGGCATCAAGTTCCTCAAGCGCTTCGAGAAGGTGATCTCATCAGCATCAGGGCCGCGAGTCGCGCACTAGGTCTACCAGGGGAGAGTATCGGCGCCACATCGAGGAGAACTTCAGCAGTGTGTGGGAGACGCCGCAAGGCATCAAGTTCCTCACGCGCTTCGAGAAGGTGATCTCATCAGCATCAGGGCCGCGAGTCGCGCACTAGGTCTACCAGGGGAGAGTATCGGCGCCACATCGAGGAGAACTTCAGCAGTGTGTGGGAGACGCCGCAAGGCATCAAGTTCCTCACGCGCTTCGAGAAGGTGATCTCATCAGCATCAGGGCCGCGAGTCGCGCACTAGGTCTACCAGGGGAGAGTATCGGCGCCACATCGAGGAGAACTTCAGCAGTGTGTGGGAGACGCCGCAAGGCATCAAGTTCCTCACGCGCTTCGAGAAGGTGATATGACCGGCAGGATATTGTCATAGTATAAATAAGAAATTAAATAAGATATTGCATTTGGTCAACAGTTTTCAGGGTTGTCTGTCTAGAGTTTTTCATGGTGGGGCTGTTATGCCAGGAGTGTAACAGAAAGGTGTAGTCATATTTTAGGGAGATGTTAGGGATATCATTCTGAACACTTTCAATATGAACCCTAACCTAATATGAAGTATAAGTTTTGTAAAGGGCGATTTGTATGGAGAAGTGAAAAATTAAGTTATTGGTAAAGCGCCAATCCGCACGGTCCTGCATAGCTGATATGGGCAGCAACATTTGGCCAAAAGTAAATTTCAGAGTAGAGCCCTATTTTAAGCAAACTGTCCAGCAGCGTTATTGTACCAGGAAAATGCAATCCTTGTGGTATATGAACCCGTTCACCATAAGAATCCACCAAGATAGATTCGATTTTGAAACGATGACTTTACAAACCCCGTCCAAACAGGTGAGCAAGAAGATCCAAATAACGAAGCTGAGCGAGAAGTACGACCGAGTGTTGAGGTACTGCGAGCGGGAGGTGGACAAGATCATGAGGATGTTCAAGCGGCAGCGAGAGGACCCGCCGCTGCCGAGGAACTACCCGCCGGTCGCTGGTAACATGTCAAAATTTCAATTATTTGCACCCATTTTTAACCGGTTTCGTACCCGAAGGATGCCAAACGGGACCCTATTTCTAAGCCTCCGCTGTCCGTCTGTCCGTCCGTCCGTCAGAGGGCCCTCCAGCACGAACCGTAATAGCTAGAAAGTTGAAATTTTCACAGAATGTGTATATCTGTTGCCGCTCCACCATTAAATACTGAAATACACGAAATATTGAAAAAATAAAGGAAGACATCTAAGAAAAGTATTTTTTTGTACTTTTGGACAATGATGGTGCGGAACCCTCCGTGTGAGAGTCCGACTCGCACTTGGCTGATTTTTATTTTTGGTGTGTGCCACCTCGAAACTGATATTTAAATTATGAACCGATTTCAAAAATTATTTCTTTATTTGAAAAAGGAGGTCCAATAGTTCAGTCCCATTTTTTGGCAATCAGGATTCGGTCCATTATGCAGGTTTCTACATGGAAAACATTGTGAAGTTTAATTTGTTATTACGTGGATGACATTATACATTTTTGCCTTCCCGTCGCTTTGTGGTCTTTATAAATAATCAATGTGTCGAGATAAATTCTGACTGTTATGATCGTATATTCGTTTACATGTACCTATTATGTAATACGTGTGGACTTCACTGTCAATATTATAGTACAAGTGGTATAAGTAAATATGATTGTGCGAAGCGACGTCTTTGACACCCCCCCCCTCCCCCCAGGGCGCATAAAGTGGGCGCGCTGCCTAATGCACAACATCCGCGAGACGGTGGAAGCTGCGTGTGCACACCCAGTACTGAGCGCGTTGCCCGCCACCGCCGACATACTGCGCAAGTACACCAACATCCGCGCCGCCATACAACACTACGAGGCGGACATGCGGGCCATCTGGGTCAACCAGAACGTAAGTACTTACACTTTTAAGAGTTCGATTCCCGAAGGGTGCCAAAAGGAACCCTATTACTAAGGCTCCGCTGTCCGTCCGTCCGTCCGTCCGTCAGCGGTTCCTAGAGCACGAACCGTAATAGCTAGAAAGTTAAAATTTTCACAGAATGTGTATATCTGTTGCCGCAACAACAACAAATACTGAAATACGAGATATATTGCAAATTAAAGGGGGTCCCCATACAAGAGACGTGTTTTTAATTTTCTTTTTGTTTTTGTTTTATTGTTTTGAGTGCTTAAGTTGTGTTGTACGATGGTGCAGTACCCTTCTTGTGCGATTCCGACTCGCACTTGACCTATTTTATTCAAGTTCCGTACCCGAAGGGTACCAAATGGGATGGGATCCATCTGTCCATCTATCCGTCTGCCCGTCTGTCTGTCCTTCAGCGGGCTCTCTGGGGCGAACCGTAATAGGTAGAAGAGTTTACATTTTCACAGGATGTGTATTTCTATTGCCTCTACAGAAACAAATAATGGACTACACGAGATATTATAAATTAAAGGGGACGCTATGGAGACCACAAACATGTAAGCACGTGTTTTTTACACCCTGCGATATAACAAATCATATCGATATTCAATATAATCTTAGAATTCGCGTCTTCGTGCGCGAGTCCGACCTGCACTTGACCGTTTATATAGTTGTACGGTGTTTGGTATATCTCCAGCTATGGGACGTGGACGACAGCCTCAACAACACCCTCCTCCGCATCGACGCGGCTGGCAAGATCGTCGTCAACCTGGACCACACCATCCAGCTCCTCATCCGGGAGTCAGACTGCCTGGTCAAGATGGCGGTGGAGCTGCCGATAGTCTGCCAGTCGCTGTACGCCAAGAAGAACTACTTCACACTGGTCAATGATTCCCTGGAGGTAAGTTTAGTTGCTGTTGAGTAAAGGCTGTTGTCTTGAGCCAACCTGATCCACTGTTGCCCGGCAGTTTTGGCGATGTCATCCGACATATCGGGCGGGTGCTCTGCCTCTCGGTCTCCGCGCATCCCTGGGCCACCATTCTGTCAGCGCCTTGGTCCATCTGCTGCAGGCTGGATAGATAGATAAATAGAAGTTGAGTTTGAGGCGGACCGAGGCGGAGATGGCGAGATGATCTAGCTAGAGTTCTGCTGGGTCAGACGGACTGGGAGGCCTTTTCCCAGCAGCGGGTGGGACACTTGCACATGATGGCTATAAAAACAAATTTAAGGCAGCCTGACAGCAGAACTTGTAATAACAGCGTTGCCTTTTTTCTTTTAAAGGTTCGGAAAATCCGAGTCAGACTCGCACTTGTCCGTATTATGTTTGCAGTTCCTCTTGGCGGACTTCGTGCGGACGGTGAGGCGAGTCAAGCTCGAGGTGCGTCCGTTGTTCTTGCCTCAAGTTGTCCGTCTGTCCTCGCTACTATTACCAGGTGTGTGTGTGTGTGGCTATTTGTTATCTTATTAGGTTCCTTAACACTTTCCGTAACTGTATCAGATCGAGACGGGTGGTTTCTGGATATTGGCGGAGCGGCGACGGAGCGGGCGCGTCATCGTCCGTCCACGCCGTCATTCATCATATGTATATCACCTTCAAACCTATTCCCATTATTGCAAGTTTCGTATTTCAGAAGTTTTATACTATTGCGACGTCGTCTACCAATTCCAAGCAATAAGTTTATCAGAAAAGAGTAGGTACGTTCGAACGTTCGAGCGTTTTTACTTTAATCTTTGTTGAGCTTCTTATATTTATAAGGGAAAAAACTATTGGCTCTGATAAGCCTCGTTTACACATGCCGAGTCGGTGCTCTCGGCTGAGTACTCGGTGCGTCTACTACGGAGTACTCGGCCGAGAGCATGTCTCGCCAGGTTTACTCGGCATGTGTGATCAAGGCATTAGTTGTAAACGTCGTATGAACAAAGTGGAAGTATTTTAAAAAGGGTAGTATTTAAACGAGCGACAAAAAAAAGTCTAACCTAACCTAACCGAAAAACTAATTGAGCGACTAAATTACTAACTGAGCGACAAGTCGCTGGGCGACTTGTCGCTCAGTCAGTAATTTAGTCGCTCAGTATTTTTTTTAGTGGATCGTTTTATTATATTCCTTTTAAAAACAGACCCGACTGCATTTTCTTTCAATAGCATTTAAAAACTTCTCGATAGAGAACCTGCCCCAATATAGGACAATGTATATAACACGTGACATCGGCGAAATTAACCTATGTTGTAAGGTTAGGACGCCATTAATTTTTCCTTTTCATAGTGACTCTCAACGCGGTCAGCCCTCTATTAAAGAAATTGAATTGAGTATAGCAATCCTCTAGACGACATCTGTGGCGTTGGGGCCGAGGCTGTGCTTCACCGGGTTCGAATCCCGGCAGAGGACGAAGAAAAAGGAAATCCCCAGGTCTCGAAGGTTTACATAATTCATAATTTCTTTATTGCACACAAACAGTTACATACATAAGACAATACAAAACATAGAAAACGTGTACAAAGGCGAGCTTAGCTCTACATGTTTGTGTGATGTCGCTGTTTCTGATTCCAGAGGCACTGGGTAACCTAGTGTGGGGCCAGAAGCAATGTATTCGCCTGTATGTAATTGTAATAAAATGTAATCCTACCGTTAAAAGAAAATATGATGGAGGCCCCACAGACTTCTTCACTCTAATCTAACTGACGAAGCAGCTGAATGGCTGCACACTTCAAGATTATTTATTTAAGTAAGAGCGACTCGACGACTCCTGCCATACGAATAAATAAATGCTTGTTTAGTTAATTGAAGTTTATTTCGTTTTATTGTTATTCTTAAAAAAACCTTATATTATTATTATTATTACGAGCCCACCATGTCCCACTTCTGGGCAAAGGACTCTCTCCCCCTCTTCCACTCTATCCGATCTCTATAACGACATTATTATTGGCACTGACAGATTAGTTAGAAAAGCGTGTTAAAAATCAATAAGCTTATCTAAAAGTTTCTAATGGTGCGCCCGTTTCTGTTCGTTACCCTTATATCTGCGCAAACTTCTTTAATAACCGGCCAAGTGCGAGTCGGACTCGCGCACGAAGGGTTCCGTGCCATTATCTATAAAAAACCGCAAAAAAATATTTATAAATAATTAATGTAAATTAAATTAATATTTAGGGGGGGCTCCCATACATATGTATGGGAGCCCCCCCTAAATATTAATTTAATTTTAATTTAATTATTTATTTTTTAACTAAATAATATACTCAATATATTGTGAACATTTTAAGCGTCTACCTGCTACCATTATCAATATCGAGCAAAAATGAGCAAAAAAATCACGTTTGTTGTATGGGAGCCCCCCTTAATATTAAATTTCTTTTGATTTTTAGTATTTGTTGTTATAGCGGCAACAGAAATACATCATCTGTGAAAATTTCAACTGTATAGCTACCACGGTTCATGAGATACAGCCTGGTGACAGACGGACGGACGGACGGACAGACGGACAGCGAAGTCTCAGTAATAGGGTCCCGTTTGGCACCCTTCGGGTACGGAACCCTAAAAATGAAACTTAGCTGAAGTCATAGACGGAGTACTATTATCTCTTCTGTGGTCATAGTCAGAATCACTGTCAGCTGAAGTCATGCTATTAAACCACATATCAAGTAGCAGAGAGTTTCATTATTCTGAGCATGAAACTTATTGATTAACCGCCGTTTTCAATAACCTATCTATTCTCAATAGGCCGATAGATAGGGTCAAATTTGACATAATTTCCATAGCAAAACTGTCAAATCTATCTCTGGTTATGTGAAAATTGAAAATCATGAATAGATAGGATAATGCAAATAGCGTATCCCTATACAGTCTGTGGTCGTAGCTTACATTACTTGGGGAGTTACTACGTCACAGAAACGTGACTGGCCGTTTTCGCGCGAATCTAAAATTAATTTACAAAAAAATATTTATCTCCTAATATAGAACGCTTTTTGAGAAAAAGATGATTGTAATAGGCTGAGGTAATAGGTAGAAAAGTTGTCCAGTCCCCAATTGTGCGCTGACGGCGACAGTTGTGAGGTTAATTAAATATCACCCTCCGTGGCCAAAGAAGCTTTACTTCAATAATAAAGCTTAACTCCTCCCCCGCGGTGCAGGCCTTCGCCACGTGACCTGGACCAGCGAGGAGTGGCCGGGGTTCATCGGGCGGGCTAACAGCGCCATCCAGAGCTTCGACGTACTGGTGACAAGGGTCCACGACATCTACACCAATAGGATCATCTACATGCTGTCGGGCATGCAGGAGGTCAACCTGGTCACGTTGCCAGGTAGGTGTACCAGGCTCCCCTTCAGACCCGCCCTCATTATCATCATCATCATATCAGCCCGTATCATCCCAGTGTTGCGCATAGGCCTCTCCCAAAGCACGACATATTCTGTCCCCCGCCATTCTGGTCCTCTGTCTTCCCCTGGCCGTACGGGTGGGTCTTTTAAAGTTAAACGGTACCACCGACTAATAATAAGGTTAATTTTTCTGAGTTTTGAGTCGCAAAATTTCGGCCGCGTAATTTCTGCTACATTCGTTTTCATGCAAAACTCCTGATTTGTTCACAGGGGGGCGTGGCAAAATGAGTTGTCTGCCGACTCAGTTTTGTAAAACCGAATGTAACAGAAATTACGCGACCGAAATTATGCGACTCAAAAAAAATTTAGCTTGTCTCTCTTCGCCGTAAAAGTTTATTCAAGTAGGCATTCAGGGGCCTAATGCTGCTCTGAGAATTTCACTTATATTTCATTACTATTGCAAACACCCAAAATGGCGTCATTTGGTATTCTCCTAAATTATTATCCTCCTTATCCTCCTTGATTGGGTGTTTGCAATGGAATAGTAATGAAATAGTAATGAAATATAAGTGAAATTCTCAGATGGCATTTCTTGATGGCAGGTTTTTTGCGTAAAACTAGCGCCCCCTTGTAAACGTTGCTAAAAGATCGTTGGAACATAAGTTTATTCTTTCTTTATTCATAACATTACATCCTAAGCACCTATATTTAACTATACTATATATTCATAACATCCTAAAGCACCTATATTTGCAAACAAATATCTTTGACTTTGATTTTAAGCCTTCAACAGTTCGTCCGTCACACAAAAACGGAACGATCCCACATCCCACCGACCCAGTATTTACTCCTATAACTTCAAAATATAAATCAAGGATCGTTTGTGAAAAAATCCTCGCTGGGAATCGTGAGGCCGCGGCGGACGTGAACAATTAAATTGATGTTCTTTGTTTATTCAATCACTGATGTGGCTAAGAAGTTACTAACATGAATATAGTTTTTTTTTTAAATATTCAGAACTGTTTCAGAGGAGACTCCGTGGTCAATGGAGGAGTTCATCGAGGCCGTGGAGACTGGGTGTCGGTGAGTGTTGATACATCATCACATCATCTACAAGCCACACACACATTCACTCACTGGGTATAGGTCCAGCGTCACATATATTTTTTTTATTTATTTTTTATTTATTTATTCAAAAAGTTTACATTACATGATAATAGGCTTGTGGCCAAGGTAATCCAATAAATCTAGGAACAAGTCTTAATTTGAAACATTATGTACAAAATGGCTTGACATTCCCAGAATTGTTTATTTTCAGCACATATATTTTATAAAGTCAATTAAGTGCAAAAAAAGACAGCATTTGATGGCACTTTTACATAACGTCATTCTGTTGTTATTTCATAGAACTCAGGAACAAAAGTTCCGTTTTGACAGTTCATAAAAAGTATCTATTTTGACTTGACAGGCCACAAGCCTATTCGAGATAACATCAGCGGAAACCTAATCAGGTTTATTTGCTGAATGTGAGCCGCTATAAATAGTAATGTAACTTATTAAATATTAAATTATAAGCTAATTTAGAAAATAAGTCAGGTATCGAGCAGTTACTTCTCTCTTTTTTATAAATCAATTAATTACGTTTTAAGATAGTTGCGATGTCTGTGTTTTTATCTCCAAAGTGACTCTTTTAGAATGAACTCCTTCAGAAACGACACGTTAAGCTATAGGTCCCGGTTACTATCGCTACTTGGTAGTATTGTAGCAATAGAAAAACCCCTCCACTAACCCACACTGAGCCTGATTGGTTGAATGTGGCTCAATCTTACTCCTATTCGGGTAAAAACCTGTCCCTTTCGGTGGAGACATTCATGGGCTAACATTCATCCATACATATGCTCATGCTCACGCCTTTTTTCCAGTAGAAGGTCAGGCAGAGACTATGGGCCTTCACTTGCTACGATCCTACATCTCTCGCTTCCACACATTCATAAGTATCTTCATACATGCTCGCCGGTAATAGGCGACATTTATTTATTTCAGAAACGCATGCGTGGAGATGAACAGAAAGAGCCTGATGGTGGAAGAGGCTGTAGAAGAGGTGCTGGACTTGGTGAAGAAAGCAGCTCAGCAGATCAAACCCACAGAAGTTAACCCAGACTTCGAGTTCCTCATCGCTGATGGTCTGAATCTGAATCTCATCATCATAATTATCTGACTGGCCTCGCTAGCGATTATGGCCCGGATAGCGCTCGTGTTATCCGCTAATAAAGCCATACGCCTTCCACCGGTCAAGACGGAATGGGGGGACAACAAGGTAATGGCAATTCATCGTGGTTCCCCCAGGAGAACATAGAAGGTGGACCAAGAGTCCGGAGTGAAAGAAGTGACAGAAGGTGGTGGTAATCTAAGAGTGGTTGGGGAACTCAGACGATTTGTTCAATAACTTAGCCATATGACATTCCGGCGCGGTTTTAAGGCGCCTGTAACCCCCAAAAGCCATACATCTGTGTACGATTATTGCAGACGAGAGCCAACTGAGCGGGCAGGCGTCGTCCGTGAACGAGTCGACGTCGAGCGGGCAGCAGGACTGGTCCGCCGTGTGGGAGTGCTTCGAGAACCCGCATCGTCTGCTGTCTGCGCCCGCCGGCGGGCTATCCAAGAGCATGCAGGTCCAACTCCTCCCTTCATAGAGTCAGCTGGGCGGGCTCTCCAAGAGCATGAAGGTTCAACTCCTCCCTTCATAGAGTCAGCTGGGCGGGCTCTCCAAGAGCATGCAGGTCCGAGTCCTCCCTTCATAGAGTCAACTGGGCGGGCTCTCCAAGAGCATGCAGGTCCGAGTCCTACCTTCGTCGAGTCAGCTGAGCGGGCTCTACAAGAGCATGCAGGTCCGACTCCTCTCTTCATAGAGTCAGCTGAGGGGGCTCTCCAAGAGCTTGCAGGTCCGAGTCCTCCCTTCATAGAGTTAGCTGGGCGGGCTCTCCAAGAGCTTGCAGGTCCGAGTCCTCCCTTCATAGAGTCAACTGGGCGGGCTCTCCAAGAGCTTGCAGGTCCGAGTCCTCCCTTCATAGAGTCAACTGGGCGGGCTCTCCAAGAGCATGCAGGTCCGAGTCCTACCTTCGTCGAGTCAGCTGAGCGGGCTCTACAAGAGCATGCAGGTCCGAGTCCTCTCTTCATAGAGTCAGCTGAGGGGGCTCTCCAAGAGCTTGCAGGTCCGAGTCCTCTCTTCATAGAGTCAGCTGAGGGGGCTCTCCAAGAGCTTGCAGGTCCGAGTCCTACCTTCATCGAGTCAGCTGAGCGGGCTCTACAAGAGCATGCAGGTCCGACTCCTCTCTTCATAGAGTCAGCTGAGGGGGCTCTCCAAGAGCTTGCAGGTCCGAGTCCTACCTTCATCGAGTCAGCTGAGCGGGCTCTACAAGAGCTCTCTCATCCATCTTCATCTTTATCATCCTCCTGTTTAGAAACCTTTTGTTGAACTAATGACGATGTTCCCCGGGCTCATGCGTTTTTAAATCGGCTACGGAACAGTTTTTAAGAATTGTTCGCCTCCTTTGGAAAATAAACTCGTATAAACGAGTACCAGCACAGCTATAAGTAGATACGTCTATCTATACCACAGAACCACCAACGCGACCTCTGGCGTCACTGGCACAACGCCCACTGCTGGGTATAAGCCTCCTCCCTTTTGTGCCAACCTATCCGGTCCTGTGCCAATCGAATCCAGGTGTTCCTTGCAATATGCGTAATGTCGTCGACCCATCCCACTCCAAGCAATTGTGGCGTCACCTATCAGGCGATCCACATACTGACATACAAGATGAATGGCGCTAGCAGAAAGGAACTCAGCAGTTGGCAGAAGTCACGACAGATGTCATAACAGTAGAACAGAGCACAGAACAATGCGAAACAACTGACAATCGATCCTGCAACGCGGAAGAGATGTTTCTTCGGTTGCAAACTATATCGCAATAATCGTCGCTATTCCCCCAGGAGATGGTGAAGAATGCCGTCAACGAAATGCGTCGCTACTACAGTCGGAAGGTCATCGATGTGCTGATCAAGGTCACCAGACAGACACTTGACCTGATCATCAAACAGTTCTCCGAAGCCGACTCCACGCCTTGCGACGAAGGTAACTATTTTATTCTTACACTTCTTACTCTCCTCTACTAGAGGTTGGCGGTCAGCTCTCTATACTTCTTCTGTTCTTTGCCAAGCACAAGGTATCTTCTTTAAGCACAAGGTAATAGCAGCTCAATATTGTCGCGAAATGGGCTTTGTCGCGGGGGGCAAGTGACGGACAGAGCTAAACAGGAAGTAACAGAAAGGTATATAGTCATATTTAAGGGGTTTATTAGTGACATAATTCTGAACAACTTTCATTATGCAGTCGATTTGATCAGAGCAACTTTATTTTTTACTCCTCCATACAAATCAGCTGACAGCTCGGCCCAAAGGAAGCTGCTCTGATCAAATCGGTTTCATAGTGAAAGTTGTTCAAAATGATGTACCTAACAACCCTCTTTCGGCTTGTACACCCCTTTCTGTTACGCCCTGAATAGACATAGACATACGTTTATTCACTGAAGAAAACATGGGTACATCGACAGGCAATTTCAAAGGCAGGAAATTGACATTAAATTGTAGAAGTAAACACGTAAGTATTTTTCGAAACTTAATTGAAACAAAAAGTAAAACTTAAAAAAAACCGACTTCCACAAACCATATTTGATTAGAAACCAATGTCAAGTGCTTTTTGAGTTTAATACAAACTTTAACCCCCTATTCCCCCCCTCCCCCCTCCAAATCCATACAAAAACAAATGACGTCATAACTCGCCTCCTTTTTTAGGGTTCCGATCCTTAAAAGGAAAAAAGGAACCCTTATAGGATCACTTTGTTGTCCGTCTGTCTGTCTGTCTGTCCGTCCGTCTGTCCGTCCGTCTGTCACGACCCCTTTTCTCAGGAACGCGTGGAGGTATAATGTTGAAATTAATATCGATTACTCAGGTGTATGGTCCCTTGGAGCTGTGAAAAAATTAAACTTCTAGGTCCACGCAATCAAAACATACCGCGATATTATGTCATAATTTTGCTGGATTTGTATGAACTCGCGTGGAACTCGCAAGGGAATCAAAACCTATAGGGTACTTCCGGTTGGCCTAGGGTCATGAAATTTGGAATGTAGGAAGGTCTTATAGCACAAGTTAAGGAAGAAATCCGAAAACTGTAAATTTCTGTCTGTCTGTCTGTCTGTCTCACCGTCTGTTAAGACTTTTTCTCAGAAACGCATGGAGGTATAAAGTTGAAATTAATATCGATTACACAAGTCTGTAATCTCTTGAAGTTGTGAAAAAATTAAACTTATAGGTCAACGCAATCAAAAGATACCGCATATGTCTCAATTTTGCTGAAATTGCTTGATATTCGCAAGGGAATCAAAACCTAGAGGGTGTATGGTCTAACCCGTAGTTTACGAGATTATCCCACACACTCGAAGTAGTTGTTGAAGTTATGAGTTAAACCAGAATTATTGCTGGATTACTATTTATTGATGTTACTAGGTATAAGGTTGTATAAAGACTCGGCTAAGCTATAGTTAAATATCATACAAGTAAGTTCGCATGACGCGTGACTTAAAACTAGGTTGCTGATCACAATATTGTGCGGCGTGACCGTACATGCTCCCAAACCGGGATAAAATCTAAGAAAGAATAAGTTAAAGTTGACGCAGAGTTAAAGGAAACTTAAATTAACGCAGAGTTAAACATAAAGTTAAAATAATAAAACTTAAGACTAACGCAGAGTCAAAAATATGGATCTTAAATATAGGTATCATCTTCAAAGTTAAACGCAATGTTGGCGTTTCCCTGCTGCGATGAATGCTTCGCTGGCATCGTTGTCGCGCGAAGCTCGATGTCTGCTTGTCTCTCTCGTTGGCGGTGATGACGCATCGTAGGTGTTGCTGCCCGCTTCCATTTGAGATAGGCATATAAGGCGATGCCGAGTATGGCTCCTGCCAGCGCCAGATACGCGACGACGTACTGATGGATGTCGTGGTTTGTTATAGTGGCCGGGAAGTGTTCTCGGGCCTTCTGGAATCGGAGTTTCTCGTCGATTTCTTGTATCTCCGATATGTAAGTTAAATTGTTGTCATGTGAGGGCATATTCCTCAGTGTTTCTTTCACTAGATCGTTGATCGACGTACTTTTCGATATCCCATGGATTTCCAGATTGTCGTCCCATGAGATGGAGTTGTTGAAGACGTCGTGAGAGTATACCGTTGTATCTGATTCTTGAAGTTGGCATCCTTGAGATAATGTGACGATAGTTGCGCCATTAGTTCGCTGCGTTGTAAGACGATCCTTACATATGACTCGAAGTGTACAATTACCGCAACAAATGCTTAACCATGTGTTTTTCGCTCGGAGTTCAATCCACTCGTTATGGCAGGTTGTTGTTGTCAACTGACAGGGTAAGGTCGGCCGGTGGCTTATCAATTTAGCTTCGCATGGCAAATTCCCTCCGCGTAGGTCATGGACAGAGGGGCTCGTTGAGCATATATAGCTATTGTTACGTCGTTGTTTGCATTTATTAAATTCTTCTTTGTTCATCTTGATAAATGTTGTTTGTTTCGTTTGCAATGGGTAATGGTGATATCTTTGTTACAGGACGTTTTAGGGTCCCCTTGTGTGTTTTTAATGTGACAACTCGGGTGTAACCGTCGCTGCCCGGATGAAGTTCGATGACGCGTCCTAGTGCCCATTTTCCGGGAGGTAAGTTGTTCTCCTTGATCAGCACTACGTCGTCCAGTTTCAAGTTCCGTGTTGGTTTCTGCCATTTGCTTCTTGTTTGTAGTTGTGTTAAATAATCTTCAGACCATCTCTTCCAAATTTGTTGATTCATTTTCTCAGTTAGTTGCCACCGTTTCCTGATATCTATGTGCTCGGTGTAGTCACCTTGAGGAAGCGTGAAGTTTGGACCGCCAGTGAGAAAGTGACCTGGAGTCAGATAGTTTTCAAACTCTTCGATATCTTCACTCAGCTGGCACAGGGGTCTAGAGTTCATGCACCCTTCTATCTGGGCTAGAAGTGTTGAAAATTGCTCGTATGTTAGTTTCTGCTCCCCGATGACTCGTTTTAAATGATGTTTCATGGACCGCACCGCAGCTTCCCAAAGTCCGCCCGCTGTAGGCCAGATTGGCGCGTTGAAATGCCACTCTATTTCCATGTCTCGTATTTTATTATAAAATGTTGGCGTGAATATTTGCTTGAACTCAACAAATTCCTTCCTCAGCTGTTTTGATGCGCCAATGAAATTTGAGCCATTATCACCGTAGATGTGTTGTGGCGTTGTAGCGCTGTGAATATCTGGGCTTGTAAGGTGCATCGCGAGTAAGTCGCGTGCCTTGCTGCCGTCGACTCGGGTTCGTATTCTGCTGATGAATCGCAAAATCCAAGCGACTATTCGTTTAATGAATGTTAGTGAGCTATGTTTCTTGATCAATGCATCGATGAAGTTTTCTTGTTTGTTTGTAATAGTTAAAGTTTCGAAGTTAAGTTGTCTGCCGATTTTAGTTGTTCCCGTTGGGATGTTCAGATGAGTTTCTCTGTTAAAGTTGTTCAGCCATGTTGGGCCCGTCCACCACAGTTTGAAGTGGATTAGTTTTCCAGGCAGAAGTCCACGTGACGCGCAGTCAGCAGGATTCTCCTCGGACTTGACGTAGTTCCATTGTTGTTTCGGAATCTGTATATTCGGAATAAGAGTTATTTTTGCTTCGCCGCTCGGAGTTTCCGATGGTAAAGTTCGTTTGGTAGCTGCGTTGCAGTTTCCTTGAAGTTCCCAGTTGAACATGAACGTGTCCGATTTTGGACTCCAGGCGATGCCTAATGTTTTTGACGAGTCGTTGAGTGTTGTAGTTGAAATCTGATCTTCCGTCAAGTTTCGCAGTAGGTCAGGGTGATTGCTCGTCCACTGTCGCACTGGCTTCATGTGTCCGAGTTCTCGATATTCGTTGATAAATTCCTTGTACATAGTTGCTAGTCTTTGTTGCCTTTGTAAGCGTTTTTCTAGTTGGTAAAATTGAGAAGCTGCTCTGGACCAGGATTTTCCCAATTTTTGTTCGATGTCGGCCTTAAGGGGCATTTGCACCACATAACGTCCGTCTTCGTTTCGTATTGTAGTTTGTTGATAGTGGAGTTCACATTGATCGTTGTTGTTACGGAAGTTTTCCGTGTTCTGAGTGATATCTTCAATCTCCCAGAATCTGCTTAAGTCTTCAGTTTGAATGAGCGTCATATGACAGTTTAAAGTTTGAATATTTCCGCATAATATCCACCCTAGTTGTGTTTGTTGGGCAACGGGGGCTCGTTTGTTGCCTCGTTGTACTCCTTCCAGGATTATGTTCGAGTAGACGTCGGCTCCAAGTAGCAAGTCGACGGGCTGAGACACGTTATATTCTGGATCGGCAAGTTTCAAGTTTTGGATATGCGGCCATTTGTTCCGTTCAAAAGTTGTGCTTGGCAGCTGGTTAACTAGTTGCTTTATGACAAGCGCATCAGTCTCGAATGTAAATTCCGAGTAGATGGATTGGCATTGTAGACGTACAGCTCCCTTGCAGTTGCTGGAGGCTGTGCCGACTCCTGAGATAACGGCGGTGAGTTTCTTGCGTTGTAAACGAAGGCGTTGCGCAGCGTTTTCAGTTATCAGGCTGACTTGAGAGCCTTGATCCAGTAATGCTCTCAACGTAATGAATGTTCCATCTTCAGATTGTACTTTCAGTTGAACCGTAGTAAGTAGAACTTCTTTTGCGTCATCCGACACATGACTTGAATTAAATTGTTTAGAGTTCCACTGACCCACATTTTTGTTTACGTCGTTGTGCAGCATAGTGTGATGCGACGATCCGCACGTTTTGCAAGTTTTTGCTGACATGCATCTTGCGTTGCCGTGGCTAAATAAGCAGTTCTGGCAAACCCGCAGCCTCGACACTGTTTCTGTGCGCATTTTTGGTGTCATGCCGATGAACTTTTCACAGTTCATCAACACATGAACAGAGTTGCAAAGGGGACATTGCCTCATTGCTTGTGTTGTATGATATGTTTTTGAGTTAGGGTAGTTATTTTTGTTATTTGCTGCTGGCGTGCTCTGCTGGGGCTGGGACTGCGCTGTGTCGTTCTTATGGCGACCTCGTTGAGCTTCCATAGATACGAATTTGTTTTCAAGGAACGCTCTGAATTCCTCCAGTTCAGGAAGCTCCCTGGGCTCCCGCAGCTCCTTGGTGTATTCACTGAATGTCGTTGCGTCGAGTTTTTGCGACATTAAGTAAACAATAATTGGATCCCAGTAGTTTACTTGGGCTCCTATGTTGCTAAGACCGTTGAGACATTCGATTATGACGTCATGCATTTTCTTGATGTTGAAGATGCTCGGTTGTTGTAGAGTTGGTAGATTCATGAGAGTATTCATGTATGACATAAAGAGAAGCCGCTTGTTGTTGTAGCGAAGGTTTAAGATTTCCCAACAGGAATCATAGTTGTCGGCGCTGACTTTCAGATGTTGTACTATCTTTTCCGCTTCTCCTTTGAGCTTGCTCTTCAGATGTTGCATTTTTTGGCATTTTGGTATGAACGGGCTGTTGTGGATGATTTCCATGAATAAATCTCTGAATGAGGTCCATTGATTGCAGTGACCTGAAAATTCTGGAATCTCAATTCGCGGTGTTGTTTTTTGCATATGCATGTTTTCCCATGTTTTCTTGTTTAGTGACCTCTTTGTGTTTTCGTAGTTAATGTCCAGTTGGTTATATCGTTCTTCGTACTCTTTGTCGGGCGTTTCCCATTGACTGTCGAGTTCCCAGTGAAGTTTTTCAATAGTGGTCCATTTTTGTTTGATGTTATCGAGGTAGTCATCTATGTCCCATTTTTCTAGGTTGTCCATTGAGTTAATCTTAGTGAGGGTTTTTTCTAGAGATCTGAAGTTTGAGTCTTGACGACGAAGTAGTTGCTTGATTTTTGTGTCCGCAGGGGTTGGAGGGCTGGGAGGTTCAGTTGTCGGTTTCGTTATTCCTGAAGTACTTGGTTTGCTCATTAAATTAATTATATCCATCTTCGTCCTGGTATACATGTCCTTAGTTTTCCGGTAGACGTTATCAGTAAAGTATGGTATTTCCTTGTCTTCAATTTGAGCTAGCAGTTGTGGGTGGCGATCTTCGAATTCTTGCCACTGGTTTTCCAGAGACAGGAGTCGGTTAGTTAGGTATTCTTGAGTTTTTCTTGTTATGGAGTCTTTCTGATAGTTGGTGCATAATTTTTTGATGTTTTCAAAGGCTTGAGCTTGAGTTTTCATTTCTTCCATTGTTAGTTCTTGTTAAATTGAGTTACCGTTGAGTTGAAGTTAAGTTGAGTTGTTGTTGCGTTGAAGTTGAGTTGTTATTGCGTTGAAGTTAAGTTGAGTTGGCGATCCGTTGGATTGCCGAAGTGCCGTTGAGTAGAATTCCGTTGAAATCCCGTTGCGTTGAGTTGTAGTTAAGTTGAGCTGGAGATCCGTTGGATTTCCGCAGTGCCGTTAAGTTGTGTAGAATTCCGTTGAAATTCCGTTGCGTTGAGTTGTAGTTAAAGTTAAGTTGAGCTGGAGATCCGTTGGATTTCCGCAGTGCCGTTAAGTTGAGTAGAATTCCGTTGAAATTCCGTTGCGTTGAGTTGTAGTTAAAGTTAAGTTGAGCTGGAGATCCGTTGGATTTCCGCAGTGCAGTTGAGTTGAGTAGAATTCCGTTGAAATTCCGTTGCGTTGAGTTGTAGTTAAAGTTAAGTTGAGCTGGAGATCCGTTGGATTTCCGCAGTGCCGTTGGCAGGAAGTTGTAGTTCTGGATATCGCTGGGTCCCGTCGATAGCTCACGAGTGTGCAACTCAATGCCCAACACCGATATTTGCGACTTCTCAATCCAATTCGGTGATTCCGCTTGTGGAGGCCGAACAGAACCGATCCGCTATCGATTAGGAACAAAGAGCCACGTACGTGAACTGGAGTCTGTTGGATCCTTGATATCCGGCTCGAAGGACCATTAAATGTATGGTCTAACCCGTAGTTTACGAGATTATCCCACACACTCGAAGTAGTTGTTGAAGTTATGAGTTAAACCAGAATTATTGCTGGATTACTATTTATTGATGTTACTAGGTATAAGGTTGTATAAAGACTCAGCTAAGCTATAGTTAAATATCATACAAGTAAGTTCGCATGACGCGTGACTTAAAACTAGGTTGCTGATCACAATATTGTGCGGCGTGACCGTACAGAGGGTACTTTATGTTGACCTAGAATCATGAAATTTGGCACGAAGCAAGGTCTTATAGCACAAATAAAGGGAAAAATCTGAAAACTGCAAATTTCTGTCTTTCTAAAAAATATTCAATTTCGTTTACATGGATGACATCACACTTTAGTTTTTTATGTGGAAACCTAATTACACGTGTTACGCTCTCCAAGTGTGATCGGGACCCTTGGTGCGCGAGTCCTACTCGCACTTGGCCGGTTTTTTATTTTTCGTGTTACGGGTCAAATTAATTTATTTGGCCTAAAGATCAATCGTGCCAATTTTCATAGCTTTAACACCATTTGCAGCCAAATGTTGTGTACCGCTAGGACTATCTAATAAAACTAGAAACTGTTACTAATAAAACTTATCCATGTATGATATCATACAGGCTCGTCTTTAGGGCTGACAAATCCCAAAATAAGTCAGAGCCATTGAAAAATATTATTGTAAACCCTCACTACTCAAATCTGGCTGATAAAATAAATGTATCACTGGCTTTTAATCGTCTCGAACCTGCATGATACATGTTTTTTTAACACTTTTATTATCATTATGTTTAACTTACCTAAATGACTTGAAGCGAGGGAGCGAAGTCTTCTTATACAGGTACTTTATACTTAAAAGAAGGCTTCCAGCCTACACTATGCAAATGATCTCTGTTAAACAATAAAAAAAAATGATTTTGATTTTTGATTTTTTTATTTGACTGTTTACTTGTGAAACTGATAACTTTCGAACCACTCAAACTGTTTAAATTCGTCTCGTTTAAGCGCTAGAGGGCCACAGACAGATATACACATATACACAGACAGACAATATGGGGATATTCGTAGTCGGGGATTAAATTGAAGATATTACTAATCTAATTAAATCGTGTTATTAGATTAGTACACTGCACAATCATAAACATACATTATGACAAGATACATTTGACAATTACGCTTAAGTACCAATATAAGTTGCTCTATGATAGGTGCTATGAAAAATACTTATATGTAATATACTTTATATTTATAAATATGTACCTAGGTACTTTTAAATAAGTAGCTATGTAGCTATATTATAAAATATTGAAGTTTAAAACTTCATATGAAGACAATGACGACATAGCAGGTCTCGGCTCTTCTTTTTATCCTATTCCCTATCACAGACACTCCGTTACAACATTATTATTATTTTAACATAGACCGGAAGAAAAATAGTTGCAAATTAATTGTACGTTCCGGAAAACCATACCCCAAACAGGCATTGTATGTCGGGGATGTCCCGGATCCTGTAGGCCGCGGTCCCGTCCTCGTACCGCGCGAACACCGCGCCGCGGTTGATCCAGACAAACTTCCAGCCGGCCACCAGCGCCGCCCGCCGCGCGCAGCAGAACAGCCGCCGGTTGGCCGGCGTCAGGGCGTCGTTGATGAAGAAAGTGGGCGTCCCGTAGCCCTTCGCGCGGCGGCTGTGAGCGGCCCGGAAGAACATGTGCCGCGCGAACTGCTTCATACGCACCAGGATCGGCGGCCACATCGACACGTCGAAGTTGTTCGGCGGCAACCGCATAGCGTACATGATGTCCCGCTTCCCTAACTGAATGCCCAACAGCAAAGCACAATATCTCACTATCTCCATCGGGTCTTCTCCGTGCCTCCACTCAAAATTGGCGATCTCGATGTACTGGCAGTTTAGAACTTGCTGCATCATTTCGTTGCGGATCACTCTGTACATGTGCTGCTGCTGTATCTGCATGTGATGAATACATGTGCAGCATGGCGGCACCGTGGAGACTCCCGGCGGGAGGCTCGGATCGACGCTCATGGTTGAGGGTCCTTCCCGATCGGCGCCGAACAAGCTTTGAGCCCGGCGACCGTTCGGTGATGATGACGCCTGAGCGCATGCGTCAGTACTGTGTTCTTAAAATAGAATGCAGCAGTTAGATGATACTATGTCATGTAAATGAGATAGGCACAGGCACGAGTTTTACAAAAACATTCGAATAGCACATAGTTTAAAAATCACTGCTAAATGTTACTCTCCGATTTGGGCTAATCAAGTTTCATAACTTCAAAAAATCAGTTTTAAAAATGTGGGTGTGCGCTCTATTCCCGCGTTTTCGATGTTCAGTAAATAATTACTGTATAAGTGCTTAGTAATTGCATTATTGATTTTTCGCAGACTTTATTTTGTGTTAGAGTGTATCGCAATAAAGGAAGGGTTGGTACTACGCAATATACATAGATGTACAATCACAGGCAAATATCAGGAGCCGTGATGGTAGAGCTTCAGCCAAGTCCAGTACAAAGCACAACCTTATCATAATTTTAGAATTGGCTAGGCTAGATAGCGCACGTACTAGGGAGGTATAAATCACTATCGTTATAATTGAAACAAAAAGTAAACTTTAGAAAAAACCGACTTCCACAAACCCTATTTGATTAGATTGAGTTTAATACAAACTGTAACCCCTTATCCCCCCCCCCCCCCCTTGGGGAATTAATTTTGTCAAAGCCCATATCAGTGCTACCCCACGCGACTAAGGAACCCCTGTACAAAGTTTCATGGCTCTAGGTCCACCGGTTTAGGCTATGCGTTGCCTGCCCGTCAGCCACGCATTGTATTTGTACCTAGTATTGAGCAGATCTGGTGGCCATATGTGGTCTAAATCAGCAGTTCCGCATCACAATATTATGCTTACCATGTGCATTTGCACGAGTTATTATGAAAAACACAAAAATCACTATAGGTCTGCCTATAATATTTGAAGAGTTCCCTCGATTTCTCCAGGATCCTGACCTGGTGTCAATGGGACCAATGGGAAGGTAAACCCTTTCAAACAAAAAAATAATTTTCCAAATCGGTCCATCCGTTTAGGCGCTATCGGGGTATAGACATAAAAAAAAAACATCCGGACGAATTGTAAACGTCCTCCTTTGGGAAGTCGGTTAAAAAGAAAATTTAGCCCATGTCCCTACCGAGGGAGCCTACTATGGGCCTCATTCGTAGATATGTGCGTAGGCTTCCGTACCGGCTTCCTTTGAGGTCTAATATATATGTCGCAGAGAAATCTGGGAATTCGGGAATCCGGGATTCAGCAAAATCCCTAGGGATTTTACAAAATTCCGGGAAATGATAAACACGATTCTATCACTTCACTAGACAGATCTATGGATTTAGCTAAATCACTGAACTGGTTCAGTGAAATAGCAAAAACTAAGTTTGTATGGTTCTAAATAGCCTGTACAAGCTTCGATGTCCTTGCATTAACCTATGAAAAGCCTGTATTATTTTCAGACTTCATTTCATTCATTTCGGAAAATTATACGATTAGCAATCTTTGATATGTTATTTATAATAAATATAGGGTGTCAAGACACAGTATATAATTGAAATTCTTACTTAGATTACTAAATAAACATTTGATGTAAAATACAAAATAATTTTTTGCTATTTCACTGAACCATTTCAGTGATTTAGCTAAATCCTTAGATCTGTCTAGTGAAATGATAGAATCGTGTTTTTATTCTATCATTTCCCGGATTTTGTAAAATCCCTAGGAATTTAGCTGAATCCCGGATTCTATCATTTCCCTGCGACATATATACGTCGTCAAAGCTACTTAGGTACCACCACTTCCACTACCCACCATTATAGCGGCCGTGCTAGAAACCTACAAGGCGCATTATTCGGCGTTTCGTGCACAAAATATTGATCTGTAGGTCCAAAGAATGGATTTAAGAAGTGGAGCCACTTGTATTTATGACGCAGGGGAAAGAGGGGTAGGGGCAAATCTTGTATGGACAAAAAATATATATAAAAACCCCGTAAATCCATCCTTTGGATCAATCAAACCTGTCAAAGAAAATCTTGTTCACGAAACGCCGCATAATTTTACGTAGATTAGAAACTATTAGGGGATACTGATAGAAAACATTTGACTTGTGTAGTGGACCCTAGGAACTTGCACACGCTGCCACCTTGACCTGTTGTGCGTGCAGCCACGGGTCTGTTGGGTTGGGACAAACAAATTCATATTTATTTATATTCAGAAAGTTTTCAGTTGTTTTGTTAATGTTTATGTTTCTATTCTCACAATCTAAAAATTTCACGTTGGTTTGAGATCGCAGTAACTTCATCCCGCTAGAGTTGTTCGAGTGACGTCTAAAATATTGCAAAAATTGCGAAGTTCGAAAAATTTTAAAACTTTGAAAGGCTTAATCTCGGAAACTATTGGGTCTACAGAGACAATTCTAGTATCATATTGTAGTAAATTTAGTCTACTTTAAAAACATCAAAAAAAAAGTTTTTTCAAAAACGAATCCTTTAGCGTTATAATCGCCAAAATTTGAAAAAGAACCGATTATTTCGCAGTTTTTACGATTTTTGACAAAGTTGCGTTCGGCGCTCGAGGTCACAAACTTGGATTATTCATTAGGCCAACATCATAAACAAGTCTGCAAAAAATAATAACAACCGGATTTGACGCATACTACTCCATACTTTCAGGCGACAAAGTTACTGGACTAATCTGCCACTCATGTTGGCACAGACATGACCCTCTTGTGTGACACAGGATTGTCCATTTTACATTGCCAATATGGCGCAATATGCAATAGCTTGTGATTTTCTAAGGTTCCTTTCAATTTAATTTGCACGTCTCAACACGTGTCGCAGTCGAAACATAAAATCTTATTTTTAGGCAGTAAATTTTTGCCAGAAAATAGGTAGAAGTATAGCAAAATAATTTCATATGCCTTAATATCATTTACTATAAATTCGCTAAGAACGAACTAGAAGAAACTTTGACAAAGAGAGACAAACGTATAAGAAGTTACCTGTTGCTTGCATCGTGCCGTGCGTATCATAAGCCGGAGGTTCCGAGTAATACAATAGTCTCTAACAAGGAAGGTTTAAGATTTATAATGGTTTGCCGTGAGTATACCGCCTGAGCACGGATAGCCCAGCGACATACACAATTTACTTTTCTTTATAAATCTCTTGTAAAAGTTGATTTTAAGTCCTTTCGAAACTCTTCTATTGCCATTGTAATTGTGTTTAAGTAAAAACGATCGCGCAACTTTATGATAGAAATATTCCTAGCAGTGTGGCTTTAATCCCCATTTTTACCGGCGACCCTAGAGTTCTTCTCAGAATCGGTTGAACAGAGGGCTTCTCAGAAACAGTTTAGCCATTTTCTATGCGGGGGTTGCGTTATATTCGCCGTCATCAGGTTCCAGGAGTTTTAAATTCTTAATATGTATATATTTGTGTTATATATATTTGAGCGGACTCCCTCCAGTCCTTGTCCCATAGACAACTCATCACTCCATCTCTTCCTGGCTCGGCCACGCTTTATCTTTGCATTTTCTGGGAGCCAGTCTGTGGCTCTCTTAGCCCAGCAATGGGACATGGTGGGCTCGTAATAAATAATAAATAAATAATGTATATCTTAATTAAAATTTAAATAAGACTAGAAAAATCCTACTCAACTCTAACTGTAAATAAGGAACTGACATATCGGTCGCTATATTTAGCTTTACAGGAAAAGAAAATAAAGTATTTTTCTTTGAATCTTCGTCTTCGCCTTCCAGTTTTTTTCCATGAAATTGTAGAGACTTCTCGTGTGACGTAGTACTCGGTGGTACCGGAGGCTTAATTAATAGACACGCCCACCTTTGGGTACGGAACCTCAAAAACTTCGGCGCCCTTTAGGGTTCCGTGTACCCGAAGGGTGCCAAACCTAGTCCTATATAAGCTTCCGCTGTCCGTCCGTCCGTCTGTCCGTCAGCTATCCCACGAACCGTAATACTCGTAGGTAGACAGTTGAAATTTTCACAGAATGTTTATATCTGTTGCCGCTTCAGCAACAAATAATGAACTAAGTACACAAAATATAAGTATTAATATGGTGGCACCATTCAAGAAACTTGTTTCTATCTTATTCTTGTACGACGTTGCGGAACCCTTTGTGTGAGAGTCCAAAACGTAGGTCCTGGGTTCGAGTCCTCGTGAGGACATCACATTTTTTGTTTTTTTTTTTTTTATACGATTGCTTGTTTTGTTGTACTATGATACGAGCGTGCGAGTCCGACTCGCACTTGACCGTTTATCCATCGTTGGCAGGCAAGCAGCGCCGGCCGATATTCCTGCTGCAAGCCGCGCTCATGATCCCCAACGTGTCCGTGAAGCCAACCCTGGAGGGCATCCAGGAGGCGCTGGTCTCCGCCGGCCGGCTCATCGCAGGGCTCTCGAAGGGCGTGGCGCAGTGGACGGGCGGGAAGGGAACCAGGGTACACCGCTGCAGATTACCACACTATGGCTTCGTCCAGAGTGAATGCGCGGTGACTTGGGCACTTTAGCCACACCAGCCTTAGGGCGTGGACAGACGATGACGCGCCCGCTCCGACGTCGCTAAGCCTCGCTCTCACCGCCTTGCACCGATTTGTGTCTTAATGCTCATTAATAAGTCTCTTAATACATCGGATGGAGCGGGCGTGGCGCGGCGTCGGAGCGGGCGCGTCGCGGCGTCTGAGCGGGTGCGATGAAAACCATCCGATGTAATAAGAGACTTATTAATGAGCAATAAGACACAAATCGGTGCGAAGCGGTGAGAGCGCGGCTTAGCGGGCGCGGGGCGGGTGCGGAGCGGCGACGGAGCGTCTACGAGCGGGCGCGTCTTCGTCTGTCACACAGTATGGACGACGACGGTTTCATTTGTTCGACATTTCGCGTCCGCTTTAGCCACCGCGCACTCTGGAGGAGACCTATAACTACTAATTTCATTTACAAATGACTAGGTCAACAACATTGCGTCACGCCTTTTCCCATACAGAGTGGCAGAGGCACAACTGTGCCCACTTTAAGTCAGTGATTCAATTCACCGTTTTGCGTGATAGGAGGCTGCCCCAGCCCTCACCGCCGTAGCTGTGGAGTAATAAGGTTTCTCTCGATGATTTCCATCACCGTTAAAATATCTCATTGGCACTTGCTTAGCACCGGGATTTGAACCTGCATCTCCTGCGTGAGAAGCAAGCGTGAAACCCACTAGACCACAGAGATCATAATGTTGAATTCGACAAAAATATTCGAAATTTAGATTATGAATCGACGTCAGATAAATCTCTAATAGTTTTCGAGATACAAGCAAAATAGTACTTTCTACCCCTCCCGCCGCCTTCTCAAGAATAACTCTACCAATTTTCAAACTAAACTAATTATTCGGTCTGATTTGACCTACTTAATTTGACCAGGCTAATGCAGCTATCGATCTATACTTTCTATAGAACCGACATTTTCGCCGAAATAATTAATTGGGATTACACAATTTTAATGATGTTGTCGACTTCGATAGTTACCAGAAAGGTAGACGACAAAATTAAGGTTAAATATTATCACCTTTTTATTTCTAATGATTCTATGCTGTTATCACTAGAAACAACACTTCATAGAATAAAATCATCGTTACAGGTTTCTCCGACTTCTATGAAAAATAACCTATTTTAATTTTTAAACTTATATGTTGACTTGACCAACAATGTTTCAGTAGTTTTCTGGGACGTTCCTAAGCTTGATAATGGTACAGTTTTGTTCCTTCGTTCCTTTTCATACATTCTGAAGAGGTAACTGATATCATTTTACTAAACATGAAGCATTAACGTGAGCAATATCGAAATTGATTTAGGTCGATGCGAACTCAGGCAGTATTATGAGTAGACAGAGGTGATGCAGGAGCTTTGCGCGTGACAACCATCTCCGCAACTTTCTCGTATCTCTATTGTCTTCCCCACCGGACGCAAACTTTAGGGTGTGTACTCGAGCCACGTAATATTCTGTGGGAAATTATGTCTGGGAAAGTCCCGGACCCATTTAGTGAAAATGAAAAGTTCAACTGTGGTAATGGCATGTCTAATCTAACTCAACGTTCTCTTCACTCCGTTTATCTGTGGTGTAATTGTATTGTCTTGTCTGTGCATGCGTCTGTCTACGTCTGTTTGTGTTATCGTCCGCAACTCCTTTGTATCAAACACCACTGAAATGCTGCTTCCCCCATGCAATGTAATTGAATGTTCACCGGTACAAAATCGATGTGGCTTGTTACCTTGGCCTCTCCCGCGCTTCTCCCGGCTTTGTCCCATCCCTGTAACAGGTCGGCTGGAGGAAACTAGCTGGTCAACAGCCGCACCAACTGGCCGGGGTAGTGACGAAGGTCGATGAACAGGTGCACTCGGTGACAGCACCACTGGCGCTGGCCCAGCGATCGCTCAAGATCATCGAGACGGCGAAGGCGCGGCGCAAGAAGCATTACCGCTTGGAGTCGGAGGAGAAGCCACAGTTTCCGCTGCAGCAGAAGAACTTCTATAATCACGTGATGGAGAACAAGGAGATAGTGAAGACGCTATCGTTGCTGTCGACGTGCACAGAGAATGTCAAGACGGTTAGTCCGTCTTTGTTATGGAGGATTATCTCTGGTTGCTAGTTTTGCTGGCATGTGTACGGTTGGCAGGATTTACAAACTCTGGCATTAAGTTTCGACAGACACTGCTGTGATCATTTTACAACACAAACTTAGTCATATTATCCAAAATAAAACACTGATTTAAAGAATACGATTATAGCAGTAATTATGTTGCCAGTGGTCAACTACTGAGTCCACCACGATGGACCAGGTATCAGTAGCAGGTGAAAGACATTCCATAACAAACGGTGTCCTTCCAGGAGCTAAACACCCTGGTCAAGCGCTGGCGTCCCTACCACTATCTGTGGAAGAGCGAAAAGACTCTCCGAGCTCTGCTGGCTTGGAGTCTGGCAGATCTGGAGGCCTCTTTGAAGAGACACAGTGAACTGGAGGCCCGGCTGGCCACGGAGCCAGATGTTCTGGTCATCGGCAGCTGCCTGGCAGTCTCCACGGAGAGACTCAAACTAGGACTCATTACGGAGCTCAGGAGTGAGTATTAAAATGACGTCTCCGAGAATATTACTGGACAATGGGAGCTGCCTGGTAGTGTTTATGGGGGCTGGGAATTATGACTTAGCTCAGGAGTGATGATTGTCTGTACAATATAATATTTGTAGATCAAATTCCTTAGATTCTAAGGAATTTGATCCACAAATATTCTAAGCCTTAGAATAATGAAGTATTAGAAGACAAAAAAAGCTTAACTTCTCTCCCGTGTTTCAGACGGCACGCACCGCATCGGCCAAGCAATGAGGAAGAAGTATAAGCGCGAAATGGACTACGTGTACGCGATCATGAACGACATGGAGCGGAAGCTGGAGCGGCCGATCCGGGACCTGGATGACGTGCGGACGGTGATGGAAACGCTGAAGAAGATCCGTGAGCAGGAGGTCGATATGGAGCTGAAGATCGACCCCGTAGAGGTGGGTGCAACTATTGTCTTGACGACCATATTTTCTTTTACATATCTTTCTGGCGAAGTGATTTTATCCTGGTGTCTGTGTCAGAAATAACAACCGACCTACTAAGGCTGGATTCGACCAACAAAAAGGTATCCGGAGAATAACTATCCCGGGGATAACTTGTAACTTTTTCATAGACTCCAGTGACACCTAGATCAGATCAGCTCATTTTGAACTGTCATTTGTCATACAAGTTATCCCCGGGATAGTTATTCTCGGTATAACTTTTGGTTGGTAAAATCCGGGCTAAGTAACCTTAGTGCCCATACTCGTAGATTGAAACACCCAGCCATGTAAACTTCTCGGTGATTAATAATAACCGGCCAAGTGCGAGTCGGACTCGCGCACGAAGGGTTCCGTACCATTATCTATAAAAAAATGCAAAAAAAAAATGTATGGGAGCGCCGCCTAAATATTGATTTAATCTTAATTTAATTATTTATTTTTTAAGTAAATAACATTCTCAATATATTGTGAACATTTTAAGCGTCTACCTGCTACCATTATCAATATCGAGCAAAAATGAGCAAAAAAATCACGTTTGTTTTATGGGAGCCCCACTTAATATTATATTTATTTTGATTTTTAGTATTTGTTGTTATAGCGGCAACAGAAATACATCATCTGTGTAAAAACTGTCTAGCTACCACGGTTCATAAGATACAGCCTGTTGACAGACAGACGGAAGGACGGACGGACGGATGGACGGACGGACAGACAGCGAAGTCTCAGTAATAGGGTCCCGTTTGGCACCCTTCGGGTACGGAGCCTAAAAGAAACAGGCTAAATAATAAGTTAACATAGCATCCCACTTCCAGGAAGCGTTCAACGTCATCACTCGCTACGAGCTGCCCGTCGGCAAGGAAGACCTAGAGCAGGTGGACAATCTGCGCTACTCCTGGCAGCAGCTGCAGGCCACGGCGCTGGCTTCCCATGTGCAACTACTGCACATGCAGCCGCAGTTCGAGGAAGAGCTGCGGAATAACCTGGACAGGTGAGCTAGGAGGAACGGGTCTTTGCGGTATACAAGTGGACAAATGGCAGTGGAGTCCATTATCAGCTGGAGTCTGGGATAAACCTTCTTGACCTAACCCTAGCACTTTGGGAGGATTTAGAAACTGAGACTTGGCATAGGTGGACTGTTGCTGCAAGCGACGGTGGTGGCATCTCATGTGCACTTTTACAGATTCGCATTAGATTCCCAACAATTCGTTTAGTTTAGTACCTTGAGTGGTGAAATCCCAGCGCCGTAATCTATCCGTCTGTACCCAAAGCCATTGCCATAATTGCGTACTTGACGTGACGAGACTTGGTACGCGGCGTTGCAGATTCCGTGAGGACAACGCGTCGTACTGCCACGAGTACCGGCACGCGGGCCCCATGCAGCCCGGCCTGAGCCCGCGGGAGGCCTCCGACAAACTCATACTCTTCCAGGTCAGCCTTCTTCATCCTTCTTTAATCGTTCTCCTTGCTATTATAACAACTATACTATGAGCTATAAGAATTAAACAACTCTGCGATACATAAAGTTATGATTAAGCTGTGAGACCTAAAATAAACTAAATCTAAATCTTCATCAATCTAGAAGCTTCTCTTTTCTTCGCAGTTCAACAGATCATACAGGGTGTAACAGAAGGGTGTAGTCATATTTTAGGGGGTTGTTAGAAAGACCAAGCTGAGCAACTTTTACTATGAAACCGATTTGATCAGTACATTTTTTTTTTCATTGCTCCATACCTTTTGCTCCGGGCGGTCAGCTGATTTGTATAGAGAAGTAAAAATTAAAGTTGCTCTGATCCAATCGGTTTTATAGTGAAAGTTGCTCAGAATTATGTCCCTAACATAACAACCCCCTAAAATATAACTACACCTTTCTGTTACACCCTGTATACTACATACTTTAGCCACAAACCCCGCGCTTATAAAGATTTTGGAATGTACCCTCATTTCGCACAGTCAGAATTCCCTTGATTTCCCTTTGATTTACCCGATTTGATTTGATTTGATTTGATTTACCCGCAGAACCGTTTTGACGGCATGTGGCGAAAACTCCAAACGTACCAAAACGGGGAGGAGCTGTTCGGCCTCCCACACACCGAGTACCCGGAACTGGCTCAGATTCGGAAAGAGCTGAACCTCCTGCAAAAGCTGTACAAGCTGTACAATGACGTCATCGACCGGGTCAGCAGCTACTACGACATTCCGTGGGGCGAGGTCAACATAGAGGAGATCAATAATGAACTGATGGAGTTCCAGAATCGCTGCCGGAAGCTGCCCAAGGGGTAAGGCCACTTTTCGGTATAGCATAAATTAACTCTGTTAGTGCCGATATTTAACGTTTGACAGTTATTGCTGTAAGTACATAAAAAGAAAACAATATTTTTTCTATTGCAGAAAAAGTAATGTGTTTTGTTTTGAGCTGACTACCAGAAAGGAGGTTCAAAAACTATGTCAAAAACGGCCTATTGAAGAAGTCATATTACAGTGTAAAAGAATATTTAGATGACAAAACTGCATGGTCTTTACCATCTCAGCGCACAGAAATCCAAAGAGGGGCGATGGACTGAGTCAGTACGTCTCTCCTCGGTGTATTTCCTTAGACTTAAGTAGAAATACATAACATTGTATTTTTAAGGCTCTGATATTTTAAAAGAGGTACGGGGGAGGTTTCTTGCCCTTCTTTGCTCCATCCCTAAGCCCACAACTTCCGAACGGGCGGTAGTATACAAAAATATTAATATTATATTGACGTTGACTAAGTAATATGTATGATTTTATGGTCAATAAAAATTTTGAACTCTGAACGCTGTCAAAGTTCAATTCTGTTGTGAATAGACGAAATCAGGAGAGGAAACTAGAAAACTCGTCTGTAGAGATTTTAATCCCATGATTGTTTGCATTAAGCCGTCCCGTGCCTGTGCATAGACGGACGTGCATAGACGTGAGTTTATTTTGGATTGAAAGCTTTCAACTTGATGCATTAATCTGCCTATCTGAAAAAAAATGTATTGCTCCTATGTTCACTTTTTGAATTTTGATATATTTGTTGAGTATGTAAACCCGCCTGTTCTCTGTTTATCCTTTTAGCGAAATATCGCTGGGTTAATTTATTTTTTATTTTTTTATTTAGCCATTAAAGTGTCCCACTGCTGGGCAAAGGCCTCCCCCTCTTTCGTGCACACTTCCCTGGTCTGTGCCACCTCCGGCCACCCCGGCAAAAACTTGTCGAGGTCGTCCCGCCATCTCCGTTTAGGCCTGCCCCTACACCGGTAACGTATCCGTCCTGTGGCACCCAGTCAGTGGCGATTTTCGCCCATGGGTCTGGTGTCTGGGTGCATGCGACTTACGTGGCCGGCCCAGTTCCACTTTAGCTTAGCGGTGATCCTCAAAAACTCTCACTTTGGTACATCAAAACATGACCCGTATTCTTTCTATTCGGATATTTCTTTCCATCAAGCATTATTACCTCTTGTTTCAGCCTCAAAGAATGGCCAGCCTTCTACGCCCTGAAGAAGACTATAGACGACTTCAACGATATGTGTCCTCTACTGGAGCTGATGGCCAACAAAGCCATGAAGCCACGTCATTGGCAACGTATCATGGAAGTCACTAAGTACATCTTCGAGCTGGACAGCGAAGACTTCTGTCTGAAGAACATTCTGGAAGCGCCGCTACTACCGAATAAGGAAGATATTGAGGTGAGAATTAGATATGACTAATTTTATTGAAATCCTAACAATAATCGAGAATCACCCTCTCGCTCCGACGTCTATTGATCTCCATTGTATATATGAGAGGATATCGATTAAATGCATTACAAATACATTACATTAACAAAATTCAAATACAATTATAATACAAAAAATCCACAAAATAATGGTTGTCGGTAAAATCGGTTTACGGACGATAATTTTACGTGATAACGTCATAAGAAGCGAAATTAAACATCGAGGAATTGCGCAACCTCAACACTTACTACTAAAATGTAAATAAAAAATATAGATCCCGACGAATTGTAAACCTCCTTTTGTCGGTTAATAAGAAACACAAAAGTTAGCCGCTGTGAGTTTGAACTCATGACCCTCCGCGCTGTCGACTCGGCTACCTGCCTAGTTACTGCCTGCGACGAAAATAGCTATGCTTATTAGCTAATACATCAGGCGGAACGTGACAACTTTTCTAACATGCTGCCGGTGTTTCATCGATTTATAAGACGTTATCACGTCAAAAAAACATCGTCAAGACACGTCACAAAAATAATGAAAATAGAAAACAATTACACACACAAGAAACTAGATATTGATAGATGACTCTGTAGGCACATTTGATGAGCAGATTAAACTTTCGTACCCTCTCAAACCTGTGTGTGTCTCCATTTACACTGAGAGAGATAGTTTAGAGATAGATAGAAATTCAAACCACTGGAGCTCATAAAGATGCCTCAAAATCGCAACATACATTTTGTTTCGGTAATCTATACCTTCTCCTGCTGAGGATACCTTGGTACTTGGGGGGCAGGCGAGATTGTTTGGAGATTTATCCACTTCATTATATTGTCTTTTACAAACAGCTGAGTGAACAACTACTGTTCCCTCGATAGCTCTGTCCCTGCTGCTGATACCCAGGTGTGATGATGTGGAATAAGAACGTCTTAGATATTTACTTAATTTTGATTTTACAAATAGTAACGTACCTATGCTTCTATGTATCGAACCCGTGTGATCGAGCTACGTAGATAAACCCGATCCTATTGTCAATTTGCGAGATGACGAGATCAGGGGCCAATCAGCGATGCATATGATGACGAGATTAAGAACGAATCACAGCAGGCGACGTCACACCATCTACATTTATCTGTAACCCCGTCAGGATATCTGCATATCAGCGATGAAGGAGAAAGACATCGAGGCGAAGCTCCGGCAGGTCACCAACGAGTGGTCGGTCCACGAGCTCACCTTCCAGACGTTCAACAACCGAGGAGAACTGCTGTTGAGGGGGGACACCACTGCCGAGACCATCGGGCAGCTGGAAGACAGCCTCATGATACTCGGCTCGCTGCTCTCCAACCGGTAATGGCAGACTTCTTTCTGGACGTTTCTTTACTTACCTTTATTGCACAAAACAATACGTTCTAAAAAAATCGGACAATACAACAAACGTTATACACTCAAAACAATAAGGGATGGTTTATTTTAGAACGTGGCGTGACAAAAATGCAAAACACCGGACGCCTCCGGACCCGCCCCGGTCTAAAATAAATCACCCTAAAACAATAACAAAATAATATTATGCCCTCACGAAGATTCGAACCCAGATTGCGCGACCTAAATCATACCGGTTGCGCCACCACGATGATTTAGGTTTTAGGCTTAGTAATAGGGTCCCGTTTGGCACCCTTCGGGTACGTAACCCTAAGACGGCTTTACAGCCACGAGCCGGACTTGATGAGATGGATTTCGTTAGCGGGGCAAATAGCAAATACTATGGCTCAATCTTACTCGGATCCGAGTGAAGGCCTGTGCCCCTCGGTGGGGACATTAATGGGCTAAATCACAGACTCTTATCTAGTTATACCTAGTTGTTTACTGTTTCGCGTCTTGAAACTGTTAAACACCAACCACTTTATCGCAATTTGTAGCCATTGTATCTGTCAATGTTGTCAAAGATTGCCAATGTTCTACAGTATTACTTTTTTATAGTATTACTTTTATTATAGTTGAATCTGAAATACAGGTTAATTTGAATCTGAAATACAGGTTAATTTGAATCTGAAATACAGGTTAATGAATCTGAAATACAGGTTAATCCTAGCTCAGGTTCAGATGATTTCTGTTTTGTCTGACACAAATGCAATTAATTAAGTCTGCTATGCAATTATGAACCTTTAATTATGCAATAAATAAATTATATTAATTAAGTATGATTCTAAATAAACACATTTCTCTTCCTTCGTAACTCAGATACAACGCGCCCTTCAGAAAGCAGATCCAGCAATGGCTGTACGACCTGCAGAACACAAACGAGATCCTCGAACGCTGGCTACTAGTCCAAAACATGTGGGTTTACCTCGAAGCAGTCTTCGTAGGCGGCGACATCGCGAAACAACTGCCCAAAGAGGCTAAACGGTTCTCGAAAATCGACAAATCCTGGCAGAAGATTATGCAAAGAGCGCATGAAACTCCAGGAGTGGTTTCCTGCTGTGTCGGTGACGACTTGCTGCGTCAGCTGTTACCGCATTTGCAGGAACAGTTGGAGCTCTGTCAGAAGTCTCTCAGTGGCTATCTGGAGAAGAAGAGGACGATGTTCCCGCGGTTCTTTTTCGTGTCTGACCCGGCGTTGCTGGAGATATTGGGGCAGGCGTCCGACTCGCACACCATACAGAATCACCTGCTGTCGATTTTTGACAACATACGATACGTGAAGTTTCATGATATAGGTGAGACAGATTTGCGGACTATTAATTATTTCCTAACACACAAAGTTGTCTAGAAGAACCTGAAGTTTGATAAATTCTTGCCTTAGCTCAGGCTTTTAATTTGACATTGATGGTCTTGTGATTTCCCCTGACATTTCTTATCGCTTTTCCATATCATCACATTTTCTCCACGGTTAGGGTTACGACGAAGGGCTTGCCCGTGTACAGTCTGCAAACCATACAGCTGGGCTTACCTACATGCGAATTTAATATGCGGTGCTGCTCAGCTAATTAGGTTGCAGACACAAGAAGCCTCTGCCAAACAATCTCGCCAAGTTGTTGTTTTGATTCCAGAATACAACAAGATGATAGCAATAGTCTCCAGCGAGGGAGAAGAGATAAAGCTGGAGCGGGCGGTGCGGGCGGAGGGTTCCGTAGAGACGTGGCTGACCTCGCTGCTGCAGTCGGCGCAGAGCAGCCTCCACTCTATCATCAGGACGTCAGTGGCCATCCTTAACGACCCCGGATTCAACATCCTCATGTTCCTGGACAAGATGCCAGCACAGGTGTGGGTGGGGACCGTTGGTGCGATGCGTTGCGTTGCGTCGTTTTATATGACACACACACACACACACACACACACACACATCATAACCCTTATTTGTTAATATTTTAGAAAAGAAAAATGTTTTCCTTTTAACTGTACGCTAGAATCCTAATGGGCCCTGTCTGACTCACTGTCTCTTTCTAGTCGTCCCATTATGAGTGAGACGTCTATACAAATCGTGCCCTGCCGACAGCTTATAATAAGCTCTTACGGCTGGATTCGACCAACAAAAAGTTATCCGGAGAATAACTATCCCGGGGATAACTTGTAACTTTTTCATAGACATCAGTGACACCTAGATCAGATCACCTCATTTTGAACTGGCATTTGTCATACAAGTCAAGTTATCCCCGGGATAGTTATTCTAGGTGTAACTTTTCGATGGTAAAATCCAGCCTAAGAGAAGTTGTGAGACATTCGCAACACAAGTATTGTAATTACTTACTGGGAAGTCTCGTTGTGTGTTATGTAACAGTTTTTATGAAATAAAACATCTTTTATTTATTATTATTTATTATTTATTTACGGCAAATTGGGTGAGCAGCTAAACGTTAAAATGTTAGGTGTCCATTTCTCGTCAACCTAACACGATGGATATAGGGGAATTCGCTTCGCTCACCCCTTTATCCTTCCCCTCCCCTGACTCACCTCTGCGCCCATGTAACAATAGAAAAACTTATATTATTTCAAACATTAGGTTTGAAGAACTTTATTCTAATAAGAATTTAAATTTACTTAAACATTAGTTAATGCTCTCCTAACATTAGCCGTAACCGGGGAGCACTTATCCAGTGGAGGGGGCATTGATACATTTTCCTTTGAAACACAACTCACCAATTTACGGGCGGCGGGGACAAGACAAGAGAGCTGTGATTGGACAGCCGCTGCGAAACTGTCTGGCGGCCCGTCATCGTATATAGGTTGCATAGGTTGAATACAACTAATGTTTGGCGAGCCGCATTCCCCCGCAGGCGCAGTCAATTGGATATATAGCTCTGGCCGTAACATACATACAGGGTGTAACAGAAAGGTGTAGTCATATTGTAGGGGGTTGTTAGGGACATCATTCTGAGCAACTTTTACTATGAAACTGATTTGATCAGAGCAACTTTAATTTTCACTTCTCAATACAAATCAGCTGACCGCCCGAACCAAAACGTATGGAGCAATGAAAAATAAAGTTGCTCCGATCAAATTGGTTTCATAGTAAAAGTTGCTCAGAATGGTCTCCTTAACAACCCCCTGAAATATGACTACACCCTTCTGTTACACCCTGTATACAAATATGCAAGGAATGAAGAACAGAAACTTATTCTGATGTTTACGTTCTGTAGGTTGACATTTGACCCCAAAAAAGTTGTCATTCGGAATGTCTATAAAAATTCCGACCCTTTGTAATCATCCGCATCCTTATCCCCAGGTTGGCCTCCTGGGCATCCAGATAATCTGGACCCGCGACGCCGAGCTAGCACTCGTGCAGGCCCGGCAAGACAAGAAGATCATGATGGAAACCAACAACAAGTTCCTGGAGCTCCTGAACACCCTCATCGACCAGACCACCAGGGACCTCACCAAGATCGAGAGGATCAAGTTTGAGACGCTCATCACCATACATGTGCATCAGAGGGATATCTTTGATATGCTGGTCAGTGGACTTTGTAGGCAATGAGAGTTTTTTTTTGTGTAGCCGTTAAGTGTCCCACTGCTGCTGGGCAAAGGTCTCCCCATGCTGCACCCAAAATTCTCTATCCTGGGCTACGTCCGTCCACCCTGGCAGAAACTTATCGAGGTCATTCCCCCCCATCTCCTCCTCGGCCTGCCCCTGCGCCGGTGTCCGTCTTGTGGCACCCAGTCAGTGACAATGTTCGCCCATCTTTCTGGATGCATGCGGCAGACACGATGTCTATGTCTATGTCTACTCCTCACGCCATCTCTTTTTTACGAAGGGTTACTGATTCTAATTTGTATGGGATGAGCACCCTGTGCTTAAACTAAAGAAATGTTGACGTTGAGTTTTTGGTGGCGGCAGGTCCGCCTCAGCGTGCGTTCCGCCAACGACTTCGAGTGGCTGAAGCAGTGCCGCTTCTACTTCAAGGAGGACGCCGACAAGACCTGGGTGTCCGTCACCGACGTCACCTTCACCTACCAGAACGAGTACCTCGGCTGCACGGACCGGCTCGTCATCACGCCGCTTACCGACAGGTGGCGCTTGTTGGGAGACCACTTTGATTTTTTTCCCTTAAAGCTAGCAGGTGGCAGATGTCAAATGGGGGCACATATTTTGGGCTGAGTTGGAAAGGGTTCCAAATATTTTTTTTACATACAGTTTTTACATACATACAGTGCTTCTGGCCCCACACTAGGATACCCTGTGTCGTAGGAACCAGAAACAGCTACATCACAAACATGTAAAAACCAATTGTTCCTGTATCATAAATAGCATCATAATAGACTACGCTGGCAAAGCGAAAAACCTCGGGGTTATTTTCGACAACCACCTGTCCTGGTCCCCTCGTGTCAGCGAGGTCAGCAGACGGGTCTTTGCGTCTTTCCACTCCCTCAGGCGACTGCAGTACTTCTTGCCGCGGCAGACCAAAATCACTCTGGTTTAGTCCCTTCTCCTGCCACTAATCGACTACGCTGATGTCTGTTGGGCGAGTGCGAACGAAGATCTACTGAACAAACTCGAGCGACTTTAAAATCTCGGGATTCGGTTTATCTTCGGGCTGCGCAAATTTGACCATGTTTCTCAATATCGTAAAGAGTTGGGGTGGCTTCCGATTCGTCATCGCAGAGACTCCATATTCTTCATTATCTTTTCAACATATTGAAAAATCCGCGCTACCCCAACTACCTTCGAGACCGCTTTGACCGCTTTTCAGGCGATCGGCCTCGGAGATCTCACACAGTCTCACTCTTAGCCACTCTAAGGCATAACACTTCGGCATATGAGCACTCGTGTGGAACGCACTTCCTTCCACCATAAGAGACAATCCCACTCTTTTCACATTTAAAAACCGGATAAAAGAACACTTCCTCTCTCTTTCGTGATAGATATTGTATGCATGTATTTTTGTCCTCAGCTGGGATTCGAACCCGGAACCTCTTGCACGGTAGGCAGATGCGCAACCGCTGCGCCACAGAGGTCGTCGTTTTTGTATGGAGCCTGCGATACTATCTTGCAAGTACCCTAAAATTTGGCACTTTCGTGTATATAATGTTCAAAACTCATACGTTATGAACTTTGTGTGATGGGAAGTGGGCTGGGCATAAAGGTCCGGCCATACTATATAACGGTATACCGCACAAATAGCACTACCCGATCGATGCATCGAGTGGACTATTGTGGACCAATTTTTGCACAAACCGTTTGCGCGTGCAAATCGCTGCCTGCATGCTATTTATGTTGTTCCCTTACCAGATGCTACATAACGCTGGCGCAGGCGCTCGCAATGAGCATGGGTGGTGCGCCGTGCGGACCGGCCGGCACTGGCAAGACGGAGACCGTGAAGGATATGGGCAAGACGCTGGCCAAGTACGTGGTGGTGTTCAACTGCTCCGATCAGATGGACTACAGGTAGGTGCCGGACTTTGTCAGGACTTGTACACAAAACTGCGAATCGGCGCGATGCGAATTTGCAACGTAGTAGGTGCTACGTGAATCGATTCGCTAGTTCATGCAAGCTCGTAGATTTTTACGATGAGAGGGCACATCGCAGCTTTGGGTACAAGCCCTTAGGTTATGTCTAATTCCCTCTGATAAGCCAAATGCTCCTTTAGGAGACTTTCCTAATCCAGAAGAAGAATACAATATGAATAACCCCTTTGAGTATTTTTAAGTGGTAATTTAGGGGAAAACTGAAGGCCATAACGTCAGTGTATGAATTTTTAAGTAATCTAAGACTTAAGATACCGTAAATTAATGAATATTTTAAAGCATATCTCATTTTAAGTGAAATGTAATTTCTTATGAGAATAAAGTTCTTTAAATTTAAGATAAAACATCAGTTTTATGATGTTAGGGTTTTTATTGATCTAACTAACTACGAACACAGACATACATACAGACTACAGATGCTGAGTTGTGTAGGTCTGTCCCGTAGTTACTATTAACAAGGGGGTGGTGTTCGCAGAGGTCTCGGGCGCATCTACAAGGGGCTGGCGCAGTCGGGCTCGTGGGGCTGCTTCGATGAGTTCAATCGCATCGAGTTGCCCGTGCTGTCCGTCGCCGCACAGCAGGTCTGCATCTAATGCCCGATGCCCGACTACTGTGGCATCATTTTCGCGCATTCGATATACGGATATCGAGACCTATATTATATGGCAATATTGGCGGGCAAATGGCAATATCGCCGGCAACGGCACATCTAGGCCCGACAGATAGAAAGCGAGTTAGCTGGAACTAATTTCAAGTAGATTTCGACATACTATTTTAGAAGTTCTGGCTAGAGAGACCAAGACGTTATGAAATGGACTGATTATGATTTTTTAACGAAAACAGTAAATTAGGGTGTAAAACGGTCTCATAGGCTGATACAGCTTACTAACGATCTTTTGGCAGTGTCAGTTCATTGCGTTAAGTTGCGTAGAACTGTCGCCCTCCTGTAAACGTCACTCAAGTGCTAAAAGGACGCTGGAGAACCGTACAAACTATCGATGTTAAATGTTCTTCGCGGCTTCTACAGAGCCACCAAGTCATCTAGCTAGAGAACGGCCAAAGCGGAACTACTGACGCCTCTATGAAAAAGTCACATCGGCTGTCAGTTGTTGTAATGCATGCTGTTCAGTTGGCGTAGATAGTGGCGCTTCGCTCCATACTCTAGATAAGACGGTGGCATGTAACATAAGTGTGAGTGTCAGGTGGCGGTGGTGCTGGCGGCCAAGAAGGAGAAGAAGACGGCGTTCGTGTTCACGGACGGAGACAAGTGCGAGATGTGTCCGGAGTTCGGCATCTTCATCACTATGGTGGGTACCAGGGACTATATATCCAATTGACTGCGCCTGCGGGGGAATGCGGCTCGCCAAACGTTTGTTGTATTCAACAAACGTTCGCATACGCAAACTATGTACGATGAAGGGCCGCCAGACAGTTTCACAGCGGCTGACCAATCACAGCTCTCTTACCTTGTCCCCCGCAGCCCATAAATGAGTGAGTTGTGATTCAAAGGAAAAAGTATCTATGCGCTGTCCACTGGATAAGTGCTCCCTGGTAAGTCGTCTTCATCACCATGGTGGGTGCCAAGGACTACCAAGACGTCAATGAATGTCTATCGCAAGAGGATGAGAACTTAATTTCCCCTAATTTTAATGTCATTTTTTTTCCTTTTCGGCCAGGGGAATGACAATATCTTGACTGAAAGGGTTAACCCGCACCGAGCCAGCGAGCGAGCGTGGTGGAGTATGGCTCAATCTTACTTGTATCTGGGTTAAGGCCTGTGCCGCTCGGTGGGCACATTAATGGCTACATTTACTTTTTACATTCCTTTCTATGCACAGTTGATACGGTATTAATTGGCCATGTAGATACCCAAAACGCTAAACGAGAACCGTCGATATTAATCCATAAAAATGCATTTTATAAATCTATTTGAAAAGTCGTGTTTTCTACTCAGTTCGTCATTTGACTAAAACACTATTCGCCATTTCGATTCCGACTTGATGTCACTCCGATAGTAACCAGCGACGTAAATTAGTACTTGGTCTTTGCAGTCGTCGTGTGTTTACTAACGGAGTGACCCATTGAGATAATAAATACATGGAGGCGCTGTATTCTTCTATAGAATTTATACATGAGTTGAACTATTAAAATTATTCGTGTCTCTTTCTAACAAGTTGAATATTCCGTACAGTGAACGAGATGTCATTATTTCTGCATTTGTAAAATTTTGACAACAATGCAATGCGAAGTATAGGTAGGGTGCCAGAGCCGCCATGTTTAGCCGTGAGAATTGTGTTCTGTGGTCGTGAGTCGGTGGTACGTTGACTGTCAAATGGTTACCTTGTGCTGAGTTTTTTGTGATTTGTGCGATTATAGAGAATATTTGGGACATAAATCTTGGTGTGGATGCTGAGGACACACAGCGAAGCATGAGCCGCTGTAGTATTCTGCACTGTGGTTTGCGGAAAAACAAAAATCAACCGCAATTGTCTTTTCATAGGTTAGTACTGGTTATTTACGAAATAGTTGTAAGATCAGCTAGGTTTAAGCCTTACTACCCAGTTTTTCTATTATTATAAAGTGTCAGCAAGAATACAACAGTATACTTATCGCTGTATACGCCGTTATTTCGTAATTTTATATCCAAAATATTTGTCTGTGATATTTGTAAACAAATCGCATGTTGGGATAGTGTCGCTGTGTCGATATTTTTTTTAAGTGCCATGGGCCCGCCCCGCTGTTGGTTCCGTACAGTGACTAGTGGAAATTATTTTTTGACTATTAGGTCAATGTGTGGATAAGGGGGCAAAAAAAGACTTAGAAAATTTCAACTAAAAAAGACAGTTTTTTTTGCAAGAATATTATTTTTTGACTAAGTTTTTTACTTAGGAATGTTATGCTGCTCTTTGCCATCACTTTTAGTCATATACCTTTTCCTCGTGCACCTCACCGATTTCGAAATATAGGTCATAATTAGGTTTGTCATATCGATATCTCTGTAAATAATGGTCTTATGGAAAACATGCATACGACATAAAATAATGGCCGCAAGGCACCCTACACGACGCGCAAGTGAAAACATCAATATGAAACGTGCCCCACCTACAACAATACCACCGCTTTCAACGACTAGAGAAATTTTTCAAAAATATTTTTTTGAATGTTCGTTACTCCGTAATCGTGTAGCAGCAGCAGCATCTTTGCCATCATAATAGTCCTAGGGTAAACATACACATGATGACATAAATATACCATTTTACTATATCCATAGAACCTTATTATGAAAAATATATTTTTGTTTCAGATTTCCCACGAGAGAATCTTTGAAAAAGAAATTGATGCAGATGCAGTCAAAATTCAACAGCGCGGAGGGTCCTGAGTTCAAATCAAACCCACAGTGGCTTACTTTTGTATTTTTTTTAAATATATTTTAATAATAAGTGTTAATTATTGAGGTTGCGTAATTCCTCGAGATTTAATTGTTAATTGTTAAGACGTCCCTTCTTTAGGGTGAGCCAAGAGCCCGCCTTTAGGTTTAATTATTTGAGATTTAGACTAATATTATTTGCTCCTTAAATTATTTATAATTAAACATAAAATTCAGAAACTTACAGCCTTGTATTCATATTTCTAAACTTTGTTTGTACTACCCGTGCGAAAAAACTGGTTTAGTCTGCTTCCCATTGACCGACCCGGCTGAAACCCGATCATCCTATTTAAGACATTCCTTTGCATCAAAGCCACACACACAAAGTTCTATTAATTTTTAATTCAACATCAAACGTCAAGCTATTTAAAATCCTATCCTAATAAAAATCCCCGAACCGCACTTGAGAAGTAAGTACTTACCTTGCACACATATTTTTCACGGTATGCGGTACCTAGTGATTTATCGATATCGATATTTCTGGCCTAGGGGTTTCTCTTTACTGAAGGCAGCCATTTTATGCCTTATTTTAAGCCCCGCCTTATGGCACCCACATTTTGTAGGTATGCCCAGTCCATGTATTTAGAGGTCAATGGAGTGACCTCACGAGCGAAACATCATGGCGGCTAGCGTTTCCGCGCGAAAATGCACTATCGTAAATTCATTAATAATTTTAAGGCATTTATCGGTTTCATAAAATTTCTACTCATTTATCACGGCCTCAAATTTTTAACCAAAAAGTTTCCACAAAAGCAATAATATCCTATTATCGATATCCCAGAACCCAGGCTACGCCGGGCGCAAGGAGCTGCCTGAGAACCTGAAGATCCAGTTCCGCACGGTGGCCATGATGGTGCCGGACCGGCAGATCATCATCAGAGTGAAGCTGGCCAGCTGCGGCTTCCTGGAGAACATCACCCTGGCCAGGAAGTTCTACACGCTGTACAAGCTGTGCGAAGAGCAGCTCTCTAAACAGGTGACACGCGCTTATTTCCGTAGTATACAACGCCATTACGCTCCCATAGTGAACTCTTCGTGTACATTTCGGAATGCTGATACTTACATCTGCGACTACGAAATATATATGAATTTTGCGAACTACTCGTGTAAGAAGTTGCTCCACGATCGGCCGCCGACATATACACCCTTTAAACATTTGTGAATCGGGAATAATTTTACAAGATTTGCAAAGAGACATTAGAATAGACAATATGGTTGAAAATGAACTAAGTAATTATATCTCTAAGTGCGGATAGAATTTTCAACCGACTTCAAAAAAAGGAGGAGGTTCTCAATTCGACCCGTATGTTTTTTTTTTTTTTTTTTTTCTATGTTTGTTACGCGATTACTCCGCCAATTATGAACCGATTTGAACAAATCTTTTTTCGGCGTATAGGTAATACCTCAAGGGTGGTCCCATTGACACCAGGTCAGGATCTGATCATGGGATCCTGGAGAAATCGAGAGAACTCTTCAAATATTATAGGCAGACCTATAGTGATTTTTGTATTTTTCATAATAACTCGTGCAAATGCACACGGTAAGCATAATATTGTGATGCGGAACTGCTGATGAAGACCACATATGGCCACCAGATCTGCTCAATACTAGGTACAAATACAATGCGTGGCTGACGGGCAGGCAACGCATAGCCTAAACCGGTGGACCTAGAGACATGAAACTTTGTACAGGGGTTCCTTAGTCGCGTGGGGTAGCACTGATATAGGATTTGACAAAATTAATTCCCCAAGAGGGGGGGGGATAAGGGGTTACAGTTAGTATTAAACTCAATCTAATCAATTAGGGTTTGTGGAAGTCGGTTTTTTCTAAAGTTTACTTTTTGTTTCAATTATTTATTTTTTTATTTGAGCAGTGATGACGATGACAACTCTTCTGTTAGTTCAACCACAGATACTATAATATTATTCTAATACAGATAGACCACCTAGAACAAAATATGACACCGGCGTAAACTGATGCTACGGAAGCTTCTTTAGTTCGAGGCCATTATCGCTTGGTGCGGCACCATCGAAAAATTGCAAACACCACGAGTTAGCGCTAAGATATATAGGATTTATTCTAAGATTACAGCTAGCAGTATGTTTACTGAAACCATGGCGTTTAAAACATAAATCGTACTCCTCACACCATCTCTTTTTTACGAAGGGTGGATATGGGACGAGTGGTTCAACGTTGTTCAACTGAATAAACAATTTCGATTCTTTCAGATTGTTTTGGCAACATGTTTAAAAAGTGGATTTTACGAAGTTTTAGGTTAGCTGTCAAGTGCTTCTAAGCATAGAGTATAGTGAGAGTATGCTCTTGGTGGCAGGTGCACTATGACTTCGGTCTGCGCAACATCCTGTCAGTGCTGCGCACGCTCGGCGCGGTGAAGCGCGTCAACTCGAAGGACAACGAGAGCACGATCGTGATGCGCGTGCTGCGCGACATGAACCTCTCCAAGCTGATCGACGAGGTCTGTCTATCCCACTAATACGATAAATGTAACAGTTTGTGTGTGTGTGTGTTTATATGTTTGTTGCTCTTTCACGCTGAAACAGCTGGACAGATTTGGATGAAAATTAAGACACATAAGTTTTGAGCTAAGATTAACACATAGGATACTTTTAATCCGACCGCATGAGAAGGAGGGTAATGTTTTCTTGGTAAATGATAATTCTTAGGTACAGGCAGACAAAGTTGCGGGAACGAGAGCACGATCGAGGGAGTTTCCGCACAGTGGTAGAAGTAGGTCCAAAGTGAAGAAAAGGCAAAAAATTACATGTTCTATGTATATTTACAAATATCTACAGAAATAAAGATAATTTTAAGCAGATTTTTGTGATGCGGACATAAACCTGTCCAAGCTAATCGATGAAGTCTTTGTTCTGACATGACCGGCACGTCGATTCCCTGTCTCTTACAGCTCTGTTCCGAGTCGCAACATGCGGCTGATTGAATGTCTATTATCAGACTTGCAATTCAGTTCATACAAATCCCTCAAAATATCAGTCGCAATCATCGCAGATTACGTTATGTCACTCACAAACTTACTTGTCCAACTACTGCTGAGACTCCTGCTTCTACAACTACTGCTGAGACTCCTGCTTCTACAACGTTCGACTAAAGTTGCCATCATTTGAATTTGATTGTCTTACTACATTGGTTGGTTGACTGCGAAAAAACGAAGAATCTGCCACAGGTTATTTTGCAAAACCCTTCTACCGTCTATTTATCGTTCACCAGGACGAGCCCCTCTTCATATCGCTGGTAGCGGACCTGTTCCCCAACCAGGCTCTGGAGAAGACCACGTACCCCGAGCTGGAGGAAGCCATCCGGAAGCACGTGGAGGACTCGGGCCTGGTCTCACATCCGCCCTGGATACTGAAGCTCATTCAGGTAGGCATCTGCCTTAGAGATTATAACCGAAAGTACTGACGTTATTTCTATAACTCCCCGATATTCCCCAGATGAACTTTCTTAAAGACCTGCCCCTTACACAGCATTTAATTCGCTGGTATCGTTTGCGTGCGTGCAAATGCAATCTTCAGAAAAAGTACGCGATTTGAAACTTCGAAACAAAAGTTACGTGACGAATATTCGCAGCACTGTCTGCGATTGAGGAGGCGACGACACAACCATTCCCACTGCTCAACTTATGCAGTTGAGAAATCGAGTTGGGGCTAAACAAAGCCAAAATCTGTTGTCACCGCGCAAGATTTAAAGTTATCAATTTAGTGCCTTAGTTTAGTGGTTTCGACACCTCCCAAATCGCCTCCACTTTCGGGTGACGCCACCATTTACTTAGAGAATAGAGCGAGGCACCATCTACGCCAACTTTAGGTGCCGCCATCCACAAAGACACGTGACGTAGCTATTTGCACCTTTCTGTTTCATCGGGGCACTCTGCTGAAAGACAAAGATGCAAATAGCTACGTCACGCGTCTTCGTTGATGGCGAGACCTATAAACAGCATACACTACAGACTGCCGTTTGCGTTTTCATAGTGGTGTCAGTAGTTCCGCTTTGGCCATTCTCTAAATAAGTTGGTGGCTGTGTATGTGTTCGTGTCCCGATGACGGACGGGGCTCGTGCGTGGTCGGCAGTTGTACGAGACGCAGCGGGTGCGGCACGGCATCATGACGCTGGGCCCGCCCGGCGCCGGCAAGACCGCCTGCATCCACACGCTCATGCAAGCGCTCTCGGAGATCGAGGAGCCGCACAGGTGACTAGCTTGCTCCTTCGCGCCGACATGCAACGTTATGGTGCTCCTAAACGGGCCAGGTTTTGCTGCAATATGTAGCCGGCAGCTATTGGTGTCCCTCTCTTACTCGCATGTTAGATAAAGACACTGAACCTGGCCCGTTTAGGAGCACCATTTATTAAGTTCAAAGAACATGAGTTCATAGCTTCTTTGTCGTACTGCACTTATCAGATACTAATGATTGATAAATGATGTCAAAAATCGGTTAAGTGCGGGTCGGACTCGCACACGACGAAATCTACGATCATATTGAATAGATGTGTTATATCGCAGGTCACGTCTCTTGTTGTAAGAGGACCCCCTTTCATTCGTAAAATATCGTGTAGTTCATTATTTGTTTCTGTGGCAACAATAGAAACTAGTGGCTCTGTGAGCTGTAGACCTCGCGAGTATGTCGGTGGGAAAGCTGAACTGCTAACACACATAAAATAAATAACCCAAATAATTTTCTTTCAATAACACATACAAACTTATGAATGTACCTGGTTACGTACATGCAGTATGAAAGTAGCCGCACCAATAACTTTGTAAACTACATTTCGCGATCTTTAATACAACCATATTGACTTTTTACTAAAATTATATAATCTGTTTCACTCTCATGGTCTTTACAAATCCAACGACACCTCATTTGTTAATATCCATCGAGCCGTTTGGGTTGTAGCGATTTTTTTACATTTTAAAAGCCCTATATCTCCGCCATTTTGAAAAAAATCAAAAAACTGGCTCGAGTAAAAAATTCTATTTATTTTTCCAACCTGCTCACAAAATTTCACGAGAATCGGTTCATAAATGCGACCTGTAGAGGAGAACAACCGGACATACGAAAGCATTTTTGCCCAAACCTGAAACGGAGACGCTTCGCTCGCTTCGCTCGCTCGGTCATTCACTCTCATGGTCTTTACGAATCCAACGACACCTCATTTGTTAATATCCATCGAGCCGTTTGGGTTGTAGCGATTTTTTTACATTTTAAAACCCCATATCTCCGCCATTTTGAAAAAAATCAAAAAACTGGCTCGAGTAAAAAATTCTATTTATTTTTCCAACCTGCTCACAAAATTTCACGAGAATCGGTTCATAAATGCGACCTGTAGAGGAGAACAACCGGACATACGAAAGCATTTTTGCCCAAACCTGAAACGGAGACGCTTCGCTCGCTCGGTCAATAAACTTTCTGTCGAAATTTCAGCTCTCTACCTATTAGGGCGTAGACAGACGATGACGCGCCCACTCCGTCGCCGCTCCGCCGCCGCTTCGCGCCCGCTCCGACGCCGCTAAGCCTCGCACTCATCGCCTTGCGAGCGGGCGCGGGGCGGGTGCGATGAAAGCCATCCGATGTAATAAGAGACTTATTAATGAGCAATAAGACACAAATCGGTGCAAGGCGGTGAGAGCGCGGGTTAGCGGAGCGGCGACGGAGCGGGCGCGTCATCGTCTGTCGACGCCGTTACGGTTCACCCCACAGAGCCCGCTGACGGACAGACAGATGGACGGACGGACAGCGGAGGCTTATTTTTGAGACCTATCAAGACATTTATATATTGTTCTTTTACTAGAGAGATGCGTATGAACCCAAAAGCGATCACCGCGGCCCAGATGTTCGGCCGGCTCGACGTCGCCACCAACGACTGGACCGACGGAATCTTCTCCGCTCTCTGGCGCAAAACGCTCAAGATCAAGACCGACGAACACATCTGGCTAGTCCTCGACGGACCGGTCGACTCCATATGGATCGAGAACTTGAACTCCGTGCTCGATGATAACAAGACGCTAACGTTGGCGAACGGAGATCGGCTGACGATGTCGCCGACCTCAAAGATCATATTTGAGCCGGAGAATATCGATAACGCATCGCCGGCAACCGTGTCGCGGAACGGGATGGTGTACATGAGCTCGTCCGGGCTGGATTGGGAGCCAGGTAATATTCAGCTACTGTCTTGGTCTTGGAGAGGCTGTAACTGCATAGCTAAACTTCAGCTACTGCAAGACAGTAGTAGACAGTCTTGGAGAGGCAGTAACTGCATAGCTAATCTTTCTTCCGTTTCACCTGATGATGGCAAGGACCTCATTCGAGTCATACTTGAGAAAGTACCTACTTTCATTATCTGCCTAGCCTGGACCGCATTTTTTTTTTCAGTTTTAATATACGATTTTGTATCATACCAATGTTGTTCCAGTGCTAAGAGCGTGGCTCAAATCGCGTTCGCCGCGGGAGAACGAGATCTTCAGCGTCTTATTTGAACAAACCTTCCTCACGATCTACACGTGGTGCACTCAGAACCTGGCCTTCAGCATGCACGTGCTGCAGAGCAACATCATCCTGCAGATGCTGAGCCTCCTCGAGGGGCTGGTACCGCCCCAACTGGAGGAACCCGAGGACCCCTCCGCCAGCAAATCCGTCAACGGAGACATGGACGATGACGACGAGAAAGAAAAGGCAGAAGTCATCGTCTTATTTACGCCAGAACACTTACATAAAGTCTACGTATTTACTCTTCTCTGGGGATTCGGTTCCTTACTAGAAACAGACCACAGAATCAGGTTCGACGAATATTTGAAGCAGAACTACTCGGAAACGCTCGACTTTCCCAAACACCCGAACAATAAACCAGCTATTTCCTTCGATTTTTACGTGAAGCATCCCGGGAAATGGGAGCTGTGGGATGACCTGGTAACACATTACCAGTACCCGGACACAGCCACTCCTGACTACGCCACTATTCTGGTTCCTATAGTAGACAACGTACGGATAAACTACCTCATCCATTGCATCGCCAAGCAAGGCAAGGCTGTCTTACTGTTAGGAGAACAAGGATCTGCGAAGACTGTTATGATGAAAAACTACATGAAAAGCGCAAATCCAGAGCAGTTTATGGGCCGATCATTTAACTTCTCATCGGCGACCAGTCCTTACCAGTTCCAGAAAACGATAGAAAGTTATGTGGAGAAGAGATCTGGAATGACATTCGGTCCACCGGGAGGAAAGAAGATGCTGGTCTTCATCGATGATGTGAACCTTCCGCAGATCAATGAGTGGGGCGATCAGGTCACGAACGAGATCGTAAGGCAGGCTATGAGTATGGGGGGCTTCTACAGCTTGGAGAAGCCTGGTGACTTCACCACCATTGTGGATATTCAGTTCCTTGGTGCTATGGGGCAGCCGGGTAAGATAGTAGCTCACATTTATGAGAGCATGCAAGCTATTCGAATACACATCCACAAACAACCAGAATTATTATCCGCTGAAGTTTCAAAATTTTATCAACATCCCTCCGGTTACGTGATCCTACTGACTCCATGTTTCGGCAGAGGATATAATCATAATTTTGATACTTTAGCTGTGTGTGTTTTGTTTATGGACTTGCATTATGTTGACCTGTGAGTATTTAGGTATGTTCTCTACAACACCACCTCCACCGAGTGATACTCAAAGCTGTACTCAAGTAAGGGGGTGTCATAACATAACACAGCTGTAACAGCTGTAATATTCCCTAGGTGGCGGCAGAAATGACATTCCGTCTCGCCTCAAGCGTCAGTTCGCGATCTTCAACTGCCCGCTGCCGAACAACGAGTCAATTGACAAGATATTCAAGGTGATCGGCGAGGGCCACTACAACACCAAGCGAGGCTTCATCGCTGAGGTCCGGACGCTGATCAAGAAGGCGAGTTTTAATTATTTTGCAAAAATCATTAATCTAAGAAAATATAAGATTTTTTGTGGTATTTAGATACTCCATTTTGCGTATCGTCGCAGCTGCGGTTACATTATCTTTGGCTGCGGTTGTAATGTAAAGATTTCCTGAATTCCTTACGATGTTTTCTGATAGGAGCATAGTCAAGAGTTATATATATGAACACGCAAGCTAGTCAAATAGTTCTACACAACCTACAACCAGAAACATCTACTCAGAGAAAGTGTAAAAATTATGTTAACATCCATGTTGATAACAGAGGATGTGGACACTAAGGCTGTGTAGATTCCGATTATTTAAGTGACGTGTAAATCTATTTCAGTACCTACCTCGCATGCTCGCATACGCCGGCACGTCGCGGGAGGGTGAAGGATAGCGAGCTCTTTTCCTCTTTCCCGCGCCAGATATTCTACTGGTGCCTATGACGACTGTATTGCGTATGTTTTGAACAAAGTCTCTCATCCAGGTGATCCCGCTCACGCGTGAGCTGTGGCTGCAGACGCGCGCCAACTTACTGCCGACTCCGGCAAAGTTCCACTACGTGTTCTCACTGCGAGACCTGTCGCGCGTGTGGCAGGGGATGGTGGGCACACTGCCTACGGTGAGTGAGATCCACTAGCCGAATGCAGACTTAGGGCCAATTTACAATAGGTCAAGGACAGTGGACAGTGGGCCGTGGACAGCACAGTGGTGTAAACCGATCGGACAATGGCGAGTCAACTTGGCTTTCATATAATATCGCCATTGTCCTTGATAGGGGGCTATTTGGGAGGTGTCAAAACCACTAAACTAGAGGAACTAAAGGCACTAAACTGACAACCTTCAAATCCGACAGCTCTTGCGCGGTGGCCACAGATTCTATTTTCAAACACACCATTTTAAATTAGTTTAGTTAGCATAGTTCGTGTCGCCTCCCAAATCGCAGGCAATGGCGACAATTTGTCATCTCTGAGCTTTGAGTAATAACCTTATTACTCAAAGTCTCTGAGAGCTGTCTCAAACTCGTCAAAGTGACACATTTTAAGGGCAACACCGTCAAAATAATATTGATAACTGAAAGACGGGCCTCTTGTGGTGGGGCAAAAATGATGAACACTGGTAATAATAGCACAGTACCTAGTTTATTTGGTATAAATAAACTTATCACATTGCAGCATTGTTTTTTGTTGTCTAGTCAGGTTTCAGTGCTAGCAACAACAACACAACACAGCTCGGACAGGAATGCACAGAGAAAGCAGGAATGGAATGACAGATTTTTCACAAAACATAACAATCGAATTCAATATTCAAAAAAACATTTCAAATGTGACATCAGATGATCAATTAGAAAAAAGATAAAACCATAAGAGGTTTTACTCTTCAACACGGACGTTCTCAGAGTCATTATTCAGTAAGCAATCCCCTTTCAGTCGAGAGATTGTCATTCTCCTGGCCGAAAAGGAAAAAATAATGACATTAAAATTAGGGGAAATTAAGTTCTCATCCCCCTACAATAGACATTAATTGACGTCTTGGTAGTTACTGTCAAAGTCAAACACTATATTGTGCTTCTGCGAGCAGTAGAGTCATCAGTCATCATAATAACTCTTGACACCCGTATGCTTAATACGTTTCCTCAATTCAACCTAACTCAAGAGATTGTCAAAAATTTGATTTCTAATTGAATTCTTTGAGGATGCCTTGACATACAGTGAGCATTTAGCGCCGGGAGTCTCGTACAGGAATGGCATGGATATAGCTATAGCGGGGCGCAAAATGTCGTTGGGGTGTCGACGGTGCCGAGACGGCTTCAAACAAACCGGAAGTTTGAGCCCTCGCTATAACTATTTCCGTGCGATTCGCAATGCGACTCACAGCCGTGGTGTGACTTCAGTGAAGAAGCTCCCTCCCCCTTCTCTGCCCAGGTGATAGAGTCCGAGAAGTGCCTCATGCTGCTATGGAAGCACGAGTGTTCGCGCGTGTTCTCGGACCGCTTCACGCACCTGGCAGACCAGGCGTGGTTCCACAAGGCGTTGTACGACACGGCGGAGGCGCTGCTGGGGCCGGAATACAGGAAGATGATGGAGACCAGCGAGCCGGTGTTTGTCGACTTTATGAGGTGAGATTCAGTTGAACCCTAGGATTACTATCCTTCACTTTATTCGGATTGGGGAAGTGAATGGACTGAGTAAGCCAAACACGACTAAGGCTGGATTTTACGAACGAAAGAGTAACTTTTACTCGAGAGTATCTTCTACTTTTTCAGACACCATTGACACCTAGATCAGATCACCTCATTTTGAACTGTCATTTGTCATGCAAGTTATCCCCGGAATAGTTATTCTCGTATAACTTTTTGTTGGTGAAATCCAGCCTTAGGGACGATCTTTCAAGACCCATATAAACAGTCAGATAACTTTATTTGACATTTCAAGTAGAGTGCGTCCGGGATTGTGGCGTGACGGTAGCGGCGGTAGCGTGCGAGTCGTTCTACTACTACTACTACTGGTACTGTCATTATTTTTAATGGCAATACCATGGAACAACAAAATGCCTACCTGTCAAATTAGTTTCCGCCTCTCTCCGCGCGCAGTATGGGAGTGAACGCACTCTACCTACCTGTGAAATGTCAAATTCCTCAAGTATACTGACATATAAACGCGATCTGAGGAGTAAAAGATCGGCCCTAACCCAGATTTGAAGCGGAAATGGCCATTTGGTTTGCAGAGACGCCCCGGAGCCGACGGGGGAGGAGGGGGAGGACGCCGACATGGAGCTGCCCAAGGTGTACGAGCCTGTGTTCGAGTACCACGAGCTCCGGGAGCGACTCGACATGTTCCTCGCACAGGCAAGCCTCACATAGGCTTCCACCAGAGGGCCAGAGTGAATGCAGGTTCACTTCATACAAAACAGCGAGAGAGACCGCACACACATAGTTACATTGCGATCCGCATAAGCACACGCCGCCACACGCACACATTGCTGAGTTTCGTTGGGTTGAGATTGAGATTGTGCGGTATACGGTTTCCTCAATAAGGATCTAACATTCTTTAACGTACCCCGACAAAAGGAAATGTGAGTATCCATACTTATACGTAGTATACATAGTTTTTTGTAAAGTTTTTAGGTTTTACATCTGTGAAAACACAAAAAAGCTACAATTTCACTAACTTTATTCGCTAATAACGTGCAATGGAATGGCGGCGGCGGCGGCGGCGCGGCGCTAATAATAATAATAGGTTTTTATTCCAGAAACATTTTGTACAACATTTCCATATAAAAATTTAAAACATATCATACACACACACACACACACACACAACATAAAATAAACATTCAAAGTAAAATAAATAACACTTCAAGGAACAAATACTTAATAATATAAAAGGAACACAATATCTAAATGATCAGTCTTATAATTGAACATTGCACTAGGTACGGTGGGTAATTAATGTTGTTGGCTTGGTTGGTAGCTACTGCTGTAGTAGGATCCACTGTCTGGATCGGGCTTGCGAGCCAGGATCGCGCGGCGCACACGACGGTGTTGGTGGAGGCGCGCAGGCGATACGGGTCCCGGAAGTTGGGAATTTTCGGGCGTCGTCGGTTTGTAACCGTGTGGTTCCAGCTGTGTCTGAATTAGCACTTAACCTACATAAGTTTAACCACCGTCTGGTTGCAGTTCAACGAGATGGTGCGCGGGTCGGGCATGGACCTGGTGTTCTTCCCCGACGCGATGCTGCATCTCGTGAAGATCTCGCGCGTGATCCGCCATCCGAGGGGGAACGTCATGCTGGTGAGGAGGACGACGACCTAACATTAGCAAGCGAATTGCATGTCAATAGCGAGAGCACGAAGTACTGGTTTGTTTGTAGCCGGCGCGGCACAAGCCAAAACCCAAATAAATTGAGCCCTTGCTATGTCATACGTTTCGCTTGCAAAATCACGGCCCTATCTCTTTGTATGCAGACTTCTGCACATATTGCTGGGTAAAGGCCATTTGATTTCTAAATTGCGACGAGAAAGAAAATGTGATTTGCACTTTGCGAAACGAGTTCTCTATGACAGCGTCGGAGAGCGTCCAAATACAACGTGGGCAAATTAATTGTCATTTGTTGCGCCGGAGTTTACTCAGTATTGGGAGAGAGAGAGTTATAAGTCGCGCCAAGTTTCTTGGCACCAGCGGGGAGGGGGTAAACTCTCTCGCCATCTACCAGAAAAAGTTGTTATCCACTCAGGTGCAGCAACTTGGCAAAACATTTACTTTATTTTCCACCCATGGCAGGTGGGCGTCGGTGGCTCGGGCAAGCAGTCGCTGACCAAGTTGTCCACCTTCATTGCGGGCTACCGCTCCTTCCAGATAGCTCTGACGCGCTCGTACAACGTCGGCAACTTCCTAGAAGACCTGAAGCTGCTGTACCGATCCTGCGGCGTGCAGGGCAAAGGGACGACCTTCATATTCACCGGTAAATAATATTCGGCAGAGACGCGGCTCGTTTTGACAAGAACATCAATTGCCTTCAATTTATCCTGGCGTTTTGTCTCGTAGTTTGGCAAACACGGTCAATGACAACCTGACAATACATCGCAGTTTGGCAAACACGGTCAATGACAACCTGACAATACATCGCAGTTTGGCAAACACGGTCAATGACAACCTGACAATACATCGCAGGCGAAATATTTCGAAGAGCAGCGTAAAAAGTAATCCTCTAAATCAGTTCTGTATTCCTACAAATCGTATAATAAGAAAGATTTTCATAGGTTTTTACCCGTAACCATTAGCTTGCAATGATTATTACTAATCTTTATAGGTCATCAATTAATAAAGAGCATTATTTTTGTCTATGTAGACCTGGACATCAAAGAAGAAGGCTTCCTCGAGTACCTGAACAACATCCTCTCATCCGGCGTGATATCCAACCTGTTCACCAAGGATGAGCAGCAGGAGATCGTCTCCGAGCTGACGCCGGTGATGAAGCGCGAGAACCAGAAGCGGACCCTCACCAACGAGCTGGTGATGGAGTACTTCCTCAACAGGACCTGCCAGAATCTGCATGTGGTGCTGTGCTTCTCGCCGGTCGGTTTGTTTTCAAGATAGGGCCACCATCAGTTTTTGTGACCACCGCTACAACATTGACACACCCCTCTCTTTCTCTCTGTTGATATGTACTGCAAGTGGGTTGCAAATTGTAAAGGTCAGCGCCGATGACGATGATTGACAGAGATTGCTTATAACCTCGCTTGTCTGCCGGACTTTAAAGCCCACTCTTATGTTTGTTTTTTCATAGGTTTTGAAATGCCTTAATGGTTGAAAAGCACGTTATCTTTTTAACCGACTTCACAAAAGGAGGAGGTTTACAATTCGGGTTTATTTTTATTTTTTATTATTATGTTTTTATGTATGTACACCGATTACGCCTAGACGGATGGACCGATTTGGAAAATTATTTTTTGTTTGAAAGGGTTTACCTTCCCATTAGTCCCATTGACACCAGGTCAGGATCTGATGATGGGATCCTGGAGAAATCGAGGGAACTCTTCAAATATTATAGGCAGACCTATAGTGATTTTTATGTTTTTCATAATAACTCGTGCAAATGCACATGGTAAGGATAATATTGTGATGCGAACCTGATGATGAAGACCACACATGACCACCAGTACTGCTCAATACTCGGTACAAATATACAATCTACTCGCAGGTAAGCGAGGCGTTCCGCTACCGCGCGATGCGCTTCCCGGCTCTGATCTCCGGCTGCACCATCGACTGGTTCCAGCCCTGGCCCAAGGACGCGCTGGTCTCCGTGGCCGACCACTTCCTGGCCGAGTTCGAGATCGAGTGCAGCACGACCGTGAAGAAGCAGCTCGTCACTGTGCTAGGGACTATTCAGGACGAGGTCTCTAAGGTGTCCGCTGAGTATTTCCAGAGGTAAATTGCTTGTGTAGTTGAAGGGATTGCTTGTGTAGTTGGAGGGATTATAGGCACTTATTTACTTTTCTATAACTCATCTAAGTTACAAATAGTTTCCTAACTCTACAAAATCACAGGGTGCTCATCCCATACAAATTAGAATTAGTAATCAACTAATCACGCCATGATTTCAGTTAACATACATCTAGGTGGCGCTAATCTTGGAATAAATCCTATATATTGTAGCGCCTTCTAGTGGTATTTGCAATTTTTCGATAGTGCTGCACCAAGCGATAATGGCCTCGAACTAAAGAAGATTCCGTAGCATCTCCGTTCACGCCGGTGTCATAGTTTGTTCTAGATGGTCTATCTGTATTAGTATAATGTGACAAAATACAGTTTTTTGGCGAATAGCATTAAGTTGCGTAGAGCTGGTTCCCCCCTGTAAACGTCACTCATCAGCCAAAAGATAGTTGGAAGACTGTAGACAACTTGCGCCCACATTCAGCCAGTCATCAAATACTGAATTGATATCTAATAGCAAATGACCGATTTAGGTTCCGACGATCGTCCCATGTGACGCCGAAGTCCTACTTGAACTTCATCGGAGGCTACAAGACGATCTACCAGATGAAGCAGAAAGAGCTCGGCGATGGCGCTCTCAGAATGGACACCGGGTTAGAGAAGCTACGAGAAGCCTCCATCTCCGTCGAGGTCTTGAAGAAAGATTTAGCAGTCATGGAACAAGAACTAGCCTTAGCCTCAGAGAAAGCCGAGCAAGTGCTAACAACTGTCACCGAAAAAGCGATGCAAGCGGAAATCGTTAAAAACCAAGTGATGATCGTAAAGGAAAAGGCCGAAATTCTTGTGGCTTATATCGCGGAGGAGAAAGAGAAGGCTGAGATTAAGCTAGAGGCTGCAAAGCCAGCCTTGGAAGAGGCGGAGTCTGCTTTGAATACCATCAAACCGGCGCATATAGCAACCGTGCGGAAGCTGGGTCGGCCTCCACACCTCATCATGCGCATCATGGACTGCGTGTTGATTCTGTTTCAGAGGAGGCTGCACCCTCTCATTGCGGACACGGCGGCGCCCTGCCCGAAGCCCTCGTGGGCGGAGTCGCTCAAGGTACCTACGTCAAACTAGTCTACGGTACATTCGACTGTGTAACAAAGTGTAGCCCAAAGGGCCCGTCCGCACAGCGATTCTTGTTCCCGCGAATTTGTCCCGCAATTCTGTAACACGTGCAATACTATAGCAGTGGCCACACTGGCGATATTTTTTTCGCAGTTTACATACATAGATTTCGCGTATATTTTTGCGATTATTTTGGGGAAAATATCTGTGCGGACGGGCCCTCTCAATAGTGACCATTTATTCATCGCGAGATGAAAAAAAATTGTAATATATTTGTAATAGCGTAACATTCTGCATTGTCTGCAGTGTAATCAATATTGACTGCACGCTTAAAATATCTGTTTGTGGCTTTTTCAAAAACTCATCTAAGAATTTATAGGTAAAACAAATATCTTATTCCAGATGATGGCAAGCACAACATTCCTGCTCCAACTGCAGAACTACCCTAAAGACATCATCAACAACGAAATGGTGGAGCACTTGGTGCCCTACTTCGAGATGGAAGACTACAACATGGACACGGCCAAGCGCGTGTGCGGCGACGTGGCGGGCCTGCTGTCGTGGACCAAGGCGATGGCGTGCTTCCACAGCGTCAATAAGGAGGTGCTGCCGTTGAAGGCCAATCTGCTGCTGCAGGAGGCCAGGCTGAAGGTGGGCTCGACAGGACATATCCCACCTCCACCCAACCCCATTCCGACTCCATGTCATAATGAGGTAAACGCGGGGAGCAAGCCAGCGGGTTAGTTCTTTACGTACCCGCAGCTACTTCTGTGCATCCCCCACATGGCTGGACCGGCCTTATTTTGCTGCCGTCCGCCTGTCCTCTTCCCGCCTCTCCCCTTTCTGAGGCGCGGGGGAAAAAGTAGAAAACGTCGCACCCTTCTAGTGCCTGGCATATCGTACAATGGCATATCGTACCATCGTACAAAATGCCTAAGATTTGTGCTTAGCATTATGTGCGATAACTAGTGTTTGTGACTCAGTGATTCGCATGGGCCCTTACCGGTATTGCGTTATATCCATATATCACGCGCATGCGCATCACCCAGCCACAACATCTAGCCTTCTCATGATTTTAAAATATACATATTTTTTATCTGACAGAAGTCAAATCTCCAGTCTAATTTACTTATGCCCGGTTTCCTAGGCGCTGATTAAAGTTAACAGGTTGGTTAAATCAGCTTCAGCCAATCACGAGCCGCTATTATTCAAAATGACGGAACGTGATTGGCCGAAACTGATTTAACCAACCTGTTAACTTAATCAGCGCCCAGGAAACTGGGTATAAGTCTGAAGAGTGTATTTAGTTTAATTCTATGATGTCACAAAATGTACAATAAACGAAATTGTCATTATCTAAATGTACCCTCATCGGTCAACAACCAAAAGATTTTGTTATGATTCAAAGAGATTCATTCATACACATACCATTTATTAAGTCTTAGAAGGTGTCTAGCCTGTAGTACATAATTATACATTTATGTTACTTGTCTCTCTGTATTTATGAGCGCACAAATCTGTAAATTTTATTCTCCTATTTTATCCCACATTCGTTTGAATAAATTCAAAAGCCGGAGTAAAACTCCCGCGTGTCCATTGTGTACGGTAATGAAATGAATGACGGTGTAAAGTGTTGTTTGTCAAGCTGACAGCTGGCTCTCAGAGCTTGAAGAAGGAAGTTATGGCACTTTAGGAAAGCAAACACTCGTTTGACTTCACGCCATTCTACGCGGAAAGCCACTAGATCCTGACGTAAAATGTATTGCCATAACTTCCATAATATTCTGATAACTTCCCTAGATGACGGATTCTAGGCAGATTTTGATTCCGAACAAGCGCAAGTGAATAACCTTTATACGCAGGTAGCAATGGACGACCTGGCATCAGCTGAAAGACAGCTCGAGGAGCGCGAGATGTCGCTCCGCAAAGTGAAGGAGCAGTACGAATCGGCGGTGTCGGAGAAGCAGCAGCTGACGGACGCCGCGAACGTGTGCCTGCGCAAGATGACGGCGGCGACGGCGCTCATCAACGGGCTCGGCGGCGAGAAGATCCGCTGGACGCAGCAGAGCAAGGACTTCAAGCAGCAGCTCGGCAGGCTGGTCGGCGATGTGGTGCTCGCTACAGGTGGGGCAATTCTTCACTTCTTATACAAATGAGGTTGGGGTACTGCTTTAGATGCTTGCTACTCTTAGTATCCTCCAAGAGTGTACACGTAGCTGCACGTACAGACATGACGTTCCAGGACACGCGTAACCGACTACGCGTACTTCGTCGAGTTGACTTGGACCTGGTTGCGTGACGTCATTAGAATAACTGCATTCTAGAGAGTTAGATAAGTGGAATTTCACGATTTCAATAGCTTTCTTGTTTCCAGGTTTCCTCTCCTACTGCGGCCCGTACAACCAGGAGTTCCGAAACAACCTCTTGAGCACCTGGATGTCCATCCTCAAGAACAAGCAGATCCCCGTCACGGAGAACCTGAACATCACCAGCATGCTCGTGGAGAGCGCCACCATCTCCGAGTGGACGCTGCAGGGTCTGCCCAATGACGAGCTGTCAGTACAGAATGCTCTAATAGTCACCAAGTCCAGCTCTTACCCGCTGCTAGTCGACCCTCAAAGTCAAGGAAAGAACTGGATCAAGAATAAAGAAAGCACAAATGAGCTCCAGATAACTTCACTGAATCACAAATACTTCCGGACCCACCTGGAAGATAGCCTCTCACTCGGGCGCCCACTACTCATCGAAGACGTGGCGGTGGAACTAGACCCGGTCATAGACAATGTCCTCGAGAAGAACTTCATCAAATCTGGTTCCATAGAGAAGGTGATAGTAGGTGACAAAGAATGCGACGTGATGCCAGGGTTCATGCTGTACATCACGACGAAGCTGCCCAACCCTGCGTACTCTCCAGAGATCAGCGCGAAGACTTCCATCATCGACTTCACTGTCACCATGCAGGGGCTTGAAGATCAGCTCCTGGGACGAGTCATCTTGATGGAGAAGTCAGACTTAGAAGAGGAGAGAGTAGCCCTCTTCGAATCGGTCATGAAGAACCAGAGAAGCATGAAGGAACTAGAGAGTAATCTGCTATGTCGTCTGACGTCTTCAGTCGGCTCATTAGTGGACGACGAGGCGCTTATCCAAGTGCTACAAGTCACGAAGACCACATCAGAAGAGGTCAACGAGAAGTTGAAAGTAGCTGAGGTCACAGAAAAGAAGATCATCAAAGCGCGGGAAGAGTTTCGAGCGGTCGCCGCCAGAGGATCAATCCTCTACTTCCTGATTGTAGAAATGAGCGCAGTAAACCTCATGTACCAGAACTCTCTCAAGCAGTTTTTGACAATATTCGACAATTCAATCACCAAATCTACCAAAACCAACGTAACAGAAGAGCGGATTATTATTATCCTCAAGTACTTGACGCACGAGGTGTGGGCGTTCACGTCGCGCAGCCTGTACGAGCGGCACAAGGCGCTGTTCACACTCATGCTCGCCATGAAGATCGACTGCCAGAGCGGGCTCATCTCGCACGACGAGTTCATGGCGTTCGTGAAGGGCGGCGCCTCGCTCGACCTCAACGCCGTCGCGCCCAAGCCCTTCCGCTGGATCCTCGACATCACGTGGCTGAACCTGGTGGAGATCAGCAAGCTCGACACCTTCAACGATGTCCTCTCCAGGATATCGACCAACGAGAAAGAGTGGCGCGTCTGGTACGAGAAGGCCAAGCCTGAGGAAGAGAGCATCCCGAGCGGATACCAGGAGTCTCTGGACGTCTTCCGAAAGCTGCTGCTCATCAGGTCGTGGAGCCCCGACCGCACGCTCTCGCAGGCGAATAAGTACATCGTGGACTCTCTCGGGCCGGAGTATGGGGAAGGACTGATCCTGAACCTCGAGGCGACTTGGGCGGAGTCGGAGCCGCGGACGCCTCTCATCTGCATCCTTTCCATCGGCTCCGACCCCACGCAGCAGATAGCGAGCCGGGCCAAGGCCAAGGAGATCCCTCTAAAAGCAGTCTCGATGGGCCAAGGCCAAGAAATAGTCGCGCGCAAAATGATCTCGGACTCCATGAACGAAGGTGGCTGGGTCCTTCTCCAAAACATTCACTTATCTCTGCCTTTCTGTGTGGAAGCCATGGACGCGCTAATAGAGACTGAGCATATCCAGGAATCCTTCCGGCTTTGGCTGACAACGGAAGTCCACACAGAGTTCCCCATAGGTCTCCTGCAAATGGCTATAAAATTCACCAACGAACCGCCTCAAGGAATAAGAGCCAGCTTGAAACGGACATACCAGAATATCACGCAAGACACTCTCGATTACTCCTCGTTACATCAGTGGCCTCCGCTGTTATATGCCGTGGCTTTTCTCCACACCATTGTCCAGGAGCGAAGAAAGTTTGGACCTCTCGGCTGGAACGTACCCTACGAGTTCAACCAAGCCGATTACGGAGCCAGCGTTCAATTTATTATGAACCATTTGGACGAGATCGACCCCAAGAAAGGTATATCTTGGCCGACCATCTGTTACATGCTGGGAGAGGTCAACTACGGTGGTCGAGTAACAGACGACTTTGACAAGCGGTTACTGACGACCTTCACCAACGTGTGGTTCTGCGACGTGTTACTCCGGCCGGGTTTCGAGTTCTACAAAGGCTACAAGGTCCCCCAGACGCGCAACCTGCAGGGCTACGTGGACTACATCAACCAGCTGCCGCTGTCGGACACGCCCGAGGTGTTCGGCCTGCACGGGAACGCCGACATCACCTATCAGATCAACAGCGCCAAGGACATCCTCGACACGATCCTGAGCGTGCAGCCCAAGGAGGGCGGCAGCCAGGGCGGCGAGACCCGTGAGACCATCGTCTACCGGCTCGCCGAGGACATGCTGGAGAAGCTTCCCAAGCAGTACGTCACCTTCGAGGTCAAAGAAGCGCTACACAAGATGGGCGCGCTGCTGCCCATGAACATCTTCGTGCGGCAGGAGATCGACCGCATCCAGCGAGTGATCAAGACGGTGCATAGCACGTTGTGCGACCTCAAGCTCGCCATCGACGGCACCATCGTGATGAGCCACGCGCTGCGCGACTCGTTGGACGCGATGTACGACGCGCGCATCCCGGCGCCCTGGCTCAAGGTGTCCTGGGAGAGCGCCACGCTCGGCTTCTGGTACACGGAGCTGTTGGAGCGCGACCATCAGTACCGCGCCTGGCTGCGGCTCGGCCGCCCCGCCGCCTTCTGGATGACGGGCTTCTTCAACCCGCAGGGCTTCCTCACGGCCATGCGCCAGGAGGTGACGCGCGGGCACAAGGGCTGGGCGCTCGACTCGGTCGTGCTGCAGAACGTCATCACGAAACACAACAAGGAGGATCTGGTCGAAGGGCCGGCGGAGGGCGTCTACGTGCACGGCCTATTCCTCGAGGGCGCGTCGCTCGACCGCAAGTCCGGCAAGCTGATCGAGTCCAAGCCCAAGGTTCTGTACGAGCAGATGCCGGTGATCTACATCTTCGCGATCAACACGACGGCGGGCAAGGAGCCACGGCTGTACGAGTGCCCGATCTACCGCAAGCCACAGCGCACTGACGCCAAGTACGTGGGCTCCATCGACTTCGAGACTGACAGCAACCCGCGCCACTGGACGCTGCGTGGCGTGGCGCTGCTGTGCGACATCAAGTGAGGCCGCTCGAGCACTCGGCGCGTGTTCAGGCGGGCGCGGGACCCGGCCAAGGAGGCGGCGGCGGCGGCCGGTGAACGGAAGCGCATTGAAGCCGCGATCGGTATGATAATATGATTAAAACCTCTTGTTTGGTTATTTTAATCTTTTACTCAAACGAACTGTATATATAATATGATTTGTACTAAAGTTCAACACTAAATAAATAATTATTCTTTCACGTGTTTTTCTTATTCTTTTCACAACATTCGGAATTAGTCAAGATATTGACATCACGACACGGGCGCCTTCTACCGTGATATTTGGAAGTGTGGTTTCCAAAGCTCTCCGCAAATGGATGATTCGCGGGGGGTGAAGGTGAAAATCAAAATTTCGACAATTACTATAAACACCGAAAAGTCACATATGATTCTAAGTCTGTATGAATCATAGGTTGTTATTAAACTGTCATAGGTTTATCATACTTATATATGAGTCCTACATCTACGATCATATTTCTATGATAGTCTAATATCGGCCTTAAATATAGTGACAAATGATCCTAATAAACTATCGAACTCTTTGCGAAGTTCCTATTTGAAGTATAATTTGTCTACACAAAAACAAGACCATACTGTCCAAATCATGTATTAATAGAAGTAGAATTAAATAATAGTACATACAATACAGGATGTCAACAGCTCACCATAAACGTACAACGTCTAAATAATGTATTGAATGGTTTACAAACTAACCCCCTTATTCATAAAACTTCCTTTGATAACTATAACTTTCTCACAAACACAAATTTGACAATGGAAGACAAACTAATTTTATTGGCATTTTAGCTATAATAGATTTATTTGACGTTTATGAATAAGAGCGTTAGTTTTTTGGAACGCGCGCATTGTTCCCGAGTGTGTATCTGTTAGAACCGCTTGCACGATATCGATCAACGAATAGACCGTGGACATCGTGTCCCTTCGCTTATGCCTTTTCACACGCACCTGTATGAAGTGTATGGCCATGTACGGTCGCCTGCGTCTAAAAGTATACGGGCGGTCATATTAACGAGTGAATCCCGCTTATACTGCTTATGTACTTTTAGGCGCAGGCGACCGTACGTACGCTTTCATACGTAAGTTCCGGGTAAATGTTGGTGTAATTTGCCAGGAAATCGTAAGAAATGACAACCGGTTAGACGGCGCCGGGTACCCCGAAACCGGTGTGTGTGAAAAGGCACTTAGGGTAATTTAGGGCCAAAAAGGTGTTTTTGATGAAACCTGTACCATATCAGCATGCAAGACAGAGCCTTCCAAAGTAGACTCGCACTTGGCCACTTTTTTATTAGTTGGTAGTGATGAAATGGGTACTGACAAATCCAAGTTTTCCACCTCGAAAGCCTTCCAGATATAAGTAAAAAACTTGAAAATGGAAAATGCCTATTTCCAAACAAGCCATGATGATATAGTACATTAAGAAACAAGTGAGCAATTTCTCACGTTTTATACGACGTTTTTCAACACACTTCGTATATATTTCGTACATATTTATTGCACATAAGACAAAACACAGAAAATACAGAGAAGTAATTTACAAAGGCAAGCTTATCTCTAAAAGAGATCTCTAAAATAATTATCTTCATCAGTACTTGAAATTTTCACAATAAAAACATTGAAAGAAAAGTTTTATTTGTTGAAAACTGAAAGCGCGCACTTTTTTTTTGTTTTCGCTCGTTGACTCCGATTGCTAGAGGCAATGCAAAAGCCAAACAAACAACCAAATATTAAATTTCATCATATAAACGAAACACATCTGTTTTCTTAGTTTGCTTGTAATTTGATGAAAATAAATGTTTAGTCATCTTATTTTGACAAATAACTTATTAATTAAAGTCAAATTCTAATATTTTTCCAGCATAAAAACTCTTTGCTGTCATTCTTGTCCAAAAATTATATGCATTACCACACTGGTGTTGTAATATTATTACCGCATTCGTGTATAATAGGCAGCATATGATTGTAAAACCACTGGTCACTTTACGAGCAGGTGTGTTGAAATAGTACATTAAGAAACAAGTCCAATAGGCTTATGGCCAAGGTAATCCAATAAATCTAGTAACAATTCTTAAGTTGAAGCATTATGTACAAAATGGCTTGACATTCTCAGAATTGTATATTTTCAGCAGATATATTTTATAAGGTTAATTTTGTGCAAAAAAGACAGCATTTGATGGCACTTTCACATGACGTCATTCTGTTATTATTTCATAGAACTCAGGAAAAAAAATCCGTTTTGACAGTTCATAAAAAGTTGAAGTTCATAGTTATTTTGACTTGACAGGCCACAAGCCTATTGCTCACGAATTTCATTTTTCAACACACTTGTGAGGAAAAATCTATTGCTATCTTCATCGGTACTCGACATTTGCACAATAAAAACAATGAATTTGTTGAAAACTGAAAATGGCGCGCATTTTTTTTTTGTTCTCGCTCGTGGACTCTGACTGCCAAAGGTTTAAAGTCAAAAAAGTACCTAATATTTTTCCAGCATAAAAAATTTTGCTGTCATTATTGTCCAAAAAATAAATCCATTACCACACTAGTGTTGTAATGATATTACCGCACGTGTGTATAATAGGCAGGATTATGATTCTAAAATCCACGCTATAAGGGTCACTTTACGAGCAGGTGTGTTGAAAAATAAGTATCGTAAAATGCATACACTCAACGGCAGTAAAAGTGGGCCAGGTATGAAGATATTACACAAACGGAAAATTGAAGGAATTGTACACCTTTACTATGTAAGTATTGTATATTATATTGTCCTATGTAATCTGTCTGTGTGCAATGAAGAAATTATGAATTAATGAATGCAATTCATGTTATGTTCAAACATGGCGAGGGAACCTTCTTTACTCCTGCGGCGATGTAGCCCCTTTGTCATGCATAATGGAAATGAAAATTATTCACCAAAGTACAGATGAAAGATACATTAGCACCTTATACTAAGTTTAATAAACCTGTGTTTTAAATTACAACTCAAGTGGTTGTAACAGCTCCATGTTATGTCTCACTGTGCTGCAAACTTTAGGTAAATTCACACCTCAATTCCGATCCCTGTTAGACATAGGAGGAATGGAATTGAGGTGTGAATTTACCTAAAGTTTGCAGTGAGACATAACATGGAGCTGTTACAACCACTTGAGTTGAACCGGTTTGAATTTAACCGGTTAAATTTCGTTTTATTTTTTTATTAACCGGTTATTATAATTTTTTAGTTTTACATGTTTCTTACATTTGAAACACCGAACTATAAAATTTTTAAGCTGCTGATTCCAAAAAAAACATAACTTTTTTATTTTTCAAGTTTTCGAAAAAAGAAAAAAATAATATACACAATTTCTAGAATCTATAAAACAAAAATATAATTTTAATTTTCTCCAAAATTATTAAAATAAAACCGGTTCAACTCAAGTGGTTGTAACAGCTCCATGTTATGTCTCACTGTGCTGCAAACTTTAGGAAAATTCACACCTCAATTCCGATCCCTGTTAGACATACAGGTTGGCAAGAAAGTCTAGAAATTAAATGATGGCAACATTCACAGACTACTGCGTGTTTTCTTTAATGTCATATTTGGATTGTCTATCAAAACACGCAATAGTGCTCTAATATGTCACTTATGTTGCCATTATTTAATTTCTAGACTTTCTTGCCAACCTGTAATAGGTGGGGAATCGCGCCTAACGATGCGGCGGCGTTTTGAAGCGTGTGGCGGCCGTCGTCGGCGTCACTCGCGCGATGTCCCACCTTGAGTGGGAAACCACTGTCCACTGTAATTGTCCACTGACCATCCTTGACCAATGAAAACAGGCCATTAGTGGCCGGCTTCTAGCTTCTCGCGGCGGCGTTTGTGGCTGTCATTTGCGAGGACACTAGGGTTTTTCGAAGACTTGAACGGACACCTTTTGAAAAAACTTGGGACCCAGACGGCAATCTTGAACATGCAGTAAGAACTTCTCTACCAGATGACATGGCAGGAGTGGCCTTGCGGGACCTGGATATGTATAGCTCGTAGCCATAGTCCTATCGCCCTTTATGCTATCATTAGCTAAAGCCCGGACTGAACATGCAGTAATGATGTAGTATTGCGTCGCAAAAGTTACTACGCGGATGTGGCCTAATAATTATACACGAGATGGAACACGCACTGTTTCTATACTATACTGTTTCCATCTTGATTGTTTTGGGAGTATTTAGGACCCCCATAAAAGTCTAAACTACTACACCAACTTTGATATAAAAAAAATGTTATCGACGCGAAATTTTGTCTTCTTTGATTTACTAACACATCTATCAATAATTATGTACGGTTTTCAAATAAAAGTGAAAAAACGGTAAAAAGTCCTATATTTTCAAGTTTTTAACTGTGATCCAGAGGGCTTTCGAGGTGGAAAACTAGGATTTGTCAGTACCTACCCAGTTCATCACTACCAACTCATTTATAAAAAAATCACAGCTACATCATGTGATGCAAGGTAAAAGTACCCATTTCATGGGCGAATACAGTATATCGATACACATACACATCTATCATATACACATCGATATCCTGGGTTCGTCCGAAAGGCTAGATAATTCGCCACATTACCCTGATCTTTTTAGATTTTCCTCTTCAGGTTGTCTCTGAGAATACACCCTAATGGATAATCTAGGGTTCAAGAACCCACCAGGTTGTTTTGTTCACCCTGCGATTCCTGAGAGCTTGGCGCTAATAGTATCAGTCTTCTCGTCCGGCAGCGACACCCTCGTCACAACATCTTCTTGATCTCGTCATAGAGCACGAGGACGATGGCTGCTCCCGTTCCTCGGAGCACGTTGCTTAAGGAGCCCTTGAAGAACGCTTTAGGCCCTTCCGTCTTGAGGATCGTCGCCCAGCAGTGGGCTGTGCTCTGCAACACAACACAACACACAACCGCTTCAGTTAGTTCGCTCGTAATTCTAGATCATACTGTACACAATCTAGGAGCAGCAAGATAAGGGAATCGTAATACGAGTCGACATAGGCGGGAAGATTGATATCATGAATAGCGAACATCCGTAGACCGTGAAACTCATGGTAGCTTTCCTAACACATGCAAGAAACATTAGAGCGTACAGGTAGACTGACATAATCCTATTCTAAGTAATGTAAAGTAAAGTAAGTAAAAAATGTTTGTTACACAAGAGGTGAAAGAGAGCTATTTCGGACGAAGGTCCAATATGAAGCCAACCGAGATATTTGGACGCCCGAGCGAGCGAAGCGAGCGAGGGCGAATATAGTTCGAGGGTGAAATTGCTACTTACACCCCGAGGTAAGCATAATACTTTACATCATTTGGGCGAGGTAAATTAAAAGGAAGGACTTCGAACGACTGCGGTCGCCGAACTCGCAGATGTTTATGCATGCTGGTTTTTAAAATGTAGATTAGTGTATTTATAGATATCAAGCCTTATCCCTCCCTTAGCCGTTTATCGACACGCCGGCACCGGCACGGCGCCTCATGAATTAATTAGGGGTGCTTTTTTCATGTGTATTTCAGGAAATACTAGGCAAATCTTAATCAATTTCTGGTATATGTAATTTGACTGTATAATCGTATTTGGATAAAATTTTCTCGATAGAAAAAAGTCAACCCTTTTTTCCAATATTTTTTCCTATTTTACCGCATTAGTAGTAAATATGATCTTTCTTTTCTATTAATTGTAATATGCGGGGAATTGTTGTTATTAGCGATTTGAAGATAGAAATGCAATTCCCTGGAATAGCTTATTTTTTATGACTTTTTTTCCGTTTTGGCGCTTACGTTGATTCAGATTAGGCGCGAGCGCACAATTGCCATCCCACTTGTTCCTGTTCCCGAGTTATACTTACTTCCGCAATCTTCGTTGACCTTGGTTTGTAATTATTCGTACCTCGTCTTAAGTGAGGGACAGAGCTATAGTCTGTCTATCCCTCTTACTCACTAAGCCGGTGCCGGCGCGGCGTGTCGAAAAACAGCTATTAGCGCTCATGCACCACACGAGACGGTTTTTCGCCGGAGCTAAGCCCGCTCCGCTCCTGCGAATAACCGTCTCGTGTGCATGAGCGTTTACTCACTAAACCTGCTGTGCACGCACGGGCTCCAAATTGGACCTTCGTCCGAAATAGCTCTCTTTCACCCCTTGTGTAACAAACTACTAATTATTCACAATTTTTTTTATTACATAATCGTGGATCCCTGTCTCCCTAACTAGTTTAGACTGTATCTAGGGAAAGATCAGAGTCTCCAGAGAGATCTCCGATTAGAGTCACTAGATAAACGTTTGTGAAATTAATACATATAAAGTAAGTAAGTAGTAGTACATGTATTACAAAATAATTGAAACAAAAAGTAAACTTTAGTAAACCGACTTCCACAAACCCTATTTGATTAGATTGAGTTTAATACAAACTGTAACCCCTTACCCCGCCCCCCCAACCCCCTTGGGGACTTAATTTTGTCAAATCCCATCTCAGTACTACCATACGCTACATATGACACCCCTGTACAAAGTTTCATGGCTCTAGGTCCACCGGTTTAGGCTATGCGTTGCCCGTCAGCCACGCATAGTAGATTGAATTTGTACCTAGTATTGAGCAGTTCTGGTGGCCATGAGTGGTCTTCATTATCAGTTCCGCACCAAAATATTATGCTTACCATGTGCATTTGCACGAGTTATTATGAAAAACACAAAAATCACTGTAGGTCTGCCTATAATATTTGAAGAGTTCCCTCGATTTCTCCAGGATCCCATCATCAGATCCTGGATGTCAATGGGAACAATGGGAAGGTAAACCCTTTCAAAAAAAATAATAATCAAATCGGTCCATCCGTCTAGGCGCTATCGGGGCACATACATTAAAAAAAAACATCCGGACGAATTGTAAACCTCCTCCTTTGGGAAGTCGGTTAAAAAGGTATATAGTAAGCAAAAAGTTAAAAAATAATAATATTAAGACACCGGAGTTATAGTGTAGGTAGGTGTAATTGTTAGTTTAGGTGTGTGTTATGCTTGTAGTGAGTGCAGTGTGGTGAATGTAAGTGTAATATACTTATCATAAGGGTTTTAGTTGGCAGAGTCCATAAGGCTTTCGGTAGCTAACGCTAGCTAAAGCAAGTCAAACGATGATTTTAGGCCCTTTTCATTAATGACAGCTGGTAGATCGCATGAATTGAAGCTCAATAAAGAGGTACGATTGACAAAATCATGCTGAAGTAAAAAGGAGTTGGGTCAGCGTACCTTGTATGCCCGCTCGGCGGGCGGCAGGCCCGACTGCATCATCATGCGCCGACGGACCGTGTCCAGCGGGTAGGACGTGATGCCAGCGAACGTCGTCACCGTCTGCCGGAACACATCCATAGCCCGTGACGTCTTTCATTGCAACTAATAAGCCACGCCAGGTTTGTTGACACCTGACCGTACTCTCGCGATCATTGCGTTGGTCTTGTACCGCTCGCTACCCCCTCCCCGGACCACTCAGGTGCCAATAAACTTAACGCAACCTGAACTGACCCTTTCAGTCGAGAAATTGTCATTCTCCTGGCCGAAAGGAAAAAAAAATACATTAAAACTAGGGGAAATTAAGTTCTCATCCCCTTCCAATAGACATTAATTGACGTCTTGGTAGTCACTGTCAAAGTCAAGCACTTTTGAGTGCTTCTGTGAGTCATAGGGTGAACCAAGACTAAACAAAATGAATGTAGAAAAGCGCAAGCTTATTTCTATCAAGTTATCCCTTCACGCTAACCGAGTTGGATATGAAAGGTAAGGCTCCACTCTACCTACCGAAGAATATAACAGAATGGTTTAAGTATTTCATGAACATAGGTTACAATTATTATACAGGTCTTAAATTAAACAAGTTTGATTACCGCTATGTCCTACCAGTAAAATGGTGTGTGAATATTATTGTCAAAGTACATCAGTTATATACTTATTATTATATTAGATTTTGTCCTATTTTATTATGACTTTTATCTACTCTCATGTCATAAAGTTCGAATTACAAACTTGAAATCCAATTAATAATGTCGTACTTTATAAACGTAATCAAATTAATAATAATAATAATAACACTACTTCTTGAACAAAACTAATGTTATTATTAAACTTTTTTCCATAACAATACAGTTCTACTTTTTTTGGGAAAGGCAAGGGTCCTGAAACCGTACAGCCAAGGTGTTTGATAGTCTGTATCGTTGGAAAGTTTTTTTTTAACTATCGTTGACAACCAAACAGTCACTCACCCAAAAAATTACAAGAATTATACTAAATACAAAAACACTTATTTGGCACTAGATCATCTATCTACTTATATCGATGATTTTAGGTAATTAATTGTTGAATTGATTTAAAATTATATGGGGGCAAACATTTGCAGACAAATGTACTATTTCGCTTTCAAACCTATTATTTAGCAAACTTAAAACTGATTTAATTGGCGATCGTTAAAATGACTCCCCAAAAAAATACTTTTCAAAAAACTAATGATCAAAATCAAATCCCGGAACCGAAATTACCCCGGAAAAGCCGCCGCTTCTCTTCTACTGCTCGAGCTCTGTCCGGCTCGCGTTTGGCTAAGGTTAACCCCCTTAAAAACGAAATAGAAAGGGTAGCTTCTATGACGCCACCCACCTAGAAACATGCTGAAACCCCTCAGGAGGTCAAAAAGACCTTCAAGGTTAGTATTGTTGGGCATACCTGAGCTATCAACCACGAGACGAGCAGCGGAGTGTTCTTCGGATCGGGCAGCATGCCGCGCGCGGTGTCGTAGCACCCAAAGTAGGTGGCGCGGTAGATGATGATGCCCTGCACCGACACGATGAACCCGCGGTACAGCCCCAGCGGCCCGTCAGTCTTCAACGTCTTCGTGATACAGTGTACCAGACCCTGGTATTGCTTGTTTGCCCCCTTGCCGACGTCTGCGGCCAGTCTGTACAAACGAGTTGTGCCACCATGCAGTTTTCCGTACGCGGCGGATTTTAAGATTTTCATTGTATTCTACGACTACATAATACACATTGAAGAATAAATACATCTAGTTCTAGCATTAGGACAACCGTAAACCATAGGTTTTATCAAGACAATATGGACTATCAGAGCGGTAAAAGAGGGGCTAGATACCAAGTACCTCTTACTTAACAGCTTGATAAAGAAGCAGCGTATGCGCAGCAGAAGTGGATGTAAGCATAAGCCGCGCAGAATAATGCGCGTAACGTCAAAAATTTAACAGTACGTGTCATCAACATTCACTATCTGTGTGAACATTATAGGTAACTATAGGTACTCGTCCAAATCTCTTTTGGCGTGTGAGTGACATTTACAGGGGGCGTCACTTCTACGCAACCTCATGGAATGATCCGGTCAAAAATCTTCAGTTACATCTGTCACCGCACGCCAAAAGATCGTTGGACAGCTGTACCTACTTATTTTTTTATGAATAAGGAGCTATTATGTTTCATCAAAATCTATCAAATGTTTGGAACTGTCAGGCGCATTACCATTCTGCGAGGCATATACCCAACTGCGCCAGAAGCAGGCCCTGTATTCTATAAAGGAATTGCGTGGCAATTGCTATAGCGGATAGCAGCACGACGCGTTCCGGTTTAGGCTTTGCGACGACGACGACGAGCGCCGAGACATGCCGCACCGGCTACAGTCAAAACGAGATTTCGCGTCCTCGCTATAGCAATTATTATTGCCATGCGATTCGTTTGTAGAATTGGGTCTGTTATTAATCTGTGGGCGAGGAGGGCGACTATCGCACCTGGTCCTGGCGAAGTCGAGCGGGTACACGAAGCAGAGCGACGTGGCGCCGGCCGCGCCGCCGCTCGCGAGGTTGCCCGCGAAGTAGCGCCAGAACCGCTTGTTTTTATCCACACCGGCCAGGAACATGCTTTTGTACACATCCTGCACACAAGTAAGTAAACAGCTTATTATATTTACGCTCTCGGCAGGGCCCTGTCTGACTCACTGTCTCTTTCTAGTCGTTCCATCATGAGTGAGACGTCTGTAGTCTATACAAATCGTGCCTTGCCGACAGCGTAGCGTATTTTAACACGTGCTAGGGTGCCACTTCTCCAATCGATCGAATATAGGAATATAAACTGTCAATCGTCGTCGACTGTTCAATTCTACCGTCAATCGTCGTCGATCGAATAGTGGAATAGCACCCTGACATACAGGGCCTTTACCTACTATGTTCGCAAAGTGCGTACCTACTTTTAAAAGCAGTCAAAAAATGACAAGGATCCATAATGTCGATATGTAGGTGATATGTAGGGATAAAATAAAAGAGTGCACCTTGAAGGAAAAGTTGAGCGCTTGCGTGGGGAAGTACCGGATGACGTTGGCCGTGTTCCCGCGCCACAGCGACGCAATCCCTTGCTGCTGCGGGATCCGGACGAACGCGTCCACGATGCCTGCACACAGATGCATAGATAACTACACACCAGTGTAGGCAGATAATCGGAGACCACACGCACACACACTACACCAATCATTTATATTTAACAATTAAATCCTAGCTATGGAACTCTTTATTCATCTGTGGCTATGGCTCCATTGAATGCGGTATAGCGGACTTTCTCCTTGTCCCTATCTAAAATGGCGAATATTCAGACAAATTTTAGACGCCTGCTTTTCTCTTTTAGCAATTTCGTAGCAGACCTTTTTAGTCAAATCGGTTCAAAATTTATAGTGCTTTGAGTCAACCATGATAAATTGTAACCCTTTGACCAGCGGGTCGATTCTCGCGCCTTCGATAAATAAAGAACGTGAAATTCATTCCGCTTAAGAAAATATCACCCTTCACCCTGCCAACCAAGAATTTGGTGAATAGATATAAGAGTGAAAAAAGTTGCTATTGAGTTTTACTTCTCTGTACTATAAGTTTAAAGGAACAAACATTTAGTGACTGAAAAAAACATTAGTTAGCCTATTTATTCTAGTTTTTGATAATATATACATTATACATACTTTTCTTGAAAAATACTTCAGAAAAAAATCGTAAAGCGTGCGTGGCGTACCCATCAGGTGTATTGCTAGTAGCCCAAGGGTTTTTGCTTGCAATAATTCCAAGAAAGCCAATTTTTTCTGGGATCTTTTGGTATCGCGTGGGTGGGTGTGCTAAACCTAAGTTTGCGACCTAGAAAGTGGGGGGGCAATAACCACGAGAATTTTAAACTTTTTCCAGTTCGGGCGCTCGATGTACGAAAGATATGGAACAAAGCGCCTGACGCTTTTTTTTTCACAATAATAATAGTATTTTTATTCATTATTGTTTTAAGGTTATATTAAAAACTATTTTTAACTTTTTAGTTCGAAGTGCTTTAAATGCGTGTTTTTTAGTTTTTTTAAACTACATATATTTATTTTTCATTTTTTAGTTCTTGCTCTCACACAGAGGCTGTGTGAGAAATTAATTAATCCTGGCGATCCTAATCAGGATAATGAGATAAACTTATGAAATTATTACATTGTGTGTTATTACATTGAATCTGTCCGTTTTTAAAGTGGGTCAAAATCGAGTCCAAAGGAGTCGGTTACAAACAAACAAACAAACAAACAAACAAACAAACAAACAAACAAACAAACAAAAAAACATACCTACAGGTGAAGCTAATAAAAGCGTGATAATTTTGAATATGGCGAACGAAAAGAGCGATTAAAAATATAGCTCAGGTTACGTTCGAAACTAGTTAATACAAAACAAATGTTGTACTTCAACTTGCACTTTCCTACCTTTATACCGGTCTTCAGGCTTGATCTGTTTGGAGACTTGTTGCACCTGCAGCAGCAGCTTCACCCTCTCTATCGGCGCCATGGTGGTCTTGGCAATAGCAGCGGACACGCCACCAGCTATGAAGTCCTTGAGAAAGTTAAAGGGGTCAGCTTTTTCCTTTTTCTTGTCTCCCTCAGACATGGTGAGGCAGTGAAGGGACTATTATGATTTAATGCGCGAACCTGCAAGCAGTCAATTAAAGGCAGTAGTTAATAGAAAGATCATATTTACTACTAACTACTGCGGTATAATAGGAAAACATATTGAAAAAAAGGCTTCTTTGGATTTATTTTCTATCGAGAATTTTTTATCCAAACACGTTTTTCAACATGAAAACCCATCAAATTACATACACCAGAAATTGATGACGATTTGCCTAGTACCTATTTCAAGCACCCCTAATTTATTTGTGAGTTGCTCTATAACCGGCCATATCATGAAATGGCTGGCTGGCCATTTCGTGATATGGCCAAATTTGATGATATGGGTAGTATGGGTACGAAAGATACATAAAACATTGCCAGTATGCTTATGTATAGATTCTGTTAGGTTGCCAGCCTCAGTCATTTACGTATTCCCGCCATCAAATTAAATGCATAAAGCAACCCTGAGAATGGTTGAGCCATAACACTAATACAGTGCTACATGGATGTTTTGGCACGTGGCCAAGGGTCAGATCTAACGCAATCAATCCAATCATTCAATCGACCAATGTTGCAGTGGCGCCCCCCTGTCAGTGTCATCTAAGTGCCAAAACATCCATGTAGCACTTTTTATATAATATTGAATTGACTATGCCAAACGCGTTTAGTTAGATAAGCACTTGTAAAAATAATGCCGAGAACAAACAAGTAGAAATAGAACGGTTTGTAACAAAGGAGGCTGGCTGTGATATTCATCACCACACTCACGAGCTTGATGGAACGGGGACCTTGTTGACCCGCCAGGCTTGGAAAGGTGCGTTTAGTCGCGTAATCAATCAAACAATCCATCTAATTACTGTAATTACTACGACTAAGTATTGCAAATTGCAAAGAACCTATTTAAACTACTAACTATTTATGTCCTTCTTATGTTACACGGGACAGTTTTCAAAGATCTCGAGCTCGACCATATTTCACTGATAACAACCACAACACATTCCGTTTTCGTCTTGCGCACATAAAATTTCCAAAAAAAATATTATTTGTCGATTTGACAGTTTTTTGTGGTGATGTATTTTTCTTTAGGAACTTTAAATTTGGAAACGTGGTCTTGTTTTTTTTATTTATTTTTTCGTGTTACTCACGTTTTTTCCTTAGTGGTTTGCCCAGTAACCTAAAAGAGTTTATAAACTTACTACGTAAGAAGAGTCGGGACTTCCTTACATCTAACCTCATCGCAGTTTGCGCTCCAAACTAGTACCAACAAAACACAAATGACATCAAACTATCAGCGCCATCTATTGATCCCAATAGGTACTTTTTAGGGTTCCGTACCCGAAGGGTGCCAACCGATCCGTCCGTCCGTCCGTCCGTCTGTCTGTCACCAGGCTGTATCTCATGAACCGTGGTAGCTAGACAGTTGAAATTTTCACAGATGATGTATTTCTGTTGCCGCTATAACAACAAATACTAAAAATCAAAAGAAATTTAATATTAAGGGGGGCTCCCATACAACAAACGTGATTTTTTTTGCTCATTTTTGCTCGATATTGATAATGGTAGCAGGGAGACGCTTAAAATGTTTACAATATATTGAGTATATTATTTACTTAAAAAATAAATAATTAAATTTAAATTAAATTAATATTTAGGGGGGCTCCCACACATATATTTTTTTTGCGGTTTTTTATAGATAATGGTACGGAACCCTTCGTGCGCGAGTCCGACTCGCACTTGGCCGGTTATTTTTTCGTGCTACCTACGTGTCAAATTTCGAATGGTAGCACCATTATCAATATCGAGCAAAAACAAAAAAATCACGTTTGTTGCATGGGAGCCCCCCTTAAATTAAATTTCTTTTAATTTTTAGTATTTGTTGTTATAGCGGCAACAGAAATACATCATCTGTGAAAATTTCAACTGTCTAGCTACCACGGTTCATGAGATACAGCCTGGTGACAGACGGACGGACGGACGGACGGACGGACGGACGGACGGACGGACGGACGGACGGACAGACGGACAGCGAAGTCTCAGTAATAGGGTCCCGTTTGGCACCCTTCGGGTACGGAACCCTAAATAGGAGGCGAGTTATGGCGTCTTTTGTTTATTGTATGAAATTTAAAAAAATAAAATCGAAACCTATCGTGTGTAGTGTCAAATGAAACTCACGCTGTTTTCCATCGCCGTTAGAATGTAATTTTCAAACTTATCATTTCTGATCGTTATAATCATTATCACACCAATAAATATAAACAGCATAATATTGAGTACTTACGGTTCCACCCATAATAACTCCTAGTAAAATATTGAACTATATGGAAGTCTCACTGTAAAACTGAAAAAAAAAGTAAATGTAAATATTTTCATAAATGCTTTATTGGGGTTAAATACGAGGATGATGCGTATCATTTGAGGTAGATATATTAAAAAAAAAATATTCAACAGTACCGGGTCTGAAGGAGCCCAAACTTGGTATGTTTTGAAAATGATTTTGACATTAATTTGAAACAAGTGACTGAAATGTAATGATGTGATATATTTTTAGAACCGGCTCAAAAAACCCTTTCATTTGACACCACACACTTTCAGGTTTCAGAAAACTTTTTTTTTAAAATTCCATACAAAAAACAGATGACGTCATAACACGCCTCCTTTTTTTCGTCTACGGGTCAAATTAAATTCTATGGTCTAAAGATCAATCGTGCCGATTTTCATAGCTTTAACACCATTTGCAGCTATTTCATGAAATTCGTGTTGTACCGGGCTTTAGGGAGGAAACTGCACTACGCGGCAACGGAACTACACTGCTGTGCAGCGGAACTGCGCGGCAAAGTTAGGCAACTAAGCAAAACTGCCGCTACCTCACGCCCCCCGCTCCTCGCTCTATCTCTTTCGTTCTTTGATTGAATGACGTGCGGACGTGCGAAACTGTCGCGCCGCTGTAGTTCAAGTGCGGTTTACCAAAAAATAAAGGTACGAGTTGGAACCCGGCAGCAGGCAGCAGCAGCCGACAGCAGCAGCACCCGGCAGCATGACGCGGCGACATGCTGCCGAGGTTATGATTTGGAACCCGACTGCCGACAGCAACAGCCGACGCGGGAGCGGGAGAGAGAGAGATCACTACTGTCGGGCACTACTGGTCTGCAGTCGGGCAGCATGCAGTCGGCTGCCCGACAGCATGCTTCCGAGCTGAATGCTGCCGGGTTTGTAAGGTATTTCATAGAAATGCATAGAAACCAGTATTGCTGTCGGCTGCTGCTGCCTGCTTCCGGGATCCAACTCGCACCTTTACCCGCCGTGACGCGCAGTTCCGCCAAGTGCGTTCGCACCTTTAGAACATGTGTGTGATAGCTTGACGCATTGACTAACAAAACCATGGACAACTGTCAAAAAACTAGGCTACTAAGCTCCGGAAAAGTAAGACACATCGATTGGTAAAACCCGTGAAACCAAAGAGTTTGCATCATCTTTTCTGCCTTGAAACGGAACTTATGCTAAGCATTGCCTGTTTCGAAAAACTTTGGGACTCAGACGGTGATCTTCAGCTTGCAGTAAAAACCACTTGACCAGTTGAAACGACAGGGGTGGTCTTGCGGGACCTGGATATAGCTCGTATCTGGGCAGTTCCTAAAGTGAAGGAATTTTAGGCCGCGGGATTTGGAGCTTCTTAGGTTTTTAATATTACTGATTTATTTTGAATCTTAGCTCAGACATAAAACTAATGGCCTACTATTTCTGGCACTGAAATTCAGAGACGTAATATAAACTTAACTTATCTCATCGGTGCATGGTCAGCATCGGAATTCGAACCCACATCTCCTGTGCGAGAAGCAAGCGTGATAGCCATTGGAACACCAGAGCTCTTTTTTCGAGCGTCCTTGATTTTACCTGTTTCAGGACGCCAGGTAGTGTTGCCTGTATCTACAATGCTAGACTAGATCGCCTTTCTGTATTCGTATGCCTGTAACAGTCGCCTGTCTGTATAAGTGTCGTTTATCTGGGATTGTATGCTAGAAAATGTTGCCTGTTTTTGGTTGATATTTTTCGATTTTAGAGGGTATGTTTTATATTATTTTTTGTTGAAAGCATAACCATTCTCAGGGTTCCGTACCCGAAGGGTGCCAAACGGGACCTTCGGGAAGGGGACTTCGCTGTCCGTCTGTCTGTCTGTCTGTCTCTCACCAGGCTGTATGTATCTCATGAACCGTGGTAGCTAAAAAGTTTGAAATTTTCACAATGATGTATTTCTGTTGCCGCTATAACAACAAATACTAAAAAACAAAATAAATTTAATATTAAGGGGGGCTCCCATACAACTAACGTGTTGTTTTTTCGCGGTTTTTTATAGATAATGGTACGGAACCCTTCGTGCGCGAGTCCGACTCGCACTTGGCTGGTTATTATTTTATTTTATGTTACTATGTCATAATAACACTGAAATTTTATTTATTGAAGGAGATAGGTGAAAAATCATGTTAATTTTATGTGTTCTAAGTATGTACTATTGTGTAAAGACTAATAAACGAGCAGTGATTTATAAAATTACTTTGTTTTACTGTCAAACAAATATGTAGGTATCTTTAAATCTGAATTAATAGCAAATAGCATGTGTAGGATATTATAAGCAAAAACTTAGTTTGAAAAACCCGGTCCGTGAGACCGGGGTCACCGTTGGTGTAAGTTAAATTGACGTCACCACTGGCGGGTTAAAATACGAGTTCTGTTGTTGAAACCCTTTTAGGATTAAATGACTGTTATGATGATGAGGAGTGTTGATGGTATATGATGAGTGTGACATGGTTGAAATGAAAGGCGAGTTGCTTTGGCAAGAGTTGCGTACACACTGATTTAATTTGTCTTTGCGGGGCGGCGCGCGGGCAGCGCGCGTGTTAACTGATATTAAAGTACAGCTACGGTATATATGCTACATACCTCCCCTTCTAAAAGAAGCTAGGGGGTGAAAATTGAATAAAGAACCTAGATAGATACAATGATGTAAACTTATAAAACATGTAAAAAGTAATGCTAACATTTGTAAAAACATAGAAACTTACATAAAATAGTAATAGCGTGGATAAACGATCGGTCAGTGTAAAGTTGATGAGAATACAAGTAAAAAATATAGTGAAACAATAGCAAAATAGTACTTTAGATATTAAGTCAAACACACACTCATTGTTCATTATTGATAACGCGCACGACACGAAATTCTTCGAAGTCACCACTTGAGATGTCGACGGGGCGGCGGCGGGCGGCGGCGTGTCGGTTTGGGTGTTTGATATGGGATGTTTATAAGATCTGCGAGTACCAGCGGGTTCTTGTTCGATCCCATGGTCTCATTACTTGACGGTGTCGTATGTTGAATGATGTATGGTTTTAAGCGGTAGGTACAGCGAAACGTTTGTTCTCTACTTATCGATTTGAATGATGTAATGCTTCAGTGTTCTTTCTAGTACTTGGTATGATCCGTTGTATGGTGGTACCAAGGACTTTTTGCATTCATTGTGTTTGAAAACGTGTGTGGGATCTTTCAGATCCTGATGTATGAAATTTTTTCTCTTTTCTTGTCTTCTTGTATTGTTTGTCGGCATGGGTGCCATGGAAGTAGATTGCCGGAAGCTCTTTGTCGTATGTGCTGTAATTTTGTTGCGTTTCGTTTTGCTTGAAGGAACAGGTTCGGCACGCTGATTTCTTCTATTCTTGAGAATACATCAGCGACTGAATTGTTTTGTCCTTTGATGCGTTGATTGAGTACTACGCGAAGATGATGCGGATGCGTCGGTGATTAATGTGAAGATGATGACGCATCGGGGTTTGTCAATAGAACGGCGTTTTTGATGCTTGCTTTGCATTTCTTGAACGCTACACATGCAGCTGTAGTCCATTCCATTGCACGGTGTTTGCTTGTGGAAAGTCGGTAATGCATTTGACTTTCCCGATGCTCGGTCGCATACCATGTTGGTTTAAGTGATAACCGTTGAATTGCATTTCATTGATTTGCCGAACTTGCACTTGTCGACGTTGATTGCGATGTGAGCCCGTAGTTGCATGGGCGTGTTAAAATTGCTTGTAAGTGTTGTTCCTCGTTGTTCGAGATTGAATGATGATGCGATATCGTACCTCCGTTGTATGGGCGCGTTGCTTTGAGCCATGTATGTAGCTCGACGATAAGTTGCTGTGCGAATTTGAAGTCGGCTCCGAGGATGCACCGTTGTACACTTGCTAGTACAGATCTCTATTTGATCACTCGGCGTAGGCCATAAGTATGTTCGTCGATTGCAGTGTATGTCGACGAGTATGTAGTAGATGTGCGAATTTGCAGTTGGCTCCGAGTATGGACCGCTGTACACTTGCTAGTACAGATCTCCATTTGAACACTCGGCATAAGCCTTTTGCATTTGTATTTGTATTTGAATTTGTATTTTGTTTTCTCACCGTAGCGATTGGTGTGCCGTTTGCAGTGTGAAGTTTAGTGTTACTGGCACGTATAGTTGCAATCTTGTTGCATGCGAGGACCATATGTTTGCACCAGAGTCATCATGAAAGGGTTGCTGGGTCTTCCTGTCTGCTAAAAAGATATTGTTGCGGTTGCGGCGTATGCTGCGCCTCGGCTGCCCCAATTGATGTGTCGGCGGCCGGTGCCTCCTGTTCTTCGGGATTCATGTTGAAATGCACTAAACTTGTCACAAAAGTTCACTAAAGTTTGCTTTGTTTCACGTCCGGTTCACCAGTTTAGGATTAAGATGACTGTTATGATGATGAGGAGGGTTGATGGTATATGATGAGTGTGACATGGTTGAAATGAAAGGCGAGTTGCTTTGGCAAGAGTTGCGTACACACTGATTTAATTTGTCTTTGCGGGGCGGCGCGCGGGCAGCGCGCGTGTTAACTGATATTAAAGTACAGCTACGGTATATATGCTACACCCTGTACAGTTACACCTCCCTCTGTATATTTAATTACCACCACTGAGATGTAAGTTCCTAAAATTAATATACCATGTAGGTACCGAAGACGAGCTTAGAGGTGTAATCGTTGCATGTATACTAAACAAATATAACGTTAATGTCATGTGTATATTCTAGGACACAGGACTGAATCATTATCAAACACCTGTAAGCTCACCCTTTTTATTAGGCAGATGTGATGGACGTGAGTTGACGTCCATCGAAATAAAAACTTAATGGGCTCATTCATATTTTAATCCGATTTCAATAAAATTGCCTCAGATGTAAGCTTATAACAATCTGGATATTTTACTCGATACAATTAATACTACAGTTGCCTGATGATGATAGTAAATAAGTAGGTATGCCAGCGATGCGTAGTTCATTCCAGATGAATAAAACATCTCTCTTCTCACCATACTAAACACTATATTTTATGTAGATACAAGGCAGCGCTGTCATGAGGTATGTTATATATAATATTATATTCTTAATTTTTCTTCTAGCTAGTGTGCCTACAGGCTTAACAGTTCTTGTATGTAACCTTGGCACCTGAACGCACCGAGCGATCGTTTAGGCGCAGTGAAATGACGAACAAGTGTTATTGTTTAAGTACTATGTTAATCAATGCATCAAATCACGATATACATATACATATAAGTATTAAGTCATTGTTTTGGCCCGTCGGGTCTCGTTCTCGCTCTCTCTCTCTCTCTCTGCCGCCAAGTCAACGAGTATCATACTCGGGGCACGTCGTCGTCGGGTCCTGCCCCGACGTGCCAAAACAATGGCCTAGTACTGTATGTAATGTACATGCTAAAAGAAGATGAAAATATGAGTACATAAGATTCAGAAAAGGTTTGCAAGGCGGCGTGTTGAAAGCTATGTAGAAGGACAAGGGTTTGTCTGATAAAGTAATAATAATAATATTACACTTAACTAATTTTTCTAACCACGACATCTGAGGCAAAGTAAAGACATCACGATTCAATACAAAATAACTAAACATGTTAAATATTTTATTAAAGTTATATCACAAAAGCTATAATATGAAATAGCATTTAAATATTATACCACCTCCTCCGTGAGTTTATCCTGTTCATTCGAGTCGAATGCGTCATTTGTTGTAAATTAGACAATGAATATTTAATCTACAGGTATCTATTTTAATTTAATACATATTATATAAATATACCCAGTGCGCCCCGAGTTTCAACCATAAACGTGTGAGAGGATCAGGACGGGCTTCGACAGCACCTGTGCCTGCCCGACGATCTGTCGGCGTGTGAGAGACGTTTACAGGGGGGCTCACTTCGCGTCACTTCTACGCAACCATAAGCAATGATCCTGTCAAAAATCCTCCGTTTCCCCGATTCCTGTCACCGCACGCCAAAAGATCGTTGGACAGCTATACTACCGTCTGCCACAGAATACTTCCACTACTGTCACAGGAATAATATTATACACGTCGGCCGTCGATCGTAGAATTGGGCACATAACGTGAAATATCATGAAACGATGAAATCTCGGCAAACACTGCGGTAGCTTAGGTGAAGACTACGGGGGGCGAGCGCAGCGAAGCCCCCGAATAGTCTCCGTGTTCGTTTGACATGTATAACACAAAAAACATCACGTAGTGTTGAATAAAAATGCTTTTAAAAAAGACATGTGTTTTCGTTAAAACCTGCCATATCATGATATGTCCAGTAATGGATTTGCCATATCATGAAATGACGAGGCACAACATGATCTGCCCAATTCTACGATCGGCCGCCGACATGTACATAACAAACAAGATAAAACAATAGTAGTCATCAGACAAGATAAATTTTCAAAGAGTACATTATCATTATAAAATAAGTTGAGCCCCCGGAGGATGACAACGCGCATATGGTTACATACAACTCATACAAGTGCGTCTCTGGATACAGGAACACAGAAAAAATAGGCAACCCAAGCATTCAGCAGACATGTTAACAATAAAATATTCTACAAAAACCTGATGGGCGCATGTTTGCAATTTAATATTGACAGGCTTTTGATGAAAATGTCAACGCACAAACGCGACTTCCCTTTATCTCCGACACCAGCAGAGTAGGCGCCGACATTGCACAACACAGGAATAAAACAATCGAAAGGAAAATCGAATTTTAGGTTACAGAGTACAATGGGGGCTATTTGGAAGGAAATTGCACTAAACTAAAAAGGCAAATAAAGCCTCTAAACGTCAAAATGACGTCATTTTAGTTGTTATCAATGTTTAGTTGATAGTTTATTTTTGTCAATCACTGGTATTTAATAAATACAATGCAGTTACGGATCCAGAGTTTTTGAGAGGACTCTTAGTCACCCTCTTGGATTTGCCACTGTACTGGCTAGCTTGTAATTTGCCACTGTACTGGCCCTTGTAATTACCTCTTTAGAATTATCATGTCTTTAGGCAAAACCCTTTGGCTTCGCTATTTCATTTTTATCTAAATTGCTGGATCAACCGTCTTAGACAAACTAGCCTTTATATACCTCAGGTATAGTCCTAGCAGATCATTGTCCAGCAGATCAAAAATAAATTAGAGTTCTCGCACCTGCGAGATCATATGTTTGATAAAGATATGTGAGAAACAAAAGAGTTCTAGCCTTCGAATTGATTTGAAACGATGAAAATATGAAAAGAATATTTATAACATGAAAAATTAACTTTTACTCACGCAAAACAGTGTGTAAAAAGCCCTTTTGCTCACTGGTTTAAATTTGAATTTAGAACACCAAAACAGTGAGAAAAACAAAAACCACCGGGACGACGACTCGCGCGGCCGGGGGCGCGGCCGGGGGCGCGGAGGGCGCGACAGGGGACGGGCGGGCGCGAAGGAATACTCGTCATACAAAATCCTTGTGTAAATAACTTCTCGAGATTTCCTTGGTCGAATTTTGATCGGTTCGCGGTGGTGGAGATTGGTTGATTATGATTGTCGACAAGGAGTATAATAATAGAATAAAAAAATTACTTGTCGTGGTATAAAGTATAGTATTCAACTCTTGAATAAAACGGATTTATAGCGAGGGCCTTTACTTGCTGGATCTGAATGTACTGTACTTTATCTGATTAAACCTGTGGAAATAAATGCAACAAAATATACAAAATCTAAAATTTCCCATAAGGGGTGGCAGAGGCACAGTTGCGTCGCTATTTTGCGTAACAGAGGGGCTTAGCCCATCGCCAAATCTTTGGAGATATGAAATGAAGGTAACATGTTTCATTGAAGTGTCGCATTCGTAAAAGTTTTCAGGGTTCATTCCAAACTACTCTGGTATCGTTCAACAATTACGTGATCATTTTTGGCCGTTTTTAACCCCCCCCCCCCCCTTATGTGATCATAGCGTAATCTTTTGTTTTTACCCCCCCTCGCCTTGATTACGTAATCTTCGTCCGTGCTTAAAATTTTTGCAGTTTTAGCACTGATACTTTTTACCTAAAATATACCCAAAATACTTACTTCCTCCAATATACCTATAACAATACTGATGCTTGGAAAAGTCGATAAAATATGCCGAAAAAGTATAAAAATACTGAATCTGGTCACACTGTTCCACAGTTTGTCTATAGCAGGGGAAATCCCGTTTCATCTATCTATAGTAATAAACTTCAAAATTGGACGTAAATATTTAAATATAATTTATTTTCGGAAACGAAGCGCAGATGACTAATGATCCCTCTGTGTGAGATCCCTCTGACCTACCTCAAATTGTGCAGGAGAAAGATCAATATGCCCAATTGCCCATCTTCACTAGCATCACCTCCATCATCATCTTCCTCATCACCGTCATAATCATGAGAGAACCGTATCTTGCTGGGCACCTCATCATCAGAACTGTGGAAACCCCTGATGTCATCGAGGCCGTTAGGACTCATCATCGATGATGGTAGCTTTCTGACTTTCACACCAATGATTGATGATTGTCGCATCACTTCTACAGATCTAAATCAAACCGAATTAAATAAAGTACAATTAAACAATTTGTAAATAATTAAATAATGTTAACTGCTAAATTCATGAGGTATACACGTGACATTGCTAAGATAACTGTTACACAAGTGTATCCTGAACGACGCGGGTGATTCACTCGAGGTACATTCAGATACAGCAAGTAAACAAACCCCCTCGAAGTACATTCAGATACAGCAAGTAAACAAACCCCCTCGAAGTACATTCAGATACAGCAAGTAAACAAACCCCCTCGAAGTACATTCAGATACAGCAAGTAAACCCGCGCAGCCAGCACTAGCGAGAAGCCCAGAGGTGTTAGGGTAGACGCGACACACTCCTGATGGGAGGTCGGCGGCGGCGCTGTTGCTATTATGTCACTTGTCATAGTTGTGTGATCACGGACGGCCCGGGCGCGGCGGCCCGGGTGACATAGTTGTGTGATCACGGACGGCCCGGGCGCGGCGGCCCGGGTGACATGCTACTACGTCTATTCGCTAGCTAAACAATTGGACTATTTTCGCGCCTTCGCCATGGCCGCCGCGTCTTTTAGGATCTTGTTCTTGAGGTGGTCCTTGTATTTGAGGATGCCGCCCTCCCACTTGGTGCAGGCGCCGTTCTCGCAGATCCAGATCTCTTCTGCCACCTACGGAAACAGGTGCAACATGTCATACCTTCGATTATTAAATGAATCAGTAGTCTAACCTTGTCTCGGGATTTCGGTTGGGCTACGAAAAAGCAAGCCGATGGTACTAAATCGACATTTAGTTGATAGTTACGAGGAACAGTATGACTGTCGGTTGGTAAAGTGGATTCATCATTATTATTATTTTTTGCACAAACTGCTTTTTTGCTTCTGGCCCCACACTAGGGAAACATGTGTCATGGGAAACAGAAACAGCGACATCAGAAACATGTAAGCATCCAAGACGTGTTTTTTTGTTTATATGTAGCTGTAAGTATCTGTAGGTATACATCATAGCACACTGCGTGGTGCGAGCACGTCAGTCGATTATGCGCGTTCGAACTAGCCTGTAGTTTCACTGGTCCTCCCCCCACTACCCGCCATCTTGGAGCTACAACAGTCGTCTTTTTCCCCGGCCGGGAATCTCTGTCTCTCTCCCGCATGGTAGGCAGACAGAGCCACCGCCACTGCGGCACATGGGTGCGTGCGTGCGTGTCTGTGCGCGAGTATGTACCTGGTTGATGAGCCGGAAGTCGTGGCTGACGAGCACCATCCCGCCGTCGTACTCGTTGACGGCGTCGGCGAGCGCGTCGATGGTCTCCATGTCGAGGTGGTTGGTGGGCTCGTCGAGCAGCAGCAGGTGCGGCGTCTGCGAGGCCAGCCACGCGAACACCACGCGGCAGCGCTGCCCGTCCGACAGCTGCCGCATCGGGCACACCTGGCCGCGCACCACAAACAATACCGTTACACGAGCCCACTGACCATTGCAACAACCTATTGTAAAGACTCCCGCAGCACGGTGGATGACAGCTATCAAATGACACCTCACTACCGTAAAGACTCCTTCCATACAGTGAGCTCCGGTTTCGGAAAAATCGGTTTTTGTAAATCCCTATGTATTCTTTTTTATACTGGCAACACTGCAGGGAATAGCCAATGAGACTAGCTTCCGGTTGATATCTCACACTCGATTGGTCGAGAGTTTAGTCGCTGAAAAGAAAAAGAGAGACTACAGACAAGTCTTTGTCTCTCGGTCGATGTCGGGAAGACTACTTGCCATGTGTCAAACAAGGCTCGGCCGACTCAATCGCGGACAATTCACAATTCACAATTCTTTATTGCACACAATAATTTAAACAGTTACATTAAAAGAAAACACATGTACAAAGGCGAGCTTATCTCTAAAAAGAGATCTCTTCCAGCAAACCAGGCGTGATAAGTTTAAATAAAATATAAACGAACAAATACTAAATACAGAAGAACTACTACTACTTATACATACTGTTGGCGGGTAAGATATGTTTAATTCAATTCAATTCAATTTGTTTATTTCAGGTTATATACTCATACATTACAAAATAAAAATTAAAAATTAAATTAAATGCTAGCACGAGTAACATAGGGAAATCTCGTGCCCGACAAGAGACAAATGCCATTCTCGTTCGTAGCATGTTGCCCGTGCTGGAAGCGAGCGACACGTCAAGAGGAATAATCGCCCTAGACCCTATAGTTACATAACATTATATGGGGGCAACTTTACTGTTCCCCGTGTAACAGGATATACAAAAGCAAGTTCTGATTTGATAGCCACGTCAGAGCACACGAAAGAAAACAGTAGCTGTCGTCGAACACAATGAAGACAATATCACCGCCATCATCCTAATAGAAGTGGGGGAATTTTGATCATATCTGCAGGAAAATCTCGGATTCCTCCGTGCTAATACTCATTAAAATTTTCAGGTTCTCTACTATCAGTTTTCACATCGTCACAACTTGACACTGTCAAGATTATCCGCAAAAGACGTTAGCAGAGTATACAGTGCACAAAAAGGAAATATCGTGGGATGACAACAAGGGCGTGTTCTGCCGAGCGAGGAAAATGTTAAAGCTTCAGAATGTGGCTTGCTTCTCAATAGATAGATAGATAGATAAATAATTTATTCAAAGGACATGGTACACACACATAAATTAATAACAAGATACAGTTTATATAGACAGCACTTAACAGCACGCAATAGGCAATTAACAGTAAGTACCTACAGCTGTGTGGTTATGTGACTGTGTGGCAATGAAATGGCCCTGACTCAGCAATATCTATATTCTGCCAGGGCCAAAACGGACGCACAACAATATGTAGCCTAGTGCGCAGTGAGTGAGTGGTGTTCGGTTGTCACCTGCTGGCGGCCCGTGAGCCCGTACCGTCCGATGATCTTGCGCATCTCCTCGCGCTCGCGGATGTCGGGGAAGCACTTCATCATGTAGTCGAGCGGCGACAGCTCCAGGTCCAGCAGCTCGTGCAGGTGCTGGTGGTAGCGGCCGATGCGCAGGTGCGAGTTCTTGCGGATCATGCCCGTCGACGGCACCAGCTGGAGAAGACATCATCCATTGATCATTGTACATTCACATCGCTCCTGCAAAAACTTCTTCCAAAGATCTTTTGGCACTTACAGGGGGCGTTAGTTCTACAGCTTTCCATGTTTTGGTTTGCGGTGACAGGTGGAACCAATGCTTTTTCCAATGCACCTGTCACCGCCTGCCAATAGATCGCTGGAAAGCTGTAAACGGCGCATGCGTGTTGACTTGCGTTAGTTTAGTTAGTGGCTAACCCTTGGGAAGCATGTAATAAATCAAGCATAACATGAGCCTCTATTTAGGGCATGATTCTCCTACTCTTTGAACTGTCGTAATTTAGGACCGACTTTTCTTACGTTATTCTTGCTGGTGGTCTGTCCGAAATGTGTACAGTAAGAACGAGTATGAGTATCGCGTCGTCGTCGCCGCCGTCGGTCGGCCGGTCGGTCGGTGCCCCCGCCCCCCGCCCCGCCCCGGTGCCCGGTACTCACGTCTCCGTAGAGCAGCTTGAGCAGCGTGGACTTGCCGGCGCCGTTGGGCCCGACGAGCGCCAGCCGCGTGTCCAGGTCGATGCCGAACTCCAGATTCTTGTAGATCCACGGGCTCGTCTCGTTGTAGCGGAACGACACGTTCTGCCGGGAGCACGCACACCACAAGTCACAAACAATCCACAAGGGGATAAGTTAATACTGAATAGGCGTAACGACCAGGGTTGTGATTCGAGAAGAGAATCGTATGACAGTGGCTGTAACGAGGGCTCAAAATTCCGTTTTTAGCTTGTGGACCGCGCCGGCTGCAAACAAACCGGCGTTTCGCGCTCTCGCTATAGCTGCTGTCATGCGACTCGTTTGTAGAATAGGGCATCCGGCATTTCACGCTCTCACTATAGCTGACAATTGATATGCGATTCGCTTGCAGAACCAAATGTCTAGTTGGCTTGGTATCCAGCTGTATCCTCCCTCTAATGAAGAGCGCTCCACTGCACTCAGGAATTCCACGTGCACTATTTGTTTAAGACCACGGAAAAAGAAAGGAAAATTTTATTTAATAATTGAAACAAAAAGTAAACTTTAGAAAAAACCGACTTCCACAAACCCTATTTGATTAGATTTGAGTTTAATACAAACTGTAACCCCTTATCCCCCCCCCCCTTGGGGAATTAATTTTATCAAATCCCATCTCAGTGCTACCCCACGCTACTAAGGAACCTCTGTACAAAGTTTCATGGCTCTAGGTCCACCGGTTTAGGCTATGCGTTGCCTGCCGTCAGCCACGCATTGTATTTGTACCTAGTATTGAGCAGTTCTGGTGGCCATATGTGATCTTCATCAGCAGTTCCGCATCACAATATTATGCTTACCGTGAGTAAAGCAACGAGTTATTACTAAAAACACAAAAATCACTATAGGTCTGCCTATAATATTTGAAGAGTTCCCTCGATTTCTCCAGGATCCCATCATCAGATCCTGACCTGGTGTCAATGGGACCAATGGGAAGGTAAACCCTTTCAAACAAAAAAATAATAATTTTCCAAATCGGTCCATCCATCTAGGCGCTATGGGGCACATACATAAAAAAAAACATCCGGACGAATTGTAAACCTCCTCTTTTGGGAAGTCGGTTAAAAATACGTGAATGAAGGTTCCAGGAGCTTCGTAGACGGAAAGGCCACCGCACGCAGTATTTACCTGTGATTGTTCTCGGGACGACATTCACAAGGCAATAAAGCGCACGGGGGCCCTGCTAAACAACTCGCTTTGTTTTTCATAGCGTAAGAATTGCTTTGCCTCAATACCAGCTTCGTTCTTCGTTCTTGCTGCGATTGGAGCTGAGCACAGGTTACCACTTACAATACATTGTATTATGTGGAAACATTTTAGTAAATATACATATGCTACATACATACTAGGATCCACTTTGAAGCTACATACAGTCTTCCAACGATCTTTTGGCGCATGAGTGACGTTTACAGGGGGACGCTACTTCTACGCAACTTAACGCAAACGAACCTGCCATCAATACACTTTATTGGTTTATTCAAGCGGCAGTTTTACCTGTCACCGCGCGCCAAAAGATCGTTGGGAAGGTGTAAAACACATTTTATTTATCCGACAGTATAAGTTTAGGAAAAAATATAACACTCAAGAGACCGCAATTCAATATTGTGTTTCGGAGATGGCTTCTGCGACTAAAGCGGGCTACAGACGTCATGTCGTCTGTAGTACGCTTTATACAAATATGCAACATACTCACAGCGCCATCAATTTCGCATAAAAAGTAGTAATTTTGAGACAGAACATGTCCGCTCGCCTCACCTGCACCATGATGACTGGCGGCGGCACCTTGCCGCACGGCGGGAAGTAGAAGTTGAGCGTCTTGTCGTCCACCACCTTCTCCGTGAGCCCCTGCGACACCATCTTCGCCAGCGTCTTCTCCTTGGACTGCGCCTGCCGCGCCAGCTTCGCCGAGCCGTGGCCGAAGCGCGCGATGTAGTTCTGTTGGCGGCGCAGTGTCAGTGAGCAGGAAGCCAGGCTAGCGGCTAACCAGCCCGACGACGGTTCGACTATAGTGCATCTAATATAACAGGCAACTTGACAGTAGTCAATCTTAGCCAGTTAGTGAGGGGATATTGCTCATATAAATCGATTAATCAAAAGAATCGATACACTCTTCAGCAATATAGAGAGCATGATAGCCTCTATAACGAAATGTAAAGACTTTTATTCATAGTATAATTCATTCGATTAATATTGATTACTCGCTGACGTGCATTGACATAATTTATTGTTATCCGATCACCATAGCCAAGGTAGCAACTATAACCCACAGTCCACTATCTTTCTAAGGCCCTTTTGTAATCTGCCTGTGAAAGGCCGTTGGCAGCGCTGTACAAGTGCCTCCACTGGATAAGTGCTCCCTGGTTTGTATACACAAGCGGCTGCACGTTATAGCCTCGTCCAGAGTGAACGCGCGGTGACTTGGGTCTAAGGCGGACTCTAGCCTCACCCGCCTTGTCACTCCAGTATGTACTCCACCTGTTCGATAATTTGCACCCGCTAGCATATATTTCTAAGGCCCTTTTGTAATCAGCCGGAGCAAGATCTTTGGCAGCGCCGCCGTATGTTTGCAGTAGGTATAGTATGGTATGTCGGCGCCGTCACCTTCATGTGCGCGATCTGGTCCTGCTCCCAGTTGTACTGTTTGGTCTGGTTCTCGAGCAGCTCGCAGCGCGTGCGCACGAACGCCTCGTAGTTGCCCGTGTAGTACTTGAGTCGCCGCTTGTTCAGGTGAACTATGTTGGTGCAGACGCCGTTGAGGAAGTCCTGCGAGTGCGAGATGAGCACCAGGATGCGCCGGTAGCTGTTGGGAAAGGAGACGATTGAAACCACCGACTTGAATAGTAGGGACATCGCATGGGGCGCTTGAAAGTGTCGCCACTAAATCTGTGTCATAACGGGTAGAGTTACTGTACTTGTTTTCAGTCAGTCGCGCTCGGACGGTGATTGCCGATTGACACATTTTTTTGGGCTCAAAGAAGTAAGAAGTTCAACACAGGAAGGCGGATCCTTATATGTATATTAATGGTTGAAAGACTCTTAATAACACTTCTGGAGGCCTAATACCAACTGTTAAAGCACTACTTCACTGCTTTTCGTATACGTTTTATGCCGCTTGCACACAGGGCAGAACAGTAGGGAACAGTAGGGACAGAGCTATGTGTCAATCTTCCTCTCCTTGTTTCGCTTAGAAAAGGGAGGTAGATTGACGCATGACTCTGTCTCTACTGTTCGCGACGGTTCTGCCCTCGTGTGTAAGCGGCAAATACGACGGGAACCGCGGTGCCGCGCGGATGTCAAGCGGGCTCGGTTTGTGGCCCCGCGGTGCCGCGCGGATGTCAAGCGGGTCCGGTTTGTGGCGCCGCGGTTCCCGCTGTGTCTTAACAAGCGCTAAATATTTACTAGGGAAATGAGTATACGTAGCCGGCTTGTTAGCAAGAGAAGACGGCAGAGGGACCAGATTGGTAACTGAGTGGTGGCCAAAGAGGAGGCCAAAGATCAGTCGACAGAACACCTGCTAAATGGTCCTATACCATGCCAGCAGGAAAGCGGGTTGCACAGGACGGAGTTGCATGGCGTGTACATGAGGTCTATACAACCGGTTTCCTGACCGGCTGATGGTGGTGATGGACGACATGCATATATCATTTATGGTGCAGTTGAGATCGAGTTGTCAGTGGAAGTTACTTCTTGAGTTCCTCCTCGAGCCACACGCAGGCGTCCAGGTCGAGGTGGTTGGTGGGCTCGTCGAGCAGCAGCAGGTGCGGCTTCACGTAGAGCGCGCGCGCGAGCGCGATGCGCATGCGCCAACCTGCACACACACGCAACCACACGGACGGCTTAGTGACAAATCACACTGGCAATTTACGAGGCGACTGCGCAGCGACCTTGCCGCGATGACGCAGTGACGTCGCGGACGTTTTGGACATGTTAGAGTGTGTGTGCAACCAATCGCGTGTGTGTTGAAGTTTAAGTGTCCGAAACGCAGCGTTCGTCGCGGCATGTTCGCCACGCACACGTTGCACACTCGCGGCGCCTCACTTTCCACTCGCTCGTTACTCGCTAGTGTGATAAGGCCCTTAGCATGCAAGCAGCTGGGGCATACATACAGAATAAAAGGAAATAGTGGCTATACAGGGTGTAACAGAAAGGAGTGTACAAGCCGAAAGAGGGTTGTTAGGGACATCATTCTGAACAACTTTCACAATAAGACCGACTTGATCAGAGCAACTTTATTTTTATTAACTCAGTACATTTCGGACCTAGCGCTCAGCTGATCTGTATGGTTGAGAAAAAATATTTTGCTCTGATCAAGTTGGTCCCATAGTGAAAGTTGTTCAGAATGATGTCCCTAACAACCCTCTTTCGGCTTGTACATCTCTTTCTGTTACACCCTGTATACCTGTATTTCTAATTCAATGCCAAAATTGAAAATGCATGGGTTGCCATTTAAAATGTTATTTTGTCTAATAGCAGATTACTATTTTGATTGATTGATTGATTGATTGAAAGCAGCACTTTAAAAATGAATTTATTGGTAGTTCAACAAATAAAAATCGGATTATTTGCCTGATATCAACAAGTATACCTCAAATAAAATCGTATCGATAAATATTTCATCAAGGTGGTTTAGTAGAATTTATGATCATATTGCACTGCAGCCCCGCACAAGATGCGACTTGATGTTGAAGGCGGGTTTACAGGGCGGCTCTAAATCTACTTACTCAACTTAATGTCAAAAAGCGGTAGATTTCACCTGTTACCGCAAGTCAAAATATTGTTGGAAAGCGCATCTCTAATAGACGTGTTACTTCGGCATTGACGTATATTTTTAGCAGTGAATTATAAACACAGGTATAGCTGTTGGCTCGCGGCCCCTGACTCGCTTGTGTGATCATCACTTGATACTCTTTTTTTTACGTTAAAACTTTATTGCACAAAAACATAAAAAACACGTAACATTTACAGAAAGATATGTAAAAAGGCGAGCTTATCTCTAAAAAGAGATTTCTTCCAGCAAACCTAGGCGTGACAAGAAAAAACCGATAAAGAGAGGGAAGTCAGTGCACAAATGACTAAAACTAATGACAAGTATGAATAAATATATATTTCTAGTCGTGCGTCGCGCTGTGTTGTGTGTCCACTCACCGCCGGAGAAGTCCTTGGTGGCCTGCAGCTGCATCTGCTTGGTGAAGCCCAGCCCGTTGAGGATGTTGGCGGCGCGCGCCTCCGCCGTGTCTGCGCTCAGCTCGTCCAGACGGTCGTACACGTCCATCAGCTGCTCCTGCGACTCTGCGGAACACGCACGCACTCTGTTAGGAAACCCACTAGATGGCTCTGCCAGTCTTGTGACTCGCGGTAGAGAAGTGTTTTCATATTAGTTTATAAGTTCATTATTGTATCATTTTCGGTGTGCCTTTATAGCAACCCTGGTCCGACAACTAGTGGTGGTCATGACGGCTATATTTTGTTAACATGCTAAATTGCGTATGCTAAATTTATTTAATAATTTACACGCTAAGTTATAACGAAACGAGCGCGTCGAATGCATTGTTGATTCGTCGAGAAAGCGCGCGAAATCACGCAACATCCAGCGCGGTCGCGAGCAACCGGCCGACTGATCGCGCCGCGCTGTGCTATTTTTAACGTAACACTACAAAAAGTCCGCTGGCGCTAGCAGCGCGCATGGCGTCGGTCCGTTTCGTTATTATAACATAGCTCTATCTGATTCGACTAATAGCACGCGCTTTTCGTTACAAGTAAATAACATGCTGCTTTTAACGGCTTTTATTATTTATAACAATCAACAATGCAAACACTTACATTAAAATAAACAATATTCACAGAGTTCGTGTGTTTGCATCAATTAGAGATGCGCACAACATTCAAAATTTATCAAATCAATCAATCTATGACAAAGAAGACATAAGTAAAGAAAAACACGTGTCTACTGACCATGTAAAGTAAAAATTAATATCAAACAATTAGGGTAGCTACTCAACATGAACTTACAGAAGATTAATCTGATTTTTAGGTTTTTTTTAATAAAAATTACGTGTTTTATCAACCCTGCACTGTACGCAACCTAGTTCTACCTATCACAGCAAGCGAAAAGATGATTAGAAGGCTGTACAGAGTCAACAGACTTTCAGTGCTATCTGTAGCAGGCATGACTTTAGGAGGTGGATGGAATCGGGCATCTGAGGGCTGATAGTGCTATTTGCCACCAGCTTCTGTATCCGATGTCCCTCTACCAGGGGTTGTGAACAATTCCTAAGCATGACTATGACTATCAAGACATGGAGATGACATTAGTGTGTACCTGATATATGATGGCGAAATTTACATGCCGCTCAAACAATCACGCAGCAGAGTCATACCAGCCTTGTCAGTTCTAACGCCTCTCGCATTCAGCTTGATATCGAGAATCACAAACTTCGAGTTGGCAGTGTTGTGCATCCAGAAAGTCTGACTTGTAAGCAGCATACCGTCATCCTACGTTACACACTGCAACGCTGTCTTGTCCGAACCTACCCACTTCATCATATATCTGGGTGAAATAGTCAAAATATAGGACCGATCACCCGCCTGTGTTCATCGGCGGGCACCTCGTCATCATCATCATCAGACACGTACCGTCGTCCTCGCAGTGCGCCAGCTCCTCGGCCAGCCGCTCCAGCTTGACGCGTTCCTCATCCACCTCCATGACACACTGCAGCGCCGTCTTGTCGGAGGCGGGCATCTCCCGCGTCAGGTGGAATATGTCGATGTGCTCAGGGATGGGCACCTCGCGCCGACCCAATGCCGCCAGTAAGGACGACTTGCCTGCACCACAACACATGTAATAAAGTGCTTGTTCAGACACAGTGGGAACAAACGGTTGCAAACAGAAACAGCATGAAAACCGCGCGATTATGTCTGAATAGTCTAACAGATACCTAGATAAATAAGACCCTCGCGGCTCCCGCACGATTCTGAAACCGCACGTTTCCCGCTGTGTCTGAACAAGCATGAAGTTGTTACGTTGCTCGAGTTGTGTATCGAGTATGAGGTGTCTCATTTTCATTACGACACTTCAATTTATAAAACAAATAACAATAACAAAGGTGTGAGGTATCAATATTTCATTTAGTGACTAGGTACAATATTATCACAATGACGCTAGCGTTTTTTTTTTGGGAACGGGTACAAAGGAGGACATATCTGCCACTGATACTCCACTCCACACCTTTTTGGAGATGGAGCGATGTACATCCCACCTTTTTCCATACTGGGTGGCACAGGTAAGGTAATGCCCGCGTTTAGCCAATAATTAAATACTATAGGTTGCGTGATAGCGCTAAGCCGGCACAAAGGCTTAAATAAAGATTGAACCAATATATCCAAACTACCAAAACTATTTGAGCTCCCATGTGTAATGTGTAATGCAGCAAACACTTGTATACGATCACTAAACATAATATTCGCTACGCAGACACTCGCGAAAACACACACATAGAAATATCACAACACGTGACGATATAATTTACTTTAACTCTGTTATTTGCTAATATAGTTTGATTAATTATAAATCGTTAATTAGTGACTACTGACTATAAATTGATTGTCGCTAAGGCTGGTGAAATTGTTTGTAAAGTTAGATGCTGAGAATAACATTTATTGTTATGTTATGTAGTACACTATTAATAAAGCTAAAATTAAATTGATTTGATTTGAGATGAAGTAATAAATAATACATTGATTTGATTTGAGAACAATTGATTTGATTTGAGATGATGTATATTAAGTACTTTGTGATGTTAAACTGTATGAATTCTTTGTGCTACTCCCAATAGGGTATAAACTTACATTGATAATGTTTATAACTAAAAAAAAAAAAACTTGTATGACATGCAGGTAATTTATAATAAAATATTTGTACACTTGAGTTCAATATTAACCGCCCCTTCACTCTCAGAAGCACACCGCTCGAACAACCGAACATTGGCAAACTATTGTTACATAAGATTTGTTGGCGAACCAGTTACTAAAAAAATACTTTTTTTATTTAGAAATTAATTCTTAGATAGTGCTTGCTGAGTCTACTCATTGACTGACTTAAGACAGTTGCTAATGAATACAAACATGCTGCATATTTGGATACATACCAGACCCATTGAGGCCGATAAGCCCATATCTTCTCCCGCAGTTGAGCTCAAGCAGTGTGTCTTGAAGCAGCTCGTGTCCGTAGAAGGTGATGGAGAAGTTGGCAATCTTGACGTCCCGAGAGCGAGGGTGCACGGCCAGCGAGCCCGTGCACGACCGTGCCTCCGAGTTCATCTTCGCCTCTTCTTCCAGCTTGAGACATAGTGACTCTGAAAGTGCAGTGAATTATGTTTTTGACTACTGCTAAAATCTGTTCACTAGCAGTTTTCAGGAATTTAATCAATTTGTATTTTAAAACCATGGATTGTAAAGGCAATACTATAATGTAAAATTGTAAAATCAAAGACATTCATAACCTCTAAACAGGTAAAAAATTAAGTACATAACATATATACGTATATGTGGTTCCAAGTTCCTTTGGCACTGAGCTAACTGACACCTCTCTGACTCTCTTTTACCCTGACATATGCAAGAGTAATTGCCCGAAGAAACTGGCGCAGACTGTACGTAGGTACCCTGCTACATTTTTAGTCGGAAAAAATAATCCAATGATGTTTGAAGCTATTGGATGAAACTGGAGGAGATTGATTTGATAAAACCTAGAAGTACACCAACCACCAGTAAGCTCGCCTTTGTACACTATTTTTATTTACTTTTATTTTATTTCAACTAATTGTGGGCAATAAAGAAATTATGAATTATGAAGTTTCATCCAACGACAAATAACTAAAATTAAGACTTATAAAGAGACTTTTTGCTTGGTATCATCAAAATTATCCAATATCTATGAAAGATCATCATAATTACCTACTCATTTTCTGAGAAAATCTATGAGAGTATACCTATATCTAAGTTACTCTATGAACATAGTAAGTATGGATAGTTAAAAACATTCTAAAATTAAAACAAGCAATAAGTTACCTAGTAAAGCATGAAGCTGCATTGTACAACTTTTTCGGTCGAGTGACTATGGTGCAAGCAACCACTGAGAGCAGATTGCACTTCGTTCCACTTCAGTGGGTAAGTGAATGCCAATCAAAATGTTTGTGACAACTCCATTTATTTCCTTCACTTATGTAGGTCCACCAGTTTAGTTGTCCATATTTTGGGGAATAATTGTACCCATCATTATAAACAACTTTCCCCAAGAAACATAATGGTAATGAGTACTCATATGCCCATCCAAAGTCCACAGCCCGAAATTTTCAATCTACCCATTTCAATATAATGTTCATAACCTATGAAAAAACATTACTATGGAAAGTGGAATGGATAAACCAGCAGACCCTTCGAGTAGTTATAGGATAAAATAATCCCATCAAAAACATCCTGTAAAAAATACCAAGTCTCGCAGCTCTGTGATTCTACCGTAAAAAGTTGTGAGATCCATGTTATACCAAGTCGGTTAACTGATTTAGTCCCTACTTAAGGGGCCTTCTGTCTTAAGTTAATACGTAAGATATTTTCATATCTATATTCAAATCTTTTACTTTTTAAATAAAAATATCGACTTGGCCATCGCATGCTTAGTTTGTTTAGTCCTTTACAACCAGGGTCTGCTGGAAGAAATCTCTATTTAGAGATAAGCTGACCTTGGTACATGTTATTTCTGTTTTTATGTCCTGTCATGTATCGTGTAATAAATATATACAAATACGTTATCTATCACACAGAACTAAGAGCCAGAAACCTGGTTTTTCATCAAATTCCTTCCGAATGCATAAAGAAGTGAAAGGTACTGGAATTTAATGGACTGAAAATAACTAGAGCATTAGTAATTTTGTTGCACTAGTCTTCCATTTTCTATTGTTGCCGCTTGTTAAAGGTATACATATATTAGTTTTGGAACCAAGTTTTAATCGTGTAGAACGCAATTATACTCTAAACAACCTAATATAATGTAGATATGATTTCGAAGATACATTGTGCCTTCATGCGATGGCCAAGTCGATATTTTTATTTAAAAAGTAAAAGATTTGAATATAGATATGAAAATATCTTACGTATTAACTTAAGACAGAAGGCCCCTTAAGTAGGGACTAAATCAGTTAACCGACTTGGTATAACATGGATCTCACAACTTTTTACGGTAGAATCACAGAGCTGCGAGACTTGGTATTTTTTACAGGATGTTTTTGATGGGATCTCACTTCTTTTTGTAAAGTTCTACTTTTTAAAATTTGGTACCTTTGGTACTTTTACAATAACAATAAAAAACATAGCGTTAATGTAGGGGTCTCCGTGCTCGTCACAAGTATAAACTTGGAACTCTTCCCAATGTGCTACCACATACTCGACTATAGCAAGTCTAATCTCATACGACGACTCAATATTCTCATACATAGAGAATGACAAAGAATGAAACAAACACGACCCATCGCCAGGTATCCGTACAATCCGGTGTGGGCATGGTTGGTCATTCACATACACTATTTCCGAATCCATTGCGACTACTAGTTCTGGCAAATGTGCTAGATGAACAAATCCAAATAGTTAGTAAATATAATAATTAATGCAGATACAAAAATTATCAACAACTAGTTGAAATCGCTGGCGAGCAACTCCGCTACTTAAGCTAGCGACGGTTTCAAACCATAGCGTGAGTTAAAATACAGGCAGCGCCATCTATCGAGCAATTGGATTAATCTGCTACCACTCCCGTCGCATTAGAACGCAATTTGTTCTATTGATTGAATAGTTTTATTATATTTGAAGCATTTTGTCGGGAATGTACATCATACATATATACAGGGTGTAACAAAAAGGGTTTAACTCCCGGATGTATGTGGTTTGGGACATCATTCTGAGCAACTTTTACTATGGGACCAACTTGATTAGAGCAACTTGATTTTTCACTTCCCCATACATTTCGGTCTGGGCGCTCGGCTGATTTATATGGAGAAGTGAAAAATCAAGTTGCTCTGATCAAGTTGGTCCCATAGTAACCACATACATTCGGGAGTTAAACCCTTTTTGTTACACCCTGTATATAAAATTCTCGTGTCACAGTGTTTGTCTTCGTAGTCTGAGAATCGGCTAACATCTATTTTTCATACCCCTAAGTGTTATAATTATTATTTATATGGCAAAACAGCGTTTGCCGGGTCAGCTAGTAATATATAATTTAAGCATAATGGTAACCAAAGGAAACGAGGGATGTATGCCTGGACCGTGGTAAGTGGTGGTCCCTGGTGGATGTACGTATCCCTCTTCTAGGAAACAGGCGTGATATTATGTATGTATTACATAATATGTTTATAGAATCTTGTTTGTAAAGGCATATTTTCCTAGGGGCATTCAATGATTCATAAACTGCAAATGTAACTTTGTAATCCTATACATTTTATATAAGATTACAAAGTTATTGATGCAGATGGGTTTTCTGGAAAACTATAACATAAGCTTGAAATGTTTAAGTTTTCCCTTGATAAGAATACTAATTACTATTTATATCCCAAATTTGAAGGTTCTATGTCTGCTAGAAGTGCCTGGGAGTTTTGATGATCGGTCAGTCAGTCAGTGACAAAATGAGGAAACTTTGACATGTTACAATTCTTAAACTACTGGTTCAAATTGAATAAAAAATTTAATATATCGTGTTGATATAAGGCCTAATTAGTAACAGAAAAATCAGGCTTCTTGTTTTATCCACAACGAAGTTTTAGGGGGGTCGAATATGGCCTGAATTGCTTCGAGAAAAGGATGGTACGGCTGTGCTTGCTCGACTTGGTGGTGCACTGCCGTGCACCCAGATTTTGAACCTCAGTAAATTGAACTGTTCAGCTTATTACAAGTTACGTAATTTATGTCCCCCATAGTGCCCCCTTTGCTCTAATCCAGTCTGGCATTGTCTAATATCATAATGTGTTCCCCAGCCCAAGACATGAGACAACTGGAAAAGTTGACTCAGTTCCTGTCTTAGATTGGAGGTAGGTACAGTAATGTAGTACACTTATGACTCAAGCGCTTCCCATTGAGGATGAAACAGATCTAAGGAGCGTGCTGGGTGTAAGAGTTGTTAGTTTTTTCAACTATAGCCTACATCTATGTGAAGAACTTTTTATATAACCTGCATGACTGGATATGACTTTGGATGATTACTATGCCAGAACTAGGACTTCTATTATCACATGAATATTTGATCCGTGAGTGTTGTAAGTTACAAAACTAACAATCATCATTAATATACCTGGCAGGTACGAATTACGTCTGGGATAACGGAAATAACTGCCAAATCAAGGTAGTAGACAAAAACCTATGGTCACTTTCTCACTATGGTAATTAAGTGACGGCATACCTTCAGCTGTGAGCTCGCGATCCTCCACTGAGTCCGAGCCGCCATTTTCCTGGCCAGTGGTCCTCGCTACAGGCTTCTTGTTCCGGCTGCCCGCCTGGTCCTTCTTCTTCTGCTGCGCCCGTTTCTTGGCGTCTGACGGCATTGTGCGGCTGTAACAAGCAACAGTTAGAGCAACCACTCACGACACACACGCCAGCTCCTCGCGGCCACTCAGGGTCGAGCGAGTGACGACCACGACACGCCAACATGATCACACATTTTTCCCACACCTCCTACCATGCGATACCCGAATGAAATCCTTTACACTTTCGTAGTTAGGTACAGATCACATTTTAACACTTTCTCGCGCAGTTTAGGTGTTCAGAAGTAAATTTACCTAGATGAAATTGAAGAAGGGGAATGCAAGTCGTCCGCGTCTACACGTGCTTGCTTTGAAAAGAAAGATTTTTGTGGAAAATGATACCAGCGTAAAAAAAGTTTCTACCAAAAATAATGTTTTCAACTCTCGTAGTGACGTTACAACATAACCCAATAAAATAGGAAAATCAGCGGAACTAATTAATAAGCGGAAACTGAAAGCTAAAACCCAGATGGCGCTTTGGTGACTGTACTTTGTTTCCGTCAGTATCAAATACAGGGTTTAAATTTCTGTGCTTTTTATAGCGATAAAGAACCATAAAATGTATTCTCTAATGACCGTGCGTGAGCTTCCAACTGAGATTCGAAGGAGAAATGCGACAGTAGCTGGAAAAAAGCTTCTCTGGTAGAAAGGTAAACATGCAAAGAATTCGACATTATGTACTACTTTTACATTTGAAAGCACTGCATCCAGGTTGGAAGTTTCAAAACTTTGTTTACAAAAAACTACATACAATTTGACAGCTCCCGTGTCATACTAAGGTAAAATCGCAAATGCGCCACCTAACGTGAGAAATTGACAGTTTTCCACCCACATAGGGAGTTACAAAAACTTAAGGATTAAAGGGCAGGTCTCCTAAAAGGAGCATATAAATTCCTCTCATTTACCTGTGCGTATGAAAGGTCCCTTTTTCCAGTTATTCACTCGTAAGTCGAAAACCATTGGAAATATAAATTGAACTTGCTTCTACATTAATTAACTACATTAACTTTTGAACAAAACTTCACATATATTTTCATTGTAGGATCAATACTTCAAGAGAATAATGGGTCCAAAGCTACCAAGATAGATTTTCAGTATAGAATCGTAAATGTTCCATCTCTTGTATTTACCAGACCACATCTGCATGGTAACTTATGCTTTGCGATACTACATCCCTACTACATATTCCTGAACTTCGTCCAGGTCCAAAAAGTCTTAGGCCATACCAGTTCAGGGCTTTAAATCCCAACTTTATGTGCTACTTAGGACATAGATACCATCTGTATCCAGGTCCCACAAGGCCACTCCGGCTGTGTCATCTGGTCCATAGTGCATGTACTAGATCACAGTCCGGCTCCCAAAGTTTGGGTCAAAACATTTTAACAGACATCACTTTGTTAACCAGGTGTCACTACTTTTGACAGGTGTCGCCATTTTTGCCTGAGTTCATTCAAATATCTCGCTTTTGTGACACTTTAGATCGATTTCTCTTATAACATAAATTGTTTTCTTTTGACGTGACAACGTCTTATAAATTGGTTTGCCGGGTGACACTTCAAGAAACTGCGTTACGCTCCGCTCACGTTATGCGCTCACAATGAGAGCGAGTTAGAGGCACGCGTCCCTTCCACTCGGGCATGGTTAGCCCGCCTAAGAGCGAGAGAGACAGACATAAAAAGTGAAATTAATGTTTGTTTGTATAAATTAATGTTTTAAATATAATTCTTTGTGTAAATAAATGTTTTAAATTGTTACTATTATTTCATCCTTCTTCCTACTATACGAATGAATATTCACATTAAAATTATTTTACCACTCAAAGTCGTTGTCACGTAAAACTTTCGCCCGTATACCGACTTTACAGGCAACCAATTTTTTTTTTAAACAACTTTATTTTCCAATATTTACACATATTTTCCCACGGAAACTTGTGTGAATATAGAAAAATTAAGGTGTTTTAAAAAGATTAAAGATTATTTCATTCTCTGTATTTTCTGTGTTTTGTCTTTTATGTGCAATAAATATATACGAAATATAGGAAAATAAAGTTACCAACAATTTAGGTACCTACCTATGATAAAAGGGAAATCGACCTAAAGTGAACTCAGTCAAAAATGGCGTCACCTGTCAAAAGAAGTGACACCTGTAAAAAAGTAATGTCCGTAAAAAATATTAAGTAGGTAACTGTCACCAAGTCTTACGATTGAAAGACTTGGTGACAATGGGAGCAAAATATTAATTGCAAAAATTGTCTTTTGGCACTCTATGAAATATCTCGCTTAGGTGAAACTTTAGGACACTTTTCTTTATGACGTAATTTGTTGGTATAATAGTCCAGGTTTCATTTAATCTCTTTTCAAAACAGCTTTTATCACATACCTATTTACACATATTTTCTCACCAAGTGGGAAGGATTCGTAACAATTCTGGAAGGATATCGGAATTATTACTTGTATGCCCATGCATCTTACTCGCGAGTGAGTGTACTCAAGATTCAGGTCCAAATACTACCAATTTTTATAAATTTTAAGCTGGTAACCTTGTAGTGACGGACATAAATAAATAGTTCGTTACCGTTACTGATACCGGTCTGTCGTTATTTGAATATCCGTTCCGTTGCCATGTTAAGTTACGTGTTGAAAGTGTTTATCGGATCTGCAATAGATGGCGCTACCTGGCTAGAAGCCGGCTGTTTCCCAACATGAAGAGATGATGAAGAGCCAGCGCCGTCTTGGGCCAATACCTCATCTTCATCAACCAACCTAGCAACAATTCCGTCACCACCGCCTTAGTTCATGTCTTCTTCTAGCTTAAATATGTCCCGCCCATCTCTACCCTCATATACTTAGGACTTCAGTACGTGTCGTCATCATAGGTCTTCAAGCAACACCGGCCTTTTAGTCATAGGTCGTTTGTAGGTACAGTACGGGGCCATTGTTTTGGCACGTTGGGTCTCGTCTCGCTCTCTCTCTCCCGCCAAGTCAAAGGCCGAGTATGATACTCGCGCGGGGCACGCACGTCGTCGGGTCCCGCTCCGACGACGTGCCAAAACAATGACCTCGTACTGTACAATGTTTTAAAAATCTACATAAATAGAATTGATTGTTGTCTGGGCCCTATAACTCCTATACTATACAGTCATACCATACATCATTGTATAATATCGGATAGCTAACGGAGATAGGTAATCATAGGTGTAACAAATTGAAACAAGGAATATGTAATGAATGATAGTTTGATTTTAATTACGACCAACATACATTATTTGAAAAAGTTTCCTACCGGACAACATTTAAATGGTTTAATAAAATAATCAAAAGTTTTGTAAATATTGTAATACAATTTACATGAATGACACGAAAACATGAACAACGCTAGCGTAAGAAACATCTAACTAAGTACTTTCCACAGTTAGGTAATTAATATCCATAGACATATATTGTGAAACTTTTTTTAAGGCGTTTTTAATTACAAATAGCCCACATAATATAGTTGCTGTACATAAAAGAGCCTCGGAATCCATACATAAAATGTATTGGAGCAGATATTTTACGTGACGGCAACTATACTTATGGTAAGACCGCACTAGTCGGAACTGCACTGTAGCGGAACTGCGCGACACGACGACACCTCACAATTTTCTTTCAAGGCAAACATAAATGGCACGACTCTGCGCTGCACAGTTGGGCAAAATGGTTGCAGAGTGTCGCTACCTCCACTCCCCGCCCCTCTCTCTATCTCTTTCGTTCTTTGTTCGAATGACGGGCGAAACTGTCGCCCGTGTAGTTCAAGTGCGGTTTACCAAAAAAATACGCGTCGTGTCGCGCAGATCCACTGCAGTGCAGTTCCGCCTGGTGCGGTCCTACCTTTACCCACACGTCCTGCAATCAGCATCAGACAAACATCTTACAAGTCCTTTAATTAATCAGAAACATAATCAGATCCATGTTAACACCATCGAGTCAGTAGATGTGTAGATCTATTTGAGTGTCTTACGTAGTACATACAAAAGTACATTATCTGATGCTGACTACATATTGGCAGTTCTTGCTGCAAGAATAAGCGGCTTATCATAGCGAATAGTTATAAATTTATAATCATGGACAAAAAAGTTTCAAAAGTCGTCTAAGCTATTACAGGGTACATAACTAGTTCTGTTCAGGCGATGAACTATCTCTCTTGTGGATGATGATTGGTATACCTGTTGGCTGCCAACCAAACCAATGTGTTACGGAACCCACTTACCTTCCAGATTAGAAAAAAAGCGTGTTATTAATGTACCTACAATATTGTTGCTAGAATTATTAATTTGATATAACATATCTATCTACGAATAACAGTATGTCAACGTGTTACATTAAAATTCGAATGGAGTCAAATATCTACCTATTTTGTAATTTAGCTTTACATAATGAAGATTTAGACGATTAGAAAACCAAAGTTAGATCCATTATGCAGCTATCGTTTATTTCGTATAGTCACAGGGCACGATGTAGGCCTTACTTACTTACAGATATAATGGCAAATGCGTAAGTGCAGCTCTTTATAAGCGAGGTACAGGCGAGAAGTCGAGATCTGAGAATTGAGATTGTGTGAGTGCACGGGGGGGGGGGGGGGGAATGCTCGCCCATTAGAATTGAAAGCGTAGACGTAAAATATTGATGTTTTTGTATGAAATCATGGCTTAAAGCGGGCGTCGCTGGTGTGCCCGGATGTGGCTGACGTAGCCAATCTTGGCTTAAAGCGGGCGTCGCTGGTGCGCCCGGATGTGGCTGACGTAGCCAATCTTGGCTTAAAGCGGGCGTCGCTGGTGCGCCCGGATGTGGCTGACGTAGCCAATCTTGGCTTAAAGCGGGCGTCGCTGGTGTGTCCGGATGTGGCTGACGTAGCCAATCTTGGCTTAAAGCGGGCGTCGCTGGTGTAGAAGACAAGGCGTCTACGCTTTCAAATCGCATAGGCGCAAATTGGCCTCCAGGTGCTCTATTTTTCAATCGCTAGTGTGATATATATGACTTGCGCAACGAGTGGTTCTGACCAATCGTTGCAGAGCGAATTGAATATTACGAACGAAAATCGGTAGAAAAGAGCGCTCGTTTGCAAAAGAGCGATGGAGAAAAGGGCATTCCAAGGACCTGCTTGATAAGAGAACACTTCTCGGACGATTTGATTAGACACGACTCACATTTCCTAGAATTTTCTAGGTAAAATTCTGGACATGGATATAAGCACACATACAAACGCATATCTCAGGTCTCGCCTGCTGGACTTTACCTATATCATTAGGTAGGTATATCCTTTTCACGAGCTTACTACAAGCCTGAAGCTGGGCGGTCTGAAGACTACGCGACTACGAACAGCGCTGTGACTAAGAATTCTAATTATCAACATTCATTTAATTGTCGGTGCGGCAAAGCATTGGATAAATTAATAGAGTAGAGATGTGCCGACTAGTCGGTAAACTAATCGGCTCATTTATTTATTTCATTCATATATTTTATAGATTTTTGCATAAAAACCGTACTGAAATGATCAAATGAAATTGAACTCTATATTTATTGTTAACTTTGAATTCACACTATTATGATCTGAAATATTTTCTGAAAAGAGCTTTCATAACTCAACAATTAATTATCAATCAACAATAAAATTATTTTAAACTACAAGTTTAACTGATAATAAACGACCGCCTATGAAGTGTGAGCGACGACGCAGCTGTAAATTTAGCATCACAAACATTACCGATGTCACCAAAAATCTACCAAAAGCCATAGTCGGCCATTTCTGACGCCCCGACTAGTCGGCAGTCGGCTAGTAGGTTCATCTCTAATAATTAATACTTATTGGATTATAGTTTTCACTCCTCCTTGGATAAATATTCAGTTTTTAACCCATCTCCAGACCTTTAGGCGACTGCCTTGCGAACCCACCATACCCACTGCAGTCTTTTCATTTCACATCCCTTAAGATTGAACCATATCAATCGATGCGCAACATCTATCTGAGTAAATATACATGCATATAGGGTCACAATCACAAGACTTGAAACTGGGTTGTTAATGTTAGGCTCATAATCTACAGATAAACAGTTATGTCTATGGAATAGGAATAAGAATGTAATATTTACTGCTATTTTGTAATGTAATATAAGGCTGCTTCAGTGCACAAGTCGAGACCTGAGAAATGTGGTAGTGTGAGTGCTGTCATCCGTTTATAAGACTTCGATGAAGTGTGAGTCTATCATGTTTGGGCAGGGTAGTGTACTTTGTCAAGCAGCCCACTGGACCCGTGGACGCAAACAGTCACATATACTCAGGCCTCGTCCCATTGCCTGTATGTTGCTTGATTATGGCATGATTAAGCCTTGATTTCGGCGGCAGTGACAACATCAGCATGGCATATTAAATTATACAGACCTACAAATATCTATGAATTCTATGTTAAAATTCTACATTTAGTTTAATAGGGATCCGGGTTGATGGCGAAATACATAATCTGCTGCTGAAACATATTCTAATCATGCAATTCAATTAAAAATATTTATTTCAGATATACATAATAATAATGAGTTCTTGTCAACGGTTTCGCCGGCCTCACACTTCCGCAATTCAGGAACCCGGCCTCATACTCTTGAGCGAGACAGCGCGCCTCTGCTGTTACGCTCACTCGCGTCGTAACTACGCTCGCCGCTCTCGCTCACACACTAAAGTGCCTTTTCACTCACCCCGGTTCCCGGATAGCCGGCGCCGGTTACCCGACGACGGAGTGTATGGCCATGTACGTACGCTTTCTACGTACCGGCGTAATTGCCGGGCAATCGTATGAAATGACAACCGGTTAGCCGGCGCCGGGTACCCGGCAACCGGTGTATGTGTGTGTGAAAAGGGAACACGTGGTCTGCGTTCGCGTCGGCTACGAACTAGCACCTTTAGGTTGTAATCATATTTCCTATTTCCCGTCTACAAACATTATTATAGACATTTCTAGTTAGTACCTACCGATACTAAGTGCGACTTGCACCAGACTTTTGACAGCCGCTAAACTTGCCGTTGTACTTAAACGGCGTTTAAACTGCGTTTAGCGGCTCACAAGTCTGGTGCAAGTCGCACCTAGAATATTAACCTAATCACAGCATGCTTCTCACTTCCAATACCTTCATTGCCGGCATTTCCCTGCCGACTTGGTGCAGTGACTTATTCATCCCAGTTCAGTTTACTGAACTAAGACAGTATAAGTAAGTTCCTGCGTCTGCCGACCCCCCACTTAAATAAGACAGAAAATAAAACGATAGAAAGGAGACAATAGTAAGAATCGCAAATTAAATTAATGATTTCAAAAATATAAAAATATTTTTCAACTCTACTAAATAATATATCGGCAAAAAGATAGCTTAGCACCAATCTTGAGTTAACTTCGACATTCCTTAAAGACAGGTGGCCCGAGATTTGTTAGTACCGCTTCCTAGGGCTCTGTACCCGAAGGTTTTTAAATGCGATGTAAAGGAAATAATCCAAAAACTGTCTTATAGGCAAGGAACATGTGGTTGTGGTTGAATCCGTGGGCCGCGAGTTCTTCCGGCTATACAGACGGACGGTACGGAACCATACGTTCACGAGTCCGACTCGCACTAGGCATCTTTCTTTCAATTCTTTCAAGCATAAAAAGAAAGGAACCCAAATTAACAAGAACCAAAATAAAATGTTAGATATTTAATTTATTACACATTTTAGTAATAATCACAGATGCACAACCAGCCTTACGCCGCCGGCATGTCACATTTACGCGTATCTTTCATTACTCTTAATACCAGCTCAAGATTTTTCATCAACAAATGCGATTTCAACCACTACTTGCACGTCCCACGATTTAATCACCAAACAATGGAATAATATTACAATAAATAATAGACTTAACATACACGAGAGCTATGTACAATCAAATGCAAAATTCGCTAATATGCTTATAGTAGAATGTGTTGCGTGCGAGTGAGCTCGTCGCTTCGCCGTGGGGGTGGGCGCGTGTGTGTGGGGGGCGTGCCTGCGGGGCGCGCGCGCGGGGGCGCGGGGGCGGCGCGGGCGCGATCACGTCATGTTGACTCCGAGCGAGCGGCTCACATTCTCGTAGACCACGTAGGAGATGGAGACGGCGGGGATCACCTTGATGAAGTTGGGCGTGATGCCGCGGTACAGGCCGGCCAGCCCCTCGCGCTGCACGATGTCGCGGAACACGCCGCGCATGGAGCCCTCCGCGCCCTTCGCCGCTTGCTCTGTAACAAACACCACAGATACTATAATATTATACCAACATGTTGTTTTCCTGTCAAACGTGTATTGTAAAAGGTGAATAAAGTGATTATCTATCAACAGCGAATACCAACGAAGAATTACTTTTTACTCGAGAGTATCTTCTACTTTTTTATAGAATTGCCTCATTTTGAACTGTCAACTGTCATACAAATTATCCCCGGGATAGTTATTTTCGCATAACTTTTTGTTGGTAAAATCCAGCCTAATACAGATAGACCACCCAGAACAAAATATGACATCGGCGTAAACTGAGATTCTACGGAAGCTTCTTTAATTCGAGGACATTATCGCTTGGTGCAGCACCATCTAAAAATTGCAAATACCACATAGATGGTGCTAAGATATAAGTATAGGATTTATTCTAAGATGAGCGCCACCTAGAAGTATGTTAACTGAAACCATGGCGTTTAAAGTACAAATCTTACTCCTCACGCCATCTCATTTTTCCGAAGGGTTACTATTTCTAATTTGTATGGGATGAGCACCCTGTGGTAGCACCGTCACTGTTACAACTAAAGCCTCGGGGACGGGAACCTTGCGAGTTAGACTAGAGAAGACAACCACATGACTTTCAGAACTCATTGTAATATGAGATACGCAGCTTTCAAACTATCTTTTGGCTTGCGGTGACTGGTGGAACTAGCGCTTTTTGACACGTTCGTTGCATTAAGTCGCGTAGAAGTGGCGCCCCCTGTGAACGTCACTCACGCGCCAAAAGATCGTTGGAAGATTGTAGCTCTCTGTTCAACTGCCTCACCAGCGTCATCTGAGTCTCTCTTTAGAGAAAGACGTCATTGGGGTGACAAAACATGCTTGGAGATGTATAAGAAGGGACTGCCGTGTAAGGGAACGCACCCATTCTACGCGATCTTTTCTTTTTTGCTGATTTTGATCCCCCCCCTGCGTGACCACTTTAGTATGAGCCAAGACTGGTATTTTGGACTAGCGTGGTACTTTGTCGTGGTCGTGGTCACGTAGTATGGGTACGTTCCATAAAGTCCATTAATTTTTGTGTGTCCTTTGCGCAGCAGCTTTCATTGATCGAGTGTCGGCACTCTCTCAATTTTTTCTTTTCAAGGACACACAGAAAACGAATGGAGTATAACTCCGGTGCGTGCGGAGTGATTCCGCGAAAATTTGAGAATATTTGAAAAAGTCTCTTTTTCTGAATGAATCTGAATGAATTTTCTCGTCACTCACCCCTGGCCTGCAGGCGCGTGCGCACGAGCGCGAGCGGGTACGAGCACACCTGCCCGAGCGTGCACGACGCGCTGCCACACGCCAACAGCAGCAGCATCCCCGGCGCGTCGGAGTGCGATTGGTACTCGTGGATGTACTTCTTCTTGAGCGTCTCGTACACGGCGAGGTCGATGCCCGCGTACGGCACGATGCCGAGGATGTTTGGAATGTAGCCCTTGTAGAAACACCGCAGGCCTGTCAAGTCGGAGGTGGCATTTTAGTCCTGCAGATGCAGATGTTAGAACGCGTATCCATGAACACTCTGTGGGAGAGGAATGGCGATTTTTGGAGCGGTTTTGAGCAAGCGGGGACTTACACGTAATAACAGGTCAGCTAGAAACTGAACTGATACCGTTTGTTTGTCACTGCACGTTTTGAACTTTCCCCCGAGAGACAAAGCATGCCAGTCTTTGTCTCTCGGTCGACATGTGTCGGGAGGACTATACCCAGTCCAATATAACAGGAACTTGACAGCTCACCTAAAAAATTTTAAAATCCAAATAATAATATCTTTAAGTGCTGATAGCAGTGATGACGATGACAACTCTTCTTTTAGTTCAATTGAATAAACAATTTCGATTCTTTCCGATTGTTTTGGTAACATCCCTAGTGTTTAAAAAGTGGATTTTATGAAGTTTTAGGTAAAAGTTGCCTGTTGTATTGGATAGGCCATAGGGACGCTCGGTCGTCTCAGGGACAACTTCTCTAGTCGCGCAAGAGATGTCTCGACGCTAACATAGCGTCATCACACGCACCGCAGCATGTCACACACGACAAGATCCTTTCTCGTGTGTCCAATGCTGCCCGTACCTTTACATCGCCCTTACCATTACCTTCTCTTGCATATATCTTCTTGGCGGCGTCGGCGATCCCGCTGTACTGGCCTGTCTTGCGCAGCGCGAGCCTTGTCTTCAGCACTTCGAGTGGGTAGATGACTGTCTGCGAGACGGCGCCGGCAGTCGCGCCCGCAACAAATCGCTCGTGAATCAGGAGAGGCTGGTTCTTGCGCTCGCCCAGGATTAGCCGCTTCACCTGGGGTGGAGACGAGGCTGATAGAAACAGGCGTTTGGGTTGTCCAAACTACTTAACTATGTCCTTATGGTCCTAAACTGACGACAGCTCATACAAGGTGTAAATGAATTGACGCAAAATGAGAAACTACTTACAAATCAGCTGATCTACTCAGGCCAAAATGTACTGGGAAATGAAAAATGAAGTTGCTCTGATCAAATCGGTGTCATAATGAATGTTGCTCAGAATGATGTCCGTAACAAAGTAGTTTCTCATTTTGCGTTAATTCATTTACACGTTGTTGTATATTCTCATGTTCTTTAGCAGAGAAAAATTTAAATACAATAACAAGAAATATTATACGCAACTTCGAGGTTATATAGGTTGTTTCTGTTACAACTCATTACAGGTGTAATCATATTTTAGAGGGTTTTTAGGGAGACTATTCTGAGCAACTTTCACTATGAAACCGATTTAATCAGAGCAACTTTAATTTTCATTGCTCCATACGTTTTGGTCCGGGCGGTCAGCTGATTTGTATAGAGAAGTGAAAATTAAAGTTGCTCTGATCAAATCGGTTTCATGGTGAAAGTTGCTCAAAATGGTTTCCCTAACAACCCCCTAAAATATGACTACACCCTTCTGTTACACCCTGTACAGCTCTTGCGCGGTGACCACAGATTCCATTTTGACACAATAGTATGCTTAGTGTAGTACGTGTCGCTTTCTGAATCATAGGCAAAGTCATTTGGGTCGACCAGGCGGGATGACCAAAGGTGTTATAGAGCGGTGGCCAAGGGGAGTGATAAAGCCTGTGGCCAGACCACGTGCCCGATGGTCCGACGATAGCATCAAGACAATAGGATCTCAATAGATGCGGTTGGCACAGGACTGTGCGGAAGGCGGTTAGTGACGATCTAAGCATGATGACGATGTCATTGCCTCTGACCCTAGGACACTATTGGCCGGTTTCCTGTGGCGTTGTGCAAAGGTTGTGATAAGCTAACAGAGCAATTAACTAATTTCTGCCAATCACGTGCCGCTATCAGCTAATCAAAAATATATTTTGAACTTCTTCTTTGTCGGTCCCTCAATGCTGAGGATCGTGACCGCATGCTCTCCTCCATAGCTGACCGTTCTGCGTAGTATGGTACGCGCTGTGCACTCTATCTTTTGAACAGCGCCTAGGAAACCGGCCATAGTGCTCGTCGTAGAGTGAGGGGCTTGCGCGGCGGCCGCCGGCGGGCGCGAAATATAGCGCACACAAAACCGCCGCTTGCGTTCATACTGAAGTGACAAGGCTGGTGTGGCTGTGGCTACCGTGTGGCCCCGCCGCGCTCGCCTTAGTGCCTTTTCACATGTACCCGGCAGCCGGCCGGTCGCCGGGCCGGGTAAAGTACTAATGTATGAGCTGGAGTCGCGACCGGCCGGTTGTGCATGTGAAAGCTGTCATTGGAGCTCATACATTACTACTTTCCCCGGCCCGGCGACCGGCCGGCTGCCGGGTACATGTGAAAAGGCACTTAGGCTCTAGCATTCACTTTGGCCTCGTCCAGAGTGAACGCGCGGTGACGGGGCCGAAGGCGGGCGCGAGCCACACCTGCCTCCGTCACTTCAGTATGAACGCAAGCGGCGCGGCGGTTTAATTGGTTCGATATTTCGCGCCCGCCGCCGCCGCCCCTCACTCTGGACACAGGGTGCTCAGCCCATACAAATTAGAATTAGTAACCCTTCGTAAAAAAGAGATGGCGTGAGGAGTTAGATTTGTACTTTAAACGCCATGGTTTCAATTAACATACTTTTTAACCGACTTCCCAAAGGACGAGGTTTACAATTCGTCCGGATGTTTGTTTTAGTCTTCACAAAATAAAAGGCCCGTTTTGACAGTTCACGCGCATGAAGTTTTAAACCCTAACGCGTAGGTAATATAAGCGGTTTTCCTGTGCAACTAACGCTTTGCATTAGGGGTTAAAACTTCATGGGCGTGAACTGTCAAAACGGGCCTTTTATTTTACGAAGACTTTAGGTGACGCTATTCTTAGAAGAAATCCTATATATCTTAGCGCCATCTCGTGATATTTGCAATTTTTCGATGGTGCTGCACCAAGCGATAATGGCCTCGAACTAAAGAAGCTTCCGTAGCATCTCGGTTTACGCCGGTGTCATATTTTGTTCTAGGTGGTCTATCTGTATTAGTATAATATTATAGTATCTGTGCTCTGGACTAGGGCTTTGGACGCGGCCACAATGTGCATGTGTTTGTTGTTTGTGTCGTTCAATGTGTGTGTGTTCCTGACTCTTTATTAATCTGTGCAATGTGTCACGCACCACGCGTCCCTTACCTGCTCGTAGGCCGCGAACTTGATGGCAGTCTCGGGCGCGATCTTGATGACGTTGATCCCGTTCCCCCGCCACAGCCCGACCAGCCCCCCCTCGCCGATCATCCGGCTGAAGCACTTGGACATCGCCTCGCGCGTCGGGTTCACCTGCAACACACACCAGATACAACTCAACTCAATTGAAAAGGTTTGTTGCTCCTAATCTGGGCCCTAACTTCCAAACTAGAGATTCTGTATCTTGACGTTTTACGGCTCGAGATCGGAAGAAATATAAATTCGTGATGAGAACCCCGCTGAGACGATGATATAAACTGGTCAAGCCATTTTTGAGTTTAGCGTATTTGTTTATAATGTATTTTGTATGTATCTCATGGTCCATTTCATTGTCGCGCCATTCACAATACCACATAGTGATGCTTACCGTACCTACACAATTTGTTTGATGCTTAAAATACAAAAATACAATACAAAAAGGTTTATTTTGTGCTCTCACATAACTTTACATGGTGAAACTTAACTTAGGTGCTGTGTGTTTTGTCATATCTATGTGAGAGACTGGTATCCGTACTAGGAGGTCCTGTTCGACAGATTACCAGCCTCTCCCGACGCTGAACCGGAGTAATCAAGGTACCCAAGGTAGGTGCAATTTAATTATCAGATAGGTAAGAGAGTGTTATGGTGTGGAGTGTCAGAGATTGCAAGTGAGGTGTGTGTCGGGTGAGTGTGTGTGAGAGGGTGTGAGTGTGTGTGTGAGGGTGGGTATGGGGGTGTGTGAATGATGAAAATGATTATTTATTTATAAATTGTTTTATTTTAATGTGTTTTTCTTCCTATGTTAATCCAGGTTTTTGTATTTTTTATTATGTGTCTGTGTGTGTACCTTTCATTGAATAAATGAATTTATCTATCTATCTCTCTCCCATCTCCACCAAATAGAGTGGAGAGTCGCAAGAAGACGGCTGATGGACCAGGGTCGGTAACCGAGTGGTGGCCAACAGGAGGCCAAAGATCTGTCGGCATACCGCCTTCTAGATGGTCTGATGACATAGCGAGGATAGCAGGAAACAAGTGGTTTCCCTGGCAGGCTTATATGATGATGATGTGAACGGAGGAGGTCCCACCTGCAGGAACACCTTGAGCCGGTCGAGCGGCGCCGTGCACGTGCGGCTCACGGCGCCGGCAACGCCACCCGCCACCAGGTGCCGCCACCACTTGCCGGTCTGCAGCTCGCTCGCCGTGAAGTCGTCCGGCACGTTCATGTCTTCCCCGATGTCCAGGTACTGGGGGGGGGACAGGGCACAAATAGTACAATTTTATCTGGATACCTTGTGTTGAATGTGTATGCATCCTTGTATTTTTTAATATTTGGTTGACTGTGAGCAAAATATGCCATTTCACACATCATGAATCATGATGTGCCGAATTCTACGATCGGCCGCCGACATATACTATACTTGTGCCTTTTGTTTGAAATACAGATACTTCATATTTCCGTAGGCTCTAATTTTTCTCACCAATTAGGAACCCGTTACACCACCATGGTGTCCTAATAAAAAAACAGTACTGCACTGCTTTTTATACTAAAACGTATACGACAAAGCAGGGCAGAACTGCTTAGGTCCTGCTTTATGAGTTGATAGTACAGGACTGCTGCTCTCTACAACCCTAATAGCCGCGTACCCACCTAGCGCACGGGCTCGCGCGGCAGCCTCGCGAGCCAAATGCCTCGGCTGGTGTGGACGTGCCTCGGGCTGCCTCGGGCGCGCGTTTGCTCGGGCGAGCGCGGCTCGCCACCGAGCCAGAACTTGTCGGTAAACTTGACGCGCTCAAAGGTGCCTCAGTGAGCGCTGTGCATTAGGTGGGTACGGTTATACTCGCGGACTTATGATGGCTCAGCCTGCCTCGCGAGGCGGCCTCGTGTAAATTGGACAAAACTTGAGGCTGCCTCGCGAGCCATCGCTCACCACCGAGGCCGTCCGAGGCTGCCGCGCGAGCCCGTGCGCTAGGTGGGTACGCGGCTAATGAAGACTCGAACCCACACCTTTGTCCTGCTCTGGCACGTTCCATCGTGTGGATTTACTTTTTATTCATAAGAGGGCCAGAGTTTCAAGGCCGGAACTACGTGTGAGCTAATGTCACATCGAGGGCCCCCGCCATGCCATGTTTCTTCATTAATAATAATAATAAATTGTTTATTTCAGGCAATATAAAACCCATAAAATTTAAAATACAATATAAAACAATAACAAAAAATAAATAAATAAGGCATTATACTTAATCTTACTTTCTATTTTTCTCCTGGTGCACGCGCGGCCAGTGTCGGATTATCGCACTCTCCTATGGGTTCTCAACTTCTCATGGAGTGCATTGATGAGCTCGTTATGCGAGGCTCTAACCCCTCCCAGAATGAGGCCACCCGGGACCTGATGACCGCGAAGTAGTCAGGGACCCTGGCCTCGGCGAACATGCCCGACGCACTACAGTAGCGTGGCAAACGCAGTAATATGCGGAAGGCTTTATTATATTGTACTCTGAGGATGTTATAATTTCGTCTGGTGTAGTTGATCCAGAGTTTGCAAGTGTAAAAACATAGGCAGTATTCATTATCCCTTTTGTCAACGCTTCTATAGTTCTCCATACTAAAATTGTTCGACCGGTGTGCATGAGAGCGAACCTGGTAAACTGGGAGTTGATGCGAAAACAAATATGCAGGACAAGATATTGTTTAATACGTAACTACATAAGTTAACTACGATTTAAGTTCTGATGGCTCGCGGAATAGTATAGTTTCAACAGAACTAGCTTGCCTAGAAAGTGGTTACTAGGCAGTAGTAGCTAATTTTGCTTTTCAATCACTACATCTACCTACATAGAAGGATTTGAGAATAAGATAGCTTACGTCTTACTTTTTTTACTTTCTCCTCATTTTTGTCATTAGTTTCCACCATTTTGCTATTGTAACTTCTGCGTCTGGGCTTCAAATTTTCGATCTGTGAAAAGTTGCTCATAAAAACCCAGAAAGAAAGAAATATTTAGTGATCGTTTACAGCTTCTCCACCTGGGACAAACCACACCATTTTGGAAGTTCCGATTTCCACATTGAAAACAGGAGATCCATTCCCGTAATAATAATTTACAGCGGTCCTGAGAAAAGTCCTGTTCTGGAATCATTCCAGGTCACTGGATGCGGGTAAGAATATATAATTTTGGCCGACTTATGTAACAAGGAAAAATTGGACAAGCAAATAGAAAGAAAGATCAGGGGGTGGAATCTTGGACCCGTCTGAAAAACTAGGAAACAAAACGGTACCGACTCAGAACAATGGAAATCACTCCTACTTCACTTCGGAAACCACAGCTCAGAACTGAGAGAATCAATCGCAGCTCTAACTAGAAAACTAAGCAGTGAAATTGTCGACTGGGATTGTATGCGAGCTCTATTAGCAAGAAGAGGTATAGCACTGGATAAATGTCCAGGCGTCCGCCCGATTGGCATAGGTGAAATACTTCAACGCATCATTGCAAAAGCCAAGGCGACCGCAACAGGGCTAGATGTTCAACTAGCATGCGGCTCTGATCAGTTATGTGCAGGAATGAAATCGGGTATTGAAGGAGGTATTCATGCCATGACCAAATGTTTTAATGAAGGTGAAGATGATGAAGGACTCCTCCTAATAGATGCCGCGAACGCCTTCAACGCGCTGAGTCGCTCTCTGGAATGCTAGAATCTACTGGCCACGCTGTGCTATATTTCTTATTAACACATATAGGGGTTACGCAGTCATTTGCCTATCGGGCTCAAAAGAATTCATCTTAAGCAAGGAATGAACCACACAGGGTGATCCTTTAGCAATGCTAATGTATGCAGTCGGAATTCTACCCCTAATCCAAAGCTGCGAATACCCTGGAGAATATATACAAAATTGGTATGCTGATGATTCTGCTTGTTTTGGTAAACTAAAAAACGTAAAAGACTGGCTAGAAAAACTGATGAAACTAGGTCCTAAATATGGTTATTGCCCAGAACCTTCTAAAAGCTATATCATAGTCAAAAATAAATCAACCGAAGAAGCCAACAGAATATTAGGGAGCCTTGGAATGAAAACTGTACTTTTACATCGGTTTCTGGGCGGCGTCATCGGAAATGAAAATGGACGAAAAGAATACAAGAAAGATAAAGTTAACGAATAGATTGAATGTATAAGATTACTATCAAAAGCAAGTAAAAAACATCCACAACTTGTACATACAGCCTTTACAAAATCACTCCAATGTGAATGGAGATACATACAAACAGTCATGGATTTAATTGAAACAAAAAGTAAACTTTAGAAAAAACCGACTTCCACAAACCCTATTTGATTAGATTGAGTTTAATACAAACTGTAACCCCTTATCCCCCCACCCTTGGGGAATTAATTTTGTCAAATCCCATCTCAGTGCTACCCCACGATACGAAGGAACCTCTGTACAAAGTTTCATGGCTCTAGGTCCACCGGTTTAGGCTATGCGTTGCCTGCCCGTCAGCCACGCATTGTATTTGTACCTAGTATTGAGCAGATCTGGTGGCCATATGTGGTCTTCATCAGCAGTTCCGCATCACAATATTATGCTTACCATGTGCATTTGCACGAGTTATTATGAAAAGCACAAAAATCACTATAGGTCTGCCTATAATATTTGAAGAGTTCCCTCAATTTTTCCAGGATCCCATCATCAGATCCTGACCTGGTGTCAATGGGACCACTCTTGAGGTATTACCTATACGCCGAAAAAAGATTTGTTCAAATCGGTTCATAATTGGCGGAGTTATCGCGTAACAAACAGAAAAAAAAAACCATACGGGTCGAATTGAGAACCTCCTCCTTTTTTGAAGTCGGTTGAAAAGAAATCATTATGACAACACTGATACCATCAATCTTAGACAGAGAATTCATCATCGTCATTAGAACATGAACTATTCAGCCTACCGGTGAAACTTAGCAGACTAGGTATCACCGACCCCATGAATAACAACGACTGTTATAGACTCCCCCAGGCCTGCGACGGATGCGGAGAGAGTAATTTTGACTTAAACCACGCACTAAACTGCAAGAAAGGAGGATTAATAAAAAAAAGTCATGACCAACACATAGATGACTGTAAAAATTGGGCCGAGCTTGCATGGGGAACTGGCAATAGAACCCATAATGCAAGACGCAAATATCAATCAACCAGCCATCTTATAGGTGATCTGTTACTAAACAGTGTGTGGGAACCTGCAAGGAAAGCGTTCTTCGACGTTCGCATTGTAAATGCTGACGCTTCCTCTTACAGTAACCTCACCTGGCAAAAAACGGCACAGAGACATAGCCGAGAGAAACACTCAAAATACGACCGAGCAGCTGAAGACCTTAAGAGCCTCATTCACCCCATTAGTCATTTCATGCGATGGTGCCTTAGGAACTGAAATAACAGTTTTTTTTTTAAAACCGCATCAAAGCTGAGAAATGGGGAAACGCATATTCTCAAATAGTGTTCTGGCTGAAAGTGAAAATACAAATCTCAGTTATAAGAGCAGTTTCAATGAGAATAAGAGGCACTCGAAATGTCAGGGCCTTTCAATGTGAAGATTGAGCAGGAATACTTTAGTGACAGCCTGATCACGTGAAATACCTACATATGTTTTTTATATTTTAATATATGTGTGCAACATATTTTTATGTAATTCTGTATTAATGTAAATAAACGTATTCGACCATCTGATAACTTTGGCCCAGGTCTTGAATTGTTCTCTGTTCCTACCAATAAAATATAGAGACAAACACGCCTGACTGAAAGTACAGGAGAATGAAATCATCGGATTTTACATCAAAATAAGCTGATGTGACTCATTTGATAAAGTTAGGGTAAAGTCAAGTAAGGCAATAGGTATCGAAAGGTTAGTTACCGCTGCTTCATTGTTATGCCACACGCTGATTATCCCACGCTCCCAGTCCATAGTAAATATAACCAAAGGTACAATATACTTCCAGTACATGGCGTACTTCTTAGCTGCTGCAATAATTATCGATACAATACGAATATGTGGCGGGGAGTGCATAGTTTCATGCTTCTGTAATGAAATAAACATTTGCTAATGCTTCTCATGTTGTTACAAAAATACAAAAAAAAGATATCGTGTATGACAACATGTCTGCAGGTTGTGACGTAAGGCTGGTTGCTGACGTTTGACACGAAGCGAGATGACTGACCATAGATTTATCATCACTCAAGGAGGAACTCTTTCATCCCACATTCAACCGCTTTGGATTAAACTAAACCTATAGGATATTCACAGACCATTGGTTTGTGGAGATCAGGGATCTGTCACTTGCTCGCTGCGCTTCCTCCATGGTGGTACAGGGTGCCCATAATATGTATTAGAATTAGTATCTAACCTTTCGTAAAAAAGAGATGGCGTGTAGATTTTGTACTATAAACGCCATGGTTTCAGTTAACATACTTCTAGGTGGCGCTAATCTTAGAATAAATCCTATATATCTTAGCGCCATCTCGTGGTATTTGCTATTTTTCGATGGTGCCGCACCAAGCGATGGCCTCGAACTAAAGAAGCTTCCGCAGCATCTCAGTTTACGCCGGTGTCATATTTTGTTGTAGGTGGTCTATCTGTATTAGTATAATATTATAGTATCTGTGATGGTGGAGATATTTAGTCCGGGATTATAGTGCGCACGGAGGGTGGCGTGACGGTAGCGACCTACGTGGTTTTTTGTGGTTCTTGCAAAATATGAACATGTATTATATTATGGTTTATAATTAAATTAAAAAAAAAAAAAAAGTTGTTCTACGGTAGGAACCTACTGCCAGTATTTTTATTGGCAATACCATGGAACGACAAAATGCCTAGCTTCAAATTAGTTCCCGCCTCTCTCCGCGCGCAGTATGTATGGGAGTGGACGCACTGTGCGTCTTGGATTAGAATAAACCTGAAGGGTGGCGTGCGAGTCGTTGTAGGGTATTACCAAGGTATTGCCAGTATTTATTCATGAGGCGCCTTAAGTTGAAATTGTGTTTTAATAATTTGCAACCTATGAAAATAGTTTGCAAGTCGTCATACGTGCGTCTGTCCGTCTGTCACCAGGCTGTATCTCGTGAACCGTGATCGTAAATAAAAATTTAAGGGGGCTCCCATACAACAGACATGTTTTTTTGCCGTTGTTACAGATAAATGGAATCGTTTTTATGAACCCTTCGTGCGCGAGTTCGACACGCACTTGGCCGGTTTGTTATTTCATTACTTCATAGTTCTAACAAAGCCTTACGAAGGTAAGTTAACGAATCAGTTTCAACAACCTTGAGTACGTGATCTATCTATTGGCTAATGTCTAATGGTATGTCGGTCAATGTCACTACTTCACGGGCAGTAATCTTGAACAAACCATTGAATGCCCAGGGCGACCAGCTGAGGGCGGGCTCTCGTGCGTGCCACGCCACAAATGACATTCTAAATTCTAACGTGGGTATAGTTAGGTGTCGAGAAGACGAGACCTGAGAAATGCGTTTTAGTGCGTCTTTTCGTACAGGACTTCGACGAAGTGTGAGATGTGATGTAATTTTAGTGTCTTGTCAAGCTATTTACCGGCCTTTATCAAGCATACCATATAATCGCAATACTCAGGTCTCGCGTTCTTGCCTGTATTATTCAAGTATTACAAAATACAGAGTGAAATTGGTTGGGTGGGATTCCGCTGGACCCCCTCCCCCCTAAATACCTCACGTAATTAACGGACGCCCCTGTGTATGTAGCAAACAATACATATTGCTGTCCGAGTATTATTCCACGTTCCACGCACGGCACGCAGATGCCAATTTATCTTTTCTCTACGCAAAACGCTGCCTTGACACTGCGCAGAGTGTGACGTATCACATGATGACGCGGATTCTTTGCATTTCTGATTGTAGCATACACTGTAGTGTAGAGTGTAGATTAGGAATACACGTGTATTTACTGATTTGAATAATTCTCAATATTAAAGAAATTATATTATTGGTACAAATTTTTGGTTTACAATTTGGGAATACTAAGTACTTTAGTACGTATAGGAGGGTCAGTTCAGTAAGTACAGGGTGTAACAGAAGGGTGTAGTCATATTTTAGGGGGTTGTTAGGGAGACCATTCTGAGCAACTTTTACTATGAAACTGATTTGATCAGTTATGTCTTCACCTTTCTGTTACACCCAGCGTAAGTTTTTCAGGGCATTTCCGGGGCAGAGTGGTAAGGCAGACAACATAGGTAATACTACAAGTAGGTATGATATGATAGATATGATTTTATAACCTGCCTGACTCATGTAAATTATGGGATTCCCCGCACGCCCGCTTTCAATAGCATACGATACACGATGATAAATCATTAATCTTTGTATTGAATTTGATAAAACCGAGTAGGTACTTAAGGCTGGATTTCACCAGCAAAAAGTTATACGAGAATAACTATCCCGGGGATACTTGGATTTTACGAACGAAAGAGTAACTTTTACTCGAGAGTATCTTCTACATTTTCATAGACACCTTTTCAGTGACACCTAGATCAGTTCACCTCATTTTGAACTGTCATTTGTCATACAAATTATCCCCGGGATTCTCGTATAACTTTTTGTTGGTGACATCCAGCCTAAGTCAGGATATATTTCTATAGTCAGTTATTTAGCCAACTGTCCACATCCACGTTTAATGATTCTACTTGGTAAATTCAAATTTGGAATTGTTTATTAGTGGATCATGTACGATAATTAACTGATTTTTTGAGTGACGGCCTGCAGGTAGGTACCTGTTAACTACCTCGCGCGAATCGCCATACAAGATAACAATATCACGACAGAGGCATACAGAGGAAAACCCACTAACTAACAGATTGAAGTGATTCTGGGAAACTCGGACCTTCTGCGAACAGGCAGATTGTACCGAGCTGTGTTCGCGCAGGGTGACGCAACTCGCCGGCGGGACGCGTCATCTATCCGGCTGGTGCAGATAAACGGACTATTGGAACGATAAATAAAAACATTGGCCTCCTTTAAAACAAGACGAACATTGTGCGCCTTTTCACAGATGAGGAGGCTGCTCTGTTGCGCATTTTAGCCAGTTAACCAATACTCTAGTTTTGATAGGTAAAAATACTCAGTCATTAACTTAATCAGAAAGTTCTTTATTATGTTGGACATACACAACATGCCGCAGTAGCTTTGAATCTTAGTGAGCTGTGTCAAGCGGAAGTCAGCGGAACTCACTCAACCCACTATGCAAATCGCGGGTCAAAGGACACAGATATCTACGGCGCATTAACTCTTTGGTCGGTTTTTAGAGCAAGCTATTATTGCATTAGGCTAAGCTGGTGTTGTCTACAGACTCTTATCTCGCTCCTGTTTAAGATACTTGACGAACCTTTCACACTAACTATTTTTATATATTTATAATACAGGGTGAAATTAAATTAGCTGACCATATTTTGAGGAATGATAGTACCCATCATTGTGAACAACTTTCCCTATGAAACGGTCGCATATGGTCGCAAATGAAAAACATTTTTCGTCCCCCAGTACATTGCACCGATCAGCTGATTTCAAGTTCTATGGGAGACCCAATTTTTTTTATCGTTTGCGACCATATGTTTCATAGGGAAAGTTGTTCACAATGATGGGTATTATCATTCCCCGAAATATGGTAAGCTAATTAAATGTCACCCTGTATATACTATGTTTCCGTGACATTATTGACCACACGCATCTCCAACCGACGACGACGTACATTGACCTATCAAAGTACATTGGGCCAAAGTTACCCGAGTTTGCGCTGCGTCTCGTTAGGTGGTATATGGCATCATCACGTGCCATTGCCGTGTGTTTAGCACAATCGGGACCCGTCGTCCTCACTCACGTGTCTGTCTGTTTACATGTGACGTCACGACTGATACCGAGATGCGAGTCAGATGTTAGTAGACTCTAAAACAGTTCTAATTACTGTAACTATCGTATACTAGGTTTACTACTATGTATTTAATTTAGTTATATTTGCTAACGTTGTTTCACACCATGCTAAATTGATAGTAATGTGCGAATACGATAGATATTGCTTTAATAAACAAACAAAATGTCGTCATGTCGTCCGTCACTCGTCATGCACAAAATGAGTGTCCTGAACTCCTGACAGTTCCTGAACTACTCACAGTTCTTAAAAAGTTGTAATCTTGCCTAATCAGTGGCAACTTTTTGTATTTTGCGTATCAAGTTGAAATACAACAATTAGTGCCTGATTTCTGTTGAATGTAATAAAATAACAAAACCGGTAGGATTTATGGAGTATGTTTATTTTGTAAGTTTTAAAAGGTGATTTAGCCTGTGAAACAAATGTAATTATTGGTATATCCCTAATGACTGTGTCATAAAGTGTGATATTTGTATCAACTTGTGTTAAATAAAGAACTTTGAAAAACAAAACAAAACAATCTCCCCAACGTCTGAAAACAGCGTATGGTAATACGATAACAAAAATGATGCATCGCTTGATTGAGAAAACTATCCTGTACTCGAAGCATTAGGTGTTGCCCAAATGAAGCGACCACGCGCGAGCAAGCGACGCGGCCATTCGCGCGAATGCCTACAGACTCAAATGTAAGTTGGCGTGTGGCAAAAAAACATACTAATATTGCCCGTTGTAATGAATGACAGTTCTCAAAGCTTGGTAGCTTGTAGGAGGATCCGCTACAGGAACGCCAACTTATACTTGACAGTCTGTATTAGGACATCGATATGTTTGATTGCGGCTTCACGCGATGTTTGCATCGACAACACGCCTCAGGCCTCTGGAATCCTATGTAGTGTCAATCAAAGACTATAGAGTACTTCGTCGGGATTGTCATATCCTCAACCTTCTCTATAACATATTGCGGAATCCGAGATATCCAACCTTCCTACGAGACCGTTTCCAATTTCTATCTTCCAGCAGACTTCGGAGAACTCATGCTGCTTCAATGCTCATAACCCCACAGCATAACACCGCATCCTATGAGCACGGGTTCAGACTCCGGGCCATTCGGTTGTGGAATGCACTCCCCTGTGCCATCAGGGACAGTCCTGCTCTAAGCCAGGTAAAGAGACATTCATTACCTCACTCTTTAAATCTCAGGTAGTTTGTATATATTTATTAGTGTATGTATGTGTATGTAAAAAATTCTTTATATATTATATTATATTAGTTTATTACTAGTATTATATCTTTAATATTTTGGTAGTTAATTTTAGGATGTATTTGGATGTAAGTGGTACTCGTAGGAATATTGTTGTACACAAAGGTCTACCCTTGCTGATATATCAAACTCTCTCATCGGAACTTGGTTTGCTGGAAGAGATCTCTTTTTAGAGATAAGCTCGCCCTTGTGCACTGTTTTTATTTACTTTTTGTCATTGCAATTAATTGTGTGCAATAAAGAAATTATGAATTATGAGTAGGTACTCAAACATAATTTGCTTATATCAGCAGGGTACTCTACTCACTCCCCGAGTGAGGCATGTACCTACTCAACTGTAGGCATGGCCTAAATACCAATTCGTTGATATGGTACGGTAGTCTAGCGAGTAACAACGTCAGTGAGTCATACATCCAATATCTTTGTAGGTCATCGAGAAACTTATAAGTAAATAGGTAGGTACCTACATAGAAATGTCAAAGACAACAAATCCAATCGAGGAACTATGTTCCTCTACAAGATGTAAATGAATATAATTTTGTAATACCACAATGACGCAATAAATATATGAGTATGAGTATGAATTAACGCAAAATGAGAAACTTCTTTGTTAGGGATAGATATAATTCTGAGCAACTTTCATTATGAAACCGATTTGATCAGAGCAACTTTATTTTTCACTTCCCAGTACATTTTGACATGAGTGGGTCAGCTGATTTGTATAGAGAAGTGAAAATTAAAGTTGCTCTGATCAAATCGGTTTAATAATGATTCTTATTTATTTAGTTCATCTTATGACAAAATTCCGTTACAAAACAATTCGCATACTTTCGCGCAGCGGAAAATAATGGTAACCTACAAAGACTGCTCTGCAATACATGGAGCAATAACACCGCGGTTAGATAACAATTTGTTCCACGTTTAAATATTCCAAATAGATTTAGTAGATTGTGATTTTGTAAGAATCACATAGTTAATTATGGTATTGGGTGTGACCCAGAATTGACGCCAAGCAAATAATTTGTTCGAGAGATTGGTACTAAAGGATTTTAATCTTTATAATCTTTAAATCTTTGGCACAATACTGGAATATTTCTAAAACTACGCAGAGCTCATGCAGCATTAAATAAATATGATAAAAATAATAACAGATTCACGAACACAATCGACCAAATATTAATATAATATATTCTCGTCATAAGTCGCTGATATTAAAAAACCGATGAAATTACTGCCATTTCATTCATAATGTAGGACTTGTATCGCAGACCACTAGACCCAATGGGTCATGTCATGCATGAATGGGTCACGTCACGCTGCGCACACGACTATTTCTTTTGCCGATATTTACTAGGAATACAGGTCCGGTCAATAAATAACCGGCCAAGTGCGAGTCGGACTCGCGCACGAAGGGTTCCGTACAATTATCTATAAAAAAAACGCAAAAAACATGTATGGGAGCCCCCCAAAATATTAATTTAATTATTTAATAAATAATATACTCAATATATTGTGAACATTTTAAGCGGTTACCTGCTACCCTTATCAATACCGAGCAAAAATGAGCAAAAAAAACACGTTAGTTGTATGGGAGCCCCCCTTAATATTAAATTTCATTTGTTTTTTAGTATTTATTGTTATAGCGATATAGCGGCAACAGAAATACATCATCTGTGAAAATTTCAACAGTCTAGCTGCCACGGTTCATGAGATACAGCCTGGTGACAGACAGACGGACAGACAGCGAAGTCTCAGTAATAGGGTCCCGTTTGGCACCCTTCGGGTACTGAACCCTAAAAACCAGACGATCCAACATATTGGTGTGAGTGTGCGATATAATAAGCACACGTGTAATGCTGAATGTAGAGAAAAGAGAAATCCACAAAATGAGTGAAAGTGATTACCTACCAATAAAGAATGCGGAACAAGGAGCGTCACGGTGACGTATTTAATTAATAATTATTATGCGAAATTAATGTGGAAAAGTGAATTTCATGTAGTAATCGTAAAAATCGAAAAATTTCGTTGTAGGTATAAAAGACCCCGTGTCAATAAAACCCGTAACGTGCTCATCTCGTTTATCATAAAGATGGGCATGAGAGGGCGGTAATGGAGAATGGAATGGATGCCAGGCAGGACAATGGGTAAATAAAAAGTGGGTAGGTACATAAGTTAATTTAAACAGCAACAAAAGTAAAAAGTGAAATCGCTCAGCGTCGAATGGAGACACGGATGAAGTAAATTTATGCTAATATAGTGGAAATATTGATTGGGCACTAATGGCTAATGTTTTAGAAGAATCCGGACATTCTAGAATTATCTACTCAATACCTACGTAACTTAAGAGAACTCTGTGTTCATGTGACAAGTCAAAGAATGTTCGAAAAATAGAGGATACCTACTGAACATTTAAAAAGACCGTGATTAAAATAGTCCGAGACAGTGTCCGAACTGTGTCATGCAAGATCACTCATTGAACTGGCTCTGTGAAGCCAAGAAAGAAAATTGTTCTACCAAAATCTACGATATTATGCACCTCTTGTTACATAGAAACACAAGTGCAAAATCTATATCAGGAGTGCATTTGACCCTTTAACTTTAACGTGACTGGCAAAGTCAAGTTAAATTGTAAAATAATGATGTGAATTCTGTGAATTATAAGATTGCAGTTTTAGTTAAGTCTTGATGATCATGATCAATCAACTAAGAGTAATACTAAAGAATCCGCGCCAAACGCGGCCTTAGCAACAGACCACGTGGTAAGTGACTTGTCTCAGTATGCGCGTCGAACATTCCACGATCATCAGACAGACAGAGACGGTGGGCGATACCGCAAAGTTGGACAGAGACAACCGGAGGTCACAGCTGTTCTATTAGAAATCAACTTATAGTTCCAATTTTAAAAGTAAAGTGAAATTCACCCGTTTTCTCTAATGGTCATGTTCAGAGGACCAGGATTGACGAAGACGATGAAGTGGTAAAACTATACTCTATACCAATTTATTACAATGACTAAAGATGAATAGTAATAAGATTGTGAAAGTGAAAGGCTAAAACCACTAAACGATAATGGCGAATTGAGTTCGAAGGTAAAATAAAGCCTAACCTTTATGAACCATTCCCAAACGTCGGTATACGAGTCCATATCCATGATGCAGAATAATCGAGTTCAGGATCGCACAGCTCGGTTCAGACGGGTCACCGGCGGCGCGGCGCCGACGCAGCTGGTGCAACGACTGCCAGCTACACTCCGATTTAGAATATTTACCTTTGCCAAGCACCGACGAAACACGAACAGGAAGTCCTCGAGCACATCGCCAGTTCCCGTCACTTCTTCCAACTCCAGAGACATTGTATCTTTTTTGGTTTCCCGGGTTAGGAACGAAAGAACAATTAATTTTATTTTTTATTCTTAAAGTAAAGTAAACTAAGATCACAGATGAGTTGCACTTTGGAACGTTGACTAAATTAAATTAAATTCAGATCGCGTGTAATACTTTTTTTGTGTAGCGCGCGTGTATTCTCTTCGTCGGGGCTTTGCGCACTGACAGAGCGGCTGGAGCTGCGCTGACGCGAATACGGGCTGTAATCGCCCGGTTCGAACGGTCACCTAGGTGTCGAGCGAAGTCTACACCGTGCACCACGAGACTACACTCGTCAGACAAACGACAGATGAAATCATACAAGCAACGAGTGGCAAACTACGACTCAAGGTTGCGTGGTAGAGGGAACAGCTGATAAATGTAAAGCCAGCGCGACCCAAGTTCAGTGGGGGCTCGACCGACACGCCACGATAGGGAATGACGAAACCAAATAAGTGCTAAATGATGGTGTATAGTCCTGAGTGGCGAATTTTATTGAGAGCTTGTTGTCGCATTACGTTTGTTTGTACCCACGTGAACGGTAAACACTTCAGCAAATACGTGTAGCGTGAACAGCTTAAACTACGCACAGTCGCACATAATTATGATCACTTCCTAGAATAATTGAAACTTTAAAGGCCTTTTAGAAGGCTGAACCGGATCATGATGATCCTGGTAGCCTCTGATGATCGTAGTCATTAGACGTAGGCCCTAATTAGGTATTCAATCATCCTTTCTTGCGAGGAATGCCCCTTGTCCTTCACTGGTGAGGAATGCCCCTTGTCCTTCACTGGTGAGGCCGATGTCGTCAAGTGATTTTCTGCCAATTGTAGCATATTGTAGCTAGATACAAGATAATGGCCATAAAAAGATCAAAACACAAACTAATTTCATTGTTTATCAGCAGTTTACGTTAACCAGATAATTGTTATGCAAATATCAATAACAAGATTGCTAAGAATAATTATATTAATGTTTGTATTGAATTTTTGACAATAGCATATGAATTAACTTATACTGGGCCATCCATTTAACATTATTTTACGACCATTATCGTACAACTCGTATCGTATTGAATTAGGACAATGAGCTTCAGAATTAGCCAAGAATGAGCTCGTTTCAGAAACAAGTAGGTAATATCAACTAAGTATAGTAAGTTTATGAGATTATCAGAGTTCGTCCACTCGGATCACAAAAATGGATCACAGTCGCAACGGACGGATCACATCAAACCAAGCAAAATATTCCACTCGGTTCGTGTGATCCGAGTGGTCTACATTTTAAATTATATTTCTTTCATTCGGATCACACCATTCCGTTGCAACTGCGGTCCGTTTCTGTGATCCGAGTGGACGAACTCGATTATCATGGCTGTGCCTTCATTATGAGATGCTAAATGTGCTGAGATGACGAACGAACTGCGTACAAGCGGTACCGCCGCTATCCCACACAAGATGATTATGAATATATATAGATGGGCATATAGATGGGCATATGAATATTCTCCATTGCACTAGTGTCTCTAACCAGAATCTTCCTATTCAATACAACATCTGTTTTTCCATGGTATTTTTCGATAGTCATTCGCCATGTTGAAGTTATATCCATCATTTGCCATGTTGAAGTTAATTCCATCATTTGCCATGTTGAAGTTATTTCCATAACTAAATCATTGTTATGTGTTTGGTGGGAATTGATTGAAATATTATGAAGTTAGTAACCTTTCTTGTTAGCAAATGCCCATACTGAGACCATTCTCGAAGTCACAAAATGTGTAAGTCGTTACACTAGTTGCTAACAGGGTGACGTCATCTTCACCGGTGCCATCTAATGGCATCTTGCCAATTGGGAACTGCTTTAAACCAGATTGAACGGCTAACAGCTTGTCTTTAGCGAATTAACTGATAACAGTCAGTTTCATCACCTAAAATAATCGGCCAAGAAGGCTTCCGTACCATTATCTATAAAAACTTTTGTTGTATGGGAGCCCCCCTTAATTATTAATTAAATTTTAATTAAATTATTTATTTTTTAAGTAAATAATATACTCAATATATTGTGAACATTTTAAGCGTCTACCTGCTACCATTATCAATATCGAGCAAAAATATCACGTTTTTTGTATGGGAGCCCCCCCCCCCCTAATATTGAATTTCTTTTGCTTTTTAGTATTTGTTGTTATAGCGGCAACAGAAATACATCATTTGTGAAAACTTCAACTGTTTAGCTAACACGGTTCATGAGATACAGCCTGGTGACAGAGGGACGGACAGACGGACGGACGGACAGCGATATCGTCTATGAATTCACAATATTACACGAAATAAACGAATATCGGTCCTTACAGCCAGAATTCATCTACACCACATCACAGCAAGGTAAAAATACGTAATTTTGGATACCTGCAGGGCTACGCCACTCAACTCGGTCGCGCATTTTGACACAATTTAATGTCAAATGAAATGCTCGCAAGTATGGAGAAATGTCTTTGGAGTCGCTGAAATTTGACATTTATATGCGCGACTGAGGTGAGTGGCGTGCCCGCCCAGGGATCTGTCACTTGCTCGCTCCATGGGCGTGCCTCATGGCAGCCCCGCTGGATGACAGTTTTTTTCTATATAGAAAACTAAGTACCTATTGGACCGATTCCTGTGTGGGGTCAAGCAGGAATATTTAACAGATCGAAAAAGTGTTCGAGTTCTGTGGCACGATTCTCGCGCCTTCGATATGCGGATATCGAGACCCATATTGACAGGTTCCCATACGAAATCACTCGATATAGGTGTAGATATCGTATATCGAATGCGCGGGAATCATGCCCAGATGAAATAAACCGACATTGCACAGAGCCACTGACATTTCAATTCGAATACTTTTTACAATCTACTCGTGGATCACAATCTCAATTTTGAACTTCTCCACATAACCAAAGATTTATCAAACTCGACCCGAGATTACTACCTACCCTTTTTTTTGTCTCTCTAACTCAAATCCACAAAACAAACTACGAAGCTACTGTTTCACTGTGATTTTTACTACATTTGAGTTATAAAGCAATGTTTAAGTAGAACTTAAGGTTTTGCATTAGAACGTGTTATATTACAGTCCCAGGGGTCAATTTGTCGTGTCTGCTTTATGCCCCTGCCCCGATAAGTATAATTTAGAGAAGAGTAATAGTTTTGTTTACAAACGGCTTTCGTGGCACCGACACACTTATACTTACCTAGTTACAAACAAGTAAATATGGCTAGAAAATTCCACAACAAACAAATGGTGGAATTTGCATTGCACTAATTAACATGTGGAAATGTTTATTTGTCAATAATTCACTATATCACCGACCGTCGTTGTAAACTATGAACGTATATAAATATGCAATCATAATATGATAATAATAATTGCTTACATGTGTTGTTTCTGAGAGGTATTTGTTTAATTAGTTAAATACGAGTAAAATACATATCTAGTAGACTAAAATCTACTGTGTAGAAAATAGGAATACCTCTAGGTAGGTACATATTTATAACCAACCCGAGGTTGATGCATGATATGATAATAACCAATATTCTATGTATTAATAATATCAGAAAATAAAGTAACGCACTATAAAATCATAATAATATACACGAATGGACATTTATGAACTTGTTTAATTCCAAACAGTACAAATCTGACATTCCATCGAAAATATTATTAGGTATGGAATCTTTCAGGCCTCGGCCTTCTATCAGGCTTTTAATCAAATAAGTTATTGTACCTTTTAGTTGTCAGAACAGTCTCGTTTCAATCGCTAATCTAAGTAGGTACTTGAGCTAAGAACTTGCATTCAATCCTGAGCTACGATCTTACGATACGAATACCGGTCGCACGATCGCCTTGTCGTCGGTGTCATTCAATACTCGTGGACGAACTTCGGCTTCTTGGTAAGAAATAACAACACAACTGTCGTTTGAACTAGGTACTTATAAAATACCGAATCTGTGTAGCCGAAGTCACACCTCGGACACTCCATCGGAGTACTATTATCTCTTCTGTGCCGAAGTAACAACTTTTAGGAGACGCATCGATCCGTCTCATACGAACGCTCAACGCAACAATGCTGAGTAGCTGCACCTTTTGCAGAGGTAGCCTAGGCAGCCTGGAAAAAATAAAGGAAAAGTAGAGTGTAGAACAGAAGATCGTGTAAGGTAATCGCTTGGCGCTACACCACCCGTAGTGGTCACGTTCCTCTTCGGAATGACAGTGGATATATTATATTCTAGAGATTAGGATGAAGACCGAAGACAGAGAGTGCTGCAGCTAAGGGTGACAAGACTTCATAATGATGAAGACAACTCTCGGAAAGTTTGGCGACGATGCTAACGACTAAATCTCCGTATTGTCTCCCTTTATTGTGCAGTTAGTTTATACGACTCGGTCACATTCTTGACGTCATCACATCGCTTTACTAACGTCTTTACACGGGTGACTAAAGTTGCAAGCCCAATGTCGACAAGCATCCGACTCTTGCGGCTGGTGACTTAAATCGACCGACGAGGGTGCATTCCAGCGAGGTACATACAGTGAGCGATCGTCGCGCCGCCGCGCCGCCGCCGCCGCGCCCCGGCACCCACCGACTATTATGACGTCACCAGGGCTCTGGGCTCTGACACGTCGTGGGGCTTCAGCAACCGTGGCCAAGGTCCTTCGACACGTGGACAACCGATAACAAGATGAGTTTATCGGCACAATGATGCTAGGAACATATCACCACCGGAGAGTAGCAGCCACGAAAAAGTAATGCAATGCCTGAGCTGAAGCAAGTACCTAACAAATTATAACTCACATCATAAATTTTTAAAGCGTCGTAAAGAGAAGAGGAAGTATGTTTGGGTTCCATGTTATAATAGAATGCCTTTACTTATAAAGAAAAGTTTGTGGCAGGATGTTGGGAAATAGGTGGGGGTTATTGTCCTTTCAACTTCTATTTATTAATGTCAGTTATCTGCTTCCTATGGAGATATGTACTCATCTGAGCTGAATGGTAGTTAGATGGAAGGTGCAAGCACCGTAGCTGTTCAAACAAAAGAAACAAGTCCTCCTGGATTTCTAGAAGGATCTACAACTAAACAACGCAATTTGAACGCAGTGATAAAACCGGCACTTTATAAATGAATTTATTGGTCAGAGGTGACTTGATGTTGAAGTGAAGGTGGTTTAAAGGGAGGGCGGCGCCAGTTCTACGCAACTTAATGTCAAAAAGCGGTAGTTTCACCTGTCACCGCAAGCCAAAATATTGTTGGAAAGCGCATCTCCAATAGACAATGGCACGTGTTACTTTGGCATTGACGTATATTTGGTAATCTTTTTCGCACTGAATTAGAAATACAGGTATAGTGCGTAAAACTCGTAGATTTTTCCACAGCTTCAAGTGACCTAGGAACTTGGATAATTGGATATTTGGGTGGCCAGCCAAGAACTACTGCGGAAACCGGCGTCAAATAAATGGTGTCTAAGGAAAATGAGAAAAATTACGTCCGAATCTTTACTAGAGCGTATTCTTGACAGGGGGAGGTAGTTTCTCACGTCTCTGAAGGAAATACTTGGTACTTACAGCCCTTCACATCCTTCCCAAGTAGTGCTAACGAGAAACATATAACACTGACATCTCCAGATTCTCCAAAGAGACCTGTCCAAATACAATGAAATCTACAAAACACCGGACATTGGCGAAATTAAATTTAATCTAAGTGGTTAGACCGCCATTAATTAAGAATTTGATTGAAGTCTTGTCAGACGGAGCACAAAGTGATTGCGTTTCTTATGTACGGAACCAAAGAAAAAAAACAGAAGTACCATTTTTGAAGTGTATAGCGTGGAAACGAGGCTGAGAAGTAGCGGGACATGAACGTGCTTTAAATATCACAATATTGGTTATGTAATCAGTAGTCGTTGCGATGCGGAAATTAATGCTCAAATAGCTCTCTCGCTGTCCACTTGGCAACGTAGTAGCAGGTAGCAGGGTACATCACCATGGGAGAATGCACCGAGTTCGAGTGACATGCTGAATGTATTGACGACATGTCATGCACAATATTGCACAAGCACATGTGTGACATCAAAGCCCAACGTAAACAACTTGATTACGGGTAGCTCAGTGTTTTGACTATATCAAACCAGACTTTAGGTATTTATATTTTTGTAAATAAACAAACGTCTGAAGTGCTATAAAATTCTTCAAAGCTAACCAAAGATTCTTTTGTTAAACTAACCTTTTTTAATTCAGTTAAAAAATAAAGATCTAAATCTATTTTAACTGGACGAATGGACAATGCGTAGACAAAGGATATATCTTCTGTCTACGATGAGATGTGATTGTCTTTGCCATTGTCTAAGTAAGCCTACGAAAACGCACTATGTTTTCGGGGTACACCACAGAGGTTATAGTGTTAAGTTTTCGAGTGCTGAATACCTGACCTAATCAGCGTAACATCCATGCCTAAATCACAGCATGTGAAAAAACCTAATGCATATTTATACTTCATTGAAGGCCACTTCTAGAGTTACTGCGTACTCCAGAATGATGCAACAGATTCAGTTACTGCGACAGCCTGACAAAACTAACACGCAAAACGCACCAAGTAGACAATATGGGGGAGGATATAACACTCAAAGATAAGAGGCACTCAATCAGTCACGGCGATTTGAAATCTTCAAATATAAAGGGCGGTTAGCCGAGCGTAAATAAGGTTTAAGATATTTGTTCTCAGAAAGAATATAATATTCGCTTACTTGAGAAACAACACAAATAAATAATTACATAAACAGATTTCTTTCATCGCGCGAGACATTAAAGTGGGGTTGTCCTTGAAAAATGTAAATATTTATGTTAAGAATGTGGTGACTTTGAGATGTATATTTTTAAAAGTTTTTTATACATTGGTAGTGATCTCGCCTCTTTTACAGCTTTTAAATTATCATTAGATACATTCTCACGCCTTTTCCCGGAAGTAGGGTAGGCAGAGACTAAACACCTCCGCTTGCTACGTGCTGGCGCATGCGTCTATCGCTTCCTCAAGGTTGATAAGTTTCTACAGAGATCGCAAACACGAAAACGGGAAGAAGGTAAAAGATGTCTACTTTGTATTCTCGATCATGGTTACATGGATCATGTTTGGAAATCTGTTCTGTATGTTATCTGTGTTGGTCTGCAGGGTCTTGATTCATTTTGCATATGATGACGAATATAATTATCTTGTTAGAATTATCTAATCACACGTGGAAGAGTAGAGTTCCATAAACCCGGACAGATGAAGTGTCAGAACGTCATCTTTACTAAATATAAATGGTGGGTCTTAACTTTTAAAGTATTTGTAGGTACCTATTAGTAGGTTGTTACACAAGGGACGTAAGAGAGCTATTTCCCTCAAGAGTATTTGAACCCGTGACCTGATTGCGAGACCGACATCTTAACCATATGGAAAACGCGAAAACGATCATAACAAAAAATAATAATATATTGATAATAATTATTTTAATGCAAGGTGTATCAAAAAACTTCTCTTGTATGGGTACCCCCTATAATTAATATAATCTTGTGTAGTTCTAGTATAAGTCTGTAGCGGCAATAGCAACACATTCTGTGAAAATATCATCTTTCTAGCTATTGCGGTTCGTGCTGGAGGGCCCTCTGACGGACAGACAGACATACAGTCAGACGGACAGCGGAGGCTTAGTAATAGGTTCCCGTTTGGCATCCATCGGTTACGGAACCCTAAAAAGGTACAGAGCCTTATACATAAAACACCATCAGTTGGATTTTTAAAAAGCCTGCCAGGTCTGAAGTTATTATCCTCGTCGAAGTCGCCTGAACTTTGCCCAGCAGACAAACACGAGCGGTCGGTCATCTGCCGACGACCAATGGCGAGCCAGTACGGCGGAGGCGCGATCTCGGACCTGATTCATGCAGTGTTACTGACAATAGTGACTACACCTACCCAGCCCATTCGCATCCCATGTGAAGTTACTATTATACTCTATCCATGCTTAGAAACAACTTGAAAGCTAACCTAAAACTTCATAAAATCCACTTTTAATCACTAGGGATGTCACGAAAACAATCGGAAAGAATCGAAGTTGTTTATTCAGTTGAACTAACAGAAGCAGTTGTCATCGTCATCACTGCTATCCGCACTTAAGGATATAATTTCAACAATATTGTCTATTCTAATGTCTCTTTGTAAATCTTGTAAAATTATTCCCGATTCACAAATATTTAAAGGGTGTATCGATTATTTTGATTAATCGATTTTTATGAGCAATATCCCCTCACTAACAGGCTAAGATTGACATTTGTCAAGTTGCCTGTTATATTGGATACACTTATAGCACAAGGCTTTTCCCGTAAGCGGTGGTATATAGGCACAACTTTTGGCCAGATTTTACAGAAAGTAGACCGTAAACCCAATAAACACAAAGGTGTAGGTGTAGGTCTAACCCGGCTAAGTGGGTCACCTGTCCCCTCTTCACTTTATTCGATCCGGAACGGTCTTTAGACATTGTCTCATGTGAACAAATACCACTCTATGTTATCTTGGATGACGTGGCTATAAACGTTCTTGGTTGAAAAATTATAAGGTAAATTTTAAGCCCGGATTAGTTACTTCATAATTTCTTTATTGCACATAATTATTTGATATAAAACAAAAAAAATAAAATAGTGCACAACGGCGAACTTATCTCTAAAAATAGATCTCTTCCTGCAAACCAGGTTCTGATGAGGTTAATAAATTAAACAGGGTACTTCTGGCAAGGTACATGGCAACAGAGATATTCAAAGACAGACAGACAGACGGTCTTTGATGTGTATGACGTAAATGGTGAAGAACCGTAGAAGGATAGTCTAAAGACCCTACACCATAAAGCATGGAACGTGCGGTTAGGGTTAATAACCGAAATGTTGTTGACTTATTAAAAATATGATTAACCGGTAAACCATTTAAAACGGTTAACCCAAACGAAAGTTTTCCGTTCTCTGCTACACACCACCTCACTGCACTAGGACAAGACGTGCGATATCGACAAGGGACGCAATTGAGACTCGAATATAGTTGGGGATTTACTAGAATTGGTGCCATCTCGCCGCACGGACCCCGAACTTGGTCCCGTGACCTCTCCAATCATCACACGAACAATGTCACGCAATAACAAATACTGGATTATACCAAATATATAAAAAAAAAAAGTACTCCGTGGTCTAGTGGGTTTCACCTTGCTTCTCACGCAGGAGATGCAGGTTCGAATCCCGGTGCTGACCATGTACCAATGAGATGATTAATTTGTCTTAAGTACATTATCGGACACTCCGTGTTTCGGATGGCACGTTAAACTGTAGGTCCCGGCTGCTATCACTACTTCGTAGTATGTAGTAGTCGTAAAACCCCTCCACCAACCCGCACTGAGCCAGCGTGGTGGAGTATGGCTCAATCTTACTCGGATCCGGGTAAAGGCCTGTGCCCCTCGGTGGGGACATTAATGGGCTACATTTACTTACCAAATATTATAGTATCTGTGATTATACCGACTTTTTCTGTGAATTCATGCAAGCAACCGAAGTCGTTTTGCAAGTATTTGGACTGCTAAAGTCTTCACAAAATAAAAGGCCCGTTTTGACAGTTCACGCCCATGAAGTTTTAACCCGCGTAGGTAATAAAAGCCAACTGTTGCATACAAGCAAAGCGTACAAGTTGCACCTAGGAAAACCGCTTCTATTACCTACGCGTTAGGGGTTAAAACTTCATGGGCGTGGACTGTCAAAACGGGCCTTTTATTTTGTGAAGACTTTAGTCAGTCAGCTACTTACTATAAACCTTTTTTTTTACAGGCCTACAGGTGTACATATCTACAGGTGCATTGCTTCTGCCCCCACACTAGGATGCCCTGTGTCGTGGGAACCAGAAACAGTGACATCACAAACATGTAAACGCACAACGCAAACGCACAAAACCCTCGTGGGATACTATTATAATGCTTCAGCTTCAAACACATGTTCCTAGACTTATATGACTACCTTGTGCAGTGCAATACCAAACTTTAACGGCCCTTCAAAACAAAGCGGTGTCACGCCTTTCCCCATACGCCTACTCCATATAACGTGACAGGGTGCTAGCCAATCGCGGCAGCTACGGAAAATTGCTTCCCTCATAATGATTTCCATTATCAGTTTAGTCGTTGCATGACAGGCGGGCGGGTATTACGCTAATAAATAAAGAACCCCTGTGCGATGTTCCATGATTCTAGGACCAGCGGTTTGGGCTGTGCGTTGATATATCAGTCAGTCGAGTCAGTCAGGACTTTGAATTTTATAAGTTTATGTAGTATAGATATAATTAATCCTGTCCATCCTAGGTTTGCTGAAAGGGATCTCTTATTAGAGATAAGCTCGCCGTTGTACATGTTTTTTCCATTATTAAGTGTCAGTATTATGTTTTTGTGCAATAAAGTATAAAGTAAAGTAAATATATTATGGTAGCATACGCGAGCAAGGTCACAGATTGTAATAATATACCTATAACATACACCCAGAGAGTATAATAAAAGTCTGTTGTCAAGTGAAATTGTATAGCACCCGAGATCGCTGTAAGTAATTTTAGTCGATAACTTACATGTGTGCGTGCATACACACACTAAACAAAATGACAATTGGTTTCAGATTGTTTCTTTGTATTCATTCTTGGTATTTTAGCTACAGCGGGTTCTTATGGAGTTCACGAGCCTTTGAAAAGTAGTATACTTCTGACTCTGTAGTTTAATAATAATAGTAACTTAGTGAGCTACGGGGGGCGATTTGGAAGGAAAATGCATTAAACTAAGAAGGCAACTAAGGCCTCTAATGTTGAGTTTCACGAAACTACCTATTTTGAAATTTAAGTTGTCACTTAACTAATTTAATCGCGAGAATCTCATAGGATAGTCATTTGTTTCAGTTGCTAAGCATTTGCTTAAATGAAATAGTACATTACTTCAGAGGGAAGAAAGTGACAGTTCCATACCGAGATTATGGCATTTGCGCCACGAGCTTGCGAGGGGCGCAAACCATTTGAGGTATGGAACTGTACTTTATCCTGAGGTATGTATAGTGCTTTTTATTACACCTACGAGGAAAATTATAGACATAAATGCATAGAAATGTTTAAACACAAAGATAAATGCTAAATCAATCGAAGTTTTTGCGAAAATGCGGCTTTTCCTTTTTTTATTCGCCCGTTTCTGGAGTAGGCTAAGATCATAAGGTCATGCAGCCACTTCTTCCGTGATTCCGCGCGTTTTATATACAAAAATAATTTCGTTTTTAATTTTCTGTATGCACCAAGGAGGTTGATAACTGGTAAAAAAAAGCTGTATGTGGCCAGTAACAATTTACTTGAAATTTAATTAGCAGACAGTTAAAGTCTCTTTGCAGTATGAATGCTGACAAATAAAAATAAAAAAACCGGGTATGTAATGGAATTTCATACATACTTCCCACCCTTGGGTCGGAAGGATTTTCATACAAACTTCCATACCTTGGGATGAAAGGATTTGAAGGGCGGGATAAAGGCGTTTCTTCCCTGTAATTGGTATAATTAGTATGTATTTTCAGAGCAGGTGTGATAAAAAAATTGTTTCGTGAAACTCAGGGTAAACGTCATTTTATTTGATATCAACAACTAAGATGGCGTCACCAAGACGTTTAGAGGGTTTAGTTGCCTTTTTAGTTTAGTGCGTTTTCCTTCCAAATAGCCCCCAATATATCTCATTTTAACAGCTTTAATCTGCGTAGCTGGTGTGTGTGTACTCACATCGATGAAGTCTCACAAGTGTGTTATACATATCGAGATTAATTATACAGTACCATCTAGCCCGAAAGCCAGCCAAGTGAGAGTCGGACTCGTCAACGAGAGGGTTCCATAAAATACTTTTTTGTGTTGGAAATAAACACAGGGGCCGTATTCTGTGCGATGGCAATAGCTACAGCGAGGGCGCTAAATGCCGGTTTTGGCTTGTCGACGGGGCGGTGCCTCGCTATACCTATTTACATGCGATTCTGTACGCGACTCACAGATTTCAGTCTTTTTCTTTTACTTTGCGCGGCAAACGATTAGGCGCCTAATTAGTGCTGATTAGGTGCCAAGCAGACAACAGACTGGAACGGAGAGAGACTTTTCAGCAGGTGTTCCAGTCTGAGCGGCATCGCAGAGCTGAACTAGACACTAAGCACAGAAGAGATAATATTTAAGTGAGACGAACTCAAAGCCAGACCACCTACGGCCAGACACGATAACAACTACCTACTTTCGAGGAATACGGTCGGTCAGCGAACGATCAAAGCCAAGATAGGCTACAATGTAGCCTATCTTGGCTAGCCGCTACATGATACTATGATATATATGAGGGCACACCAGCAAAGCTCTCAATAGCCGAAATAGTCGCCGAGACCGAAACCGGTGGGGAAATCATCATCATTATAAGTAAAATAAACTTCACTATGGAGTTTTCGATTGAAAATTATTGCCATTTACGAGCGGTATCGGATTTGGACCGCAAAAAAGGTGTTCGGTAATGTTCTAAGGTTACATCGGACACTTACCGTGGAATGTCGCCAGAAGTGGATAAGCGCGTGGATGTCGCTAGAGGGCGCCAGCAGCATATAGTCCCGCCACTCATCGTAGGTGATGGTGAGGCTGCCGTCCTGGTCCATCCTGCCGACAATCGCGAGGGTGTGAGAGCGGTATCAAGACGACGCTCGGTGCTCGGTGCATCCTCTAAAGTTAGCACCTTAGATTAGGACCTTAATCGGGTAGACACATACTAAGCACTTTATTTGATATTATCACAGGGTGCTCATCCCAGACATATTAGAATTACTAACCCTTAGTAAAAATCGTTATGAAGTATTATGAAGGATGAAATAACCGGCCAAGTGCGAGTCGGACTCGCGCACGAAGGGTTCCGTGCCATTATCTATAAAAAACCGCAAAAAATGTATGGGAGCCCCCCCTAAATATTAATTTAATTTTAATTTAAATATTTATTTTTTAAGTAAATAATATACTCAATATATTGTGAACATTTTAAGCGTCTACCTGCTACCATTATCAATATCGAGCAAAAATGAGCAAAAAAATCACGTTTGTTGTATGGGAGCCCCCCTTAAAATTAAATTTCTTTTGATTTTTAGTAGTTGTTGTTATAGCGGCAACAGAAATACATCATCTGTGAAAATTTCAACTGTCTAGCTACCACGGTTCATGAGATACAGCCTGGTGACAGACGGACGGACGGACGGACGGACGGACGGACGGACAGACGGACAGCGAAGTCTCAGTAATAGGGTCCCGTTTGGCACCCTTCGGGTACGGAACCCTAAAAAGATGGCGTGAGGAGAGATTTGTACTTTAAACGCCATGGTCGAACTTAGAATAAATCATATATATCTTAGCGCCATCTCGTGGTATTTGCAATTTTTCGATGGTGCTGCACCAAGCGATAATGGCTTCGAACTAAAGAAGCTTCCGTAGCATCTCAGTTTACGACCACTCAGTTTACCACTTATAAAATCAACAACGGCAACCAGGGTCTTTCGAGTTGCTACGGGCGTTGGTCTCGAAACTTGTCGCTGTATATTAAGTATTATTAAGAGACCGGTGACCGCGTGAATTTCCCATACAGACGTAATACAAAAATGATTTGTATTTGAGAACTAGTTCAAAGCATTTAGACTGTTAATCGGATTAATACAGTGTTTACGCAGGTTCCTGGTCGTATACCAAGGTTCTTATTCAAATGGCTTAAAAATATTTTTAAATTGGTTGAAGAGGAACCCTGGTATACAGACCAGGAACCTGCGTAAACAATGTATTAATCCGATTAACAGTCTAAATACGTTTAACTATTTCTCAAATTCAAATCACTTTTGTATTACGTTTGTATGGGAAACTCACGCGGTCACCGGTCTCTTAATACTTTATTTCAGATAAAAATCCATATAATAGGTACACTGTTACTATTTACACTTCACTTCACTGTATAAGCAATTTCGTGATTCAAATTTCAAAAATCAAAAGTGATCATTTCGCAAATCATTTCACAAAAGAGTAATAGTAATAATTATCCAAACACTAGATCTACGATTTCCTCTCCGGACAGACATGAGGTAAATACAAATGTAGTATATTAACAGAGACATATTCTAAGGTTTGATGGAAATATTAACATGAGTGCGTAGCTACAGATGCTTGTGTGTTTTACACATCATACATGGAAAAGATATTGCAGCGATATTACTGTTTATAGGTGTATGTTCATGCATCGCTGCATTTACAACATGATATCATCTCTCTAGTCAACTTACCACCAAAACTTATACCAAGCGGGGTTTCTGAAACATTATACTAGGTCACTTTAAAGTTAAAGTATACTTCATCTTAACATGGACTAGTCACTACGCACATAGATAATTTAAACTCTCAAGCTCTGTTTCATAAATATCCGGCATAGCAAGGCATTTATCTAGCAAGAGTTGTAGCAAAGTAGAGCTCGTCTAAGCTGAAATGACGCGCCCCACTCCTTGGTTTTGTATTTACTTGTCATACAAAACCAAGGAGTGGGGCGCGTCATTTTAGCTTAGACGAGCTCTAACTTAATCAGTGTTATGGATAGTGATGGAAAGCATCGTGGGGTAACCTTTATAAGTGCATAGCGGTAATGATATACTGCCACCTAGTGTTATAGTACCGCAGAACTAAATCAGATACAAAGGGGATAAACTAATTCGCATGGCTAGTAGCAGTATAGATAAAATACAGTCGCAAAGAAACATAAGTTACAAGCAGAAGATGATAAAAATAAGCAAAGTGTCGAGTAGGCATACTATGAATGTAACATGTTATTCGCTATGCTGGCGGATGAAAATAATGATATGATATTTTTAACGCTCAAGTTTCTATATCAATCATGTCGCGTAAGGAGTATCTTTATGTAGTTAAAAGTTTATTAATTTGTCTACTGATCATTAATTGCCTACAAAAAGATAACAGAGGTGTCCCTTAAACCTAAAGTTGAGCGTCGTCATCGCGTCGTTGGCACTGAGCGGTATCGTGTTAGCATAATTAGGTCCCTGGCAGTGCACCTATCTATCTATCATGGTAAATGGCCGGTTGCGGTTGCGGCTTGGAGGACCTCATTATTAGGGTGCGTTTCCACAGAAGCGGGGCTGCGCGGAACTGCGCGGAGCTCAGCTGAGCGGGGCCGTGTAAAGAGGTAAGTGTTTCCATTGAAGCTGCGCAAAGATGAGTAGTCCAGAGCCAAGCTGTGTAGCTGGCTCAAGTTAAGCTGAGCGGGGCTGTGAATACATTTTGGTTGCAGTCAGTTAAACGGTATAAGCGCGGTTAACCGCCCCGCACAGCCGCGCCCGTCCCCACTCCACCCAGCTCACCTACAGCTCAACTCACAGCTCAACTCCGCTTGTACGTGCACTAGCTCAACATGACAAAGCTCCGCTCTGCCCAGCATTCCATACATTCGGATGTGTGATTTGAGCAATATCATTGGTAAATTTTTGTAAGCCTCAGCTCAGCTCCGTGCAGCCACGCTTCTGTGGAAACGCACCTTTAAGGGGCCAGTTCATTCATTCATAGCAAATACTGTCATGTGTTTACTCAGATTCAGTCACTTGTCTAGTCAAAATCTGCTTGAGACTATCTATCCAGCCTCCAGCACCCACTGTTGGGTAAAGGCCTCTTCATTGCGGTCCTAGGCCAACCTGATCCACTCTTACCCGGCAGTTTTGGATGTCTCCCGGCCATAGCGGACGGTCTGACCATAGTACAAATAAGAAATAGTAAGTTCACTAGGCCCCTGTTCGCATGATAACTACCTACTCTTGCTCAAACGGCTAGGGTTGTTGCTTAACACGTGCCGCCCGGCGCCGCCGCCGGATGAATGACGTTGACTCGTCGCATGCATTGCTTGCATAGCCCTGTCTCGTAGCACGCGAAGGACGCGAGATTCGGCAATGTGTGAGTGTGGCGGCGCGTGCTTATACGGAATGCAATGTAGCTGTGTGTGTGCGGCTGATCTCGTTGATTTGTTTAAAGTGAACCTGACGTGGTCTGACTCTCGGTTTACGCGCATCGCTTGGCTACCATCGTCCTTGAGACTGTTTGAGAGTATTGTTTTCGACGTATAAGTCACCTTTTGAGTAGGTTGGTCGCCTCGTCGCGCCCCACGGCAACGCCCATGTCAGCAAACGCTGATATGAGCTCCTCCAGATCCACCTTCCCTGGAATTGAATAGGACATTATTGTAGCACAAGTTAGTAGGACGGTGGAACACAACTGTACTATTTAACATCCATATTAGGTATACTCATAACTAAATAAAAGACCAAGGATTCCGATCACACTTGGGAAGTGTAACTGGTGTAATTAGGTTTCCACATAAAAAAATAAAGTATGATGTCACCCAGAAAAACCAAATTACGTAAATATTTTTGCAGAAAGACAGAATTTTGTAGTTTTCCAAAATTTTTCCTTATTTGTGCTATAAGACCTTGCTTTGTGCCTTTCATGATTGTAATACAACAACAGGGTACAATCGAGCTGGTCTGATGATGGAGCTCGAAGGTGGGAGAGGGAACCCTTGGATGCTTACTTATAAATCTATCGAGTTTCGGCTCATTTTATTCGTCTTAGTAAAACCACTTGATTTTTAAAGAGTATTGTTAGCTTTTTAAACAATCCGTAATTTCCAAAATGCCTTTAACTATCAGTCATGTAGATTGTGTTATATTTTGGCTCCAGTTTCCTCTGAATTTCCGTCTGAAAGCCGACACACAATTCACATTTTATTTTCACAGTGATGCTAATTCCCTAGATAAGGTACGTGTTTATTGTATGTTTTCACAGTGATGCTAATTCCCTAGATAAGGTACGTGTTTATTGTATGTTTTCACAGTGATGCTAATTCCCTAGATAAGGTACGTGTTTATTGTATGTTTTCACAGTGATGCTAATTCCCTAGATAAGGTACGTGTTTATTGTATGTTTTCACAGTGATGCTAATTCCCTAGATAAGGTACGTGTTTATTGTATGTTTTATACTACTAGTTATTTACCTCCTGTCCCTACAGACAGCTACGATTCCGACTTGAGTGCCGATATCCTAGGGCTAGGTCCCTTCACGGCTTAACGACCTCAGCTTATTCTTCTTCTTCTCCCGCGTCTGTGATGAAGTCAGAGAAGGGGGCATTGCAATTGCTGTTTTATCTTTCGAGGACTAAGGCTTTTCTCAAAAGGGTCAAACACTACTACTGCCACTACTGACCCCGTCTTATGTACTACCTAGACGCCTGCCTCCCTGCTCCTCCATTATCCCAACGACATGGCCCTTGGACGGCCTACAGACCTTCAGCCCCGCCCTGGACCCTGCTAACGCGTCTACGTCTCTGACGCCCTTCTTCCTACCGTCCAGAGACCAAGATGTCGTGGAGTCATAAGCAGAATCGATGTAACACACTGAACAGAGTTAGTAACGGATGACTAGCCAGGATGCTCATCATCATCCTCATCATGACGACCTTTGTGGTATTATGGATGAGCTTGTGCTTCGCAAGCAAGAAGAAAAAATTAATCAGCATTGTATGTGTATTTTTGTGACGTCGCTGATTCGGGTTCCCACGGCACAGAGAGAATTTGATACCTCAGAATTATACGATAAACCCTATTTGCAGAAAACAAGCTGTGATCATGAATGTCTATTTACTTTATAAGACAGGTAAGCGACTACTGTTTTCGCGTGTGGTGGGTGTGTGGTTTACACGCTTTGAATTCACGCAGCAAAGGCGTGATCGAATCTCGGCGCTGAGAGATCAGTCATTGCTTGTTTCAACGGCGCGGTGATAGAAAATTTTGTAGAAGTGCGAGTCGGAATCGCGCACGAAGGGTTCCGTACTATTATCTATAAAAAACCGCAAAAAAAAAAAAAAAAGGTTAGTTGTATGGAAGCCCCCTTAATATTAAATTTCTTTTTTTTAACCGACTTCACAAAGGAGGAGGTTTACAATTCGTCCGGTTTTTTTTTTTATATTTTTTATGTATGTGCCCCGATTGCGCCTAGACGGATGGACCGATTTGGAAAATTATTTTTTTGTTTGAAAGGGTTCACCTTCCCATTGGTCCTATTGACACCAGGCCAGGATCTGATGATGGGATTCTGGAGAAATCGAGGGAACTCTTCAAATATTATAGGCAGACCTATAGCGATATTTTTGTTTTTCATAATAACTCGTGCAAATGCACATGGTAAGCATAATATTGTGATGCGGAACTGCTGATGAAGACCACATATGGCCACCAGAACTGCTCAATACTAGGTACAAAGTACAATGCGTGGCTGACGGGAAGGCAACGCATAGCCTAAACCGGTGGATCTAGAGCCATGAAAGTTTGTACAGGGGTTCCTTAGTAGCGTGGGGTAGCACTGATATGGGATTTGACAAAATTAATTCCCCAAGGAGGGGGGGGGATAAGGGGTTACAGTTTGTATTAAACTCAATCTAATTAAATAGGGTTTGGGGAAGTGAGATACAGCCTGGTGACAGACAGACAGACAGACGGACGGACGGACAGCGAAGTCTCAGTAATAGGGTCTCGTTTGGCACCCTTCGGGTACGGAACCCTAAAAATTACCGAGAAAATTACCATTATCAATATCGAGCAAAAACGAGCAAAAAATCACGATTGTGGTATGGGAGCCCCTTAAATATTTATTTTATAATGTTCTTTAGTATTTGTTGTTATAGCGGCAACAGAAATACAATCATCTGTGAAAATTTCAACTGTCTAGCTACCATGGTTCACCCTTCCCGTCCCGTTTGGCACCCTTCGGGTACAGAACCCTAAAACAATTTTTAAAGTTGCAGCGATGGGCTCGCCCCGTAACAGAATTGAACATTAAAAAAATGAATTATTGGCTAAACAAAATATTGTATTTTTCATTTTCATGGCTATGCTTAGAACACATAAGGTATGGTTTCATTCATTCCATCCATGTCGCATGTTATTATCCAGACTGTTTGTTGATAAATCGCATCTCTACGTGAATGCAGATGATCTGTGATAAACAAACACACTGTGTCACACTCGTACCTACAACAGTATCTACTACATATTTATGTCTTAGCTTTTCATGGGTATACATACATGACATGATAACATCATACGACCCATAAGGAAGTGAATGAGTGAAAATAATAAATGTGCTATACATAGTTTCCTGCTCTTCTCGTAGGAAATATTAATCCTAGCATTAGGTTGCGTTTGTATATTTACAATAAGAAGCATCGTCGTAGCGAAATTCTTGACTCGTTTAATCTCTAATGGCACGGTCTAGGGCCGTCACAATATACGGCGCTTCTTGAACAAAAGATGTCCTTTGCCTGGATTGATCTGTAGGTCCGAAGGATGAATTTAAGAAGTGGTGCCACCAGAATTTGTGATGCAGGGGCAAGAGGAGGAGGGCACTCTGCTGAAAAACAAAGATGCAAATAGCTACGTCACGCGTCATCGTGGATGGCAGTACCTAAAGTTTGTATGGGCAAAAATAAAATACTTGACCTATGAAGCTGTTATTGGGCAAATAAGAAGTTTAAAGAACCAGGACGCAAGTTCAGTACCTAGATATTTTTAAACATTTGCCCCCACAAAGGGCAAAAAAGGAAGCTAAATTTTGTGCAAAATACAAAAAAAAACCCAGACCTATAAAGCTGTAATTTGGCAGATAGGTAGTTTAAAGTTCCAGGACGTAAGTTCAGCATATTTTTTTATCCCAGGTGCAAAAAAGGGGCCAAAGTTTATACAGCGTGTTTAGTATCGTTTTCGTATAAAATGAAAATGAAGAATCAATTTTTAAGGTTAATTACACTTTCATATAGAAAGCCTATATAATTAGTGTAAAAAAGTTAATTATTATTTTATATTGCACATGGGGGGGGGCAGGATTTACAGATCAATCCTGCCAAAGGAAATCTTTTGTTCACGAAACGCCGCATAATTAGACGTAGAATGGCCGCTATAAGGTGCCAAGGACAGACAGACAGTCAGAAGGACGCATAAGACTTTCCAAAAAAAAATAATGCCCTAACTACTAGGCTAGCCGCTAGACGCGCAGAATGGGGTATTGAAATACAAAGTGGTTAAACAGACAAGTTGTGCTGCTAATTGCCATGTACCAATAAATATGAATATTGTAATGGTGATGAAACCTATATCAGCGGCGATGGGCTAGGCCACTGTCACGCATGTTAGAGAACTTATGCCTCTGCCGCCTGTGACAAGGTTATTTCTATTAGCTTGTTTGACCCACCATCTTTGTTCTTGTCCAGTTGTGTGAACTGCAGTCGCAGGTTTTTCTCATGTTCCCGGACATAGTGGATGAACTCTGAGAGGGTCACGTCTCCTGGGTCCTTGCCGGTCTTCGCCAGGAATTTCTGTAACGGACAAACAATCCCAATTTTATATCACATCAATTCAATTCAATTCAATTTATATTTATTGCAATAAACAACATATTATAAGGTCTTAAATAATTACTTAATCATATCATCCATTGGGTGAAATATTCACATTAGAGGACTGATCACCCGCCTGTCTTCAGTTCTCCCGCCTCATCACCTATTTCTATCAGGAGACTGATTTTATTCACCAAAGTCTTAGTGAGTTATTGAACTCTTGACAAGAGCTAGGAAGTTCAATCAATAAATCTGCACAATTTACATATTTTAGGACAACTGAGCATTTCAAATGAGTGAAAAGCATAAGCATTTGCTTATATGATATAGCGTAAAATGGCATGGACAAAATAAAATTTTACAAACTGGAAGATAGCATTATTATGTTCCATTTCAGTAGTGTAGTTGCCAGAATTACACTGACATTATTATTTGTAAGGCTATCTAAGCCTGAAATTATACTCTTTTTAGATAGCAGTTGTTTCATTAATTTTGTCTTCTCATGCAAATACTCTACTCTTCATTAATAACTAATCCACTTGTCAATCATCTGAATCATCAAATCACTTTATCTCATCAAAAATAGAAAGTATGAAAGTATTTTATAGTGAAAAGTCTGCTATGAAATGAAATTTCAAGATAATTATGTAAACATGATGCTTGTTACATTGACAATGCAATGATGCCAGCAAATATGCCATGACCATATTTGAAAAGTGAGTCATACTTTAATAGAATAAAATGAATAATGCTTGTAAGCTAGAATATTCTGGGATTTCTGTTTAATATTCTGATGGAATTATACTTGGTTGGAGTTAGGTCTCTCGGGTTTGGTCTGATGCCAAAATATTTTGGCTGCTCCTCACAGACTTCATTGTCCCCAGTTTCTCTGAACATAATGTTAATTCTAGTTTTATGGGAGTATGTGTTAGTTTTTATAATAAAATACCTAATGAAGCAACGGACCTACCAGAAAGGAGGTTCAAAAACTATGTCAAAAACGGCCTATTGAAGAAGTCTTATTACAGTGTAAAAGAATATTTAGATGACAAAACTGCATGGTCTTCACCATCTCAGTGCACAGAAATCCAAAGAGGGGCGATGGACTGAGTCAGTACGTCTCTCCTCGGTGTATTTCCTTAGACTTAAGTAGAAATACATGACATTGTATTTTTAAGGCTCTGATATTTTAAAAGAGGTACGGGGGAGTTTCTTGCCCTTCTTTGCTCCATCCCTAAGCCCACAACTTCCAAATGGGCGGTAGTATACAAAAATATTAATATTATATTGACGTTGACTAAGTAATATGTATGATTCGGTCAATAAAAATTTTGAACTGAACTGATCTAGTCCAAAGCACAATATTCTAGAATGACCTAGAAGGAATATAAGTACCTATTAGATCTAGGTGTCTGAGTCATCTGATAATTTTAAAGAAGATTTCTAAGACACTATGGCAGAATATGGGTCAATATTGGTGCAACAATAACGCCATAAGGCCATTGTTGCTAATAAACATCAATTGGTGCTATATAAAACGTGTCAGTAGGTGGAGGACATAGAAAGCTGTTACTATGCCAAAAACTTTTTTTAACTTGATTTGAATGCGTGGTGAGGAGACGATCTAATAGACGCGTACTTAGTGCTGCGAATAGACCTCACACCGCAACACACATGGTGTACAAAACCGTTAGGTAACCCAGTAAATCGGCAATGCAAATGAAAGTCGTAGCGAATTCTAACCTCTGCGTTGTTCCGATTTATGTGTGGAGCCAGCTCCTTGAGCGCCACCGACAGGTCGTGGATGTCGATCTTGCCATTCCCGTCGGTGTCCAACTTAGAGAACAGCTTCTCTAGTCTTTCCTCGTCTTCTTTTGGTATTTCTTCGAGCTTCAGTGGCGGACGACAGTTTACCATGGTGGCGGCGGATTTGAGTGTAAGTACAACTTGCTACAGAAGACGATACAGCTGCATACGATACCGTATGGCAAAACATAGCTTTGGCTAACAGAAATTAGTCACGAAAACCATTTTTCTACGAGCTAGCACGACTGCCCCGCTTTTCTCGGAAAGCGATTTTTGACAACTATCCAACTATCAATCAAATAATATGCACCGCCCGCACGCACTGCCGTATTGCGAATTTGCGAAAGCTATAATTTACTTCGTACGAAACAGCGCCATCTAGTACGCGGTGACGGAAGCTTTTCGAAAACTATGAAGACAGACAGAACAGAAGACAACACTGATGTATTGTACCGTATCCGTATGTACGTATGCATAAATGACGCCAAACATCTTGAGCAAAATGTGACGTGGTGGGGGAAAGTTTGCGCATGTACACTTACGTGCCAAAAAAACGACGCACTTAAAATTCTCAAAACAAATCGTACCTACAGTATACTGCATGAATCTTACGGCCGATCCCAATAATCTATCTCTATCCGTGATCTGCAGATTACGCGTTACATTTGACAGTTGCGCTATGGGATTTTTGTCAAAATTTACACTAGCAATCTCAAATCTGCAGATTATGGATAGAAGATAGGTTATTGGGATTGGCCATTAGTGCACAATACTATATACTTACTTTGTTCAATCGATAGAAAATGAGAAAATATACTGTACCATTTGCATGAGGGATTGAGCGGTATCAGGTGCACAATAACTGTTTGAGACACGCGAAGTAGGTACATTTGCTGCGAACTATACAGATTTAATGGTCTGTGGATATGACTATCAAAATAAAACTGTAAATTATTTAGCGACATTTGTCGTCTTTATTGGTGTCTATTAACAAAGAATAACGATTTGACAAAAGACAAGATTTTTTATGGGATACCTACGATTGAAATTACCAAAAATTACGTTTTTCCCAGGGTTCGTAAAAATCCGATTTTTATAATAAAAATCAAAAAATCCGATTTTTGATATATATCCGATATATATCGGATATATATCAACGATGAAAAAAGGGAGGTATTTCCATTCTAGATTGAGTACTTTTGTAGTTTATTCTGTCACAATTTTAAGGTTAAATAATAAAATATGCATTTGTTTTATTTAATGTTTATTTATAAAAAAAAAGTAATGCGAATAATGAGTGAGATATTCTAATAATATTTCAATAATATAAATCAACACTTACAAGGGTGAAAAGGGTGAACCTTGTGAACCAAGACTAGCCCACCCGGAGAGGGGTAATGGCACCCAACCAATTCCCTTTCCCCACACTACACAAAAAATAACACAATAATAGAACAGTAATAGAGTAATAAAATATAACACAAACTTACCAAAACTTGCTTCAGTGAAAGATATAACCACCGACACTTTCTATTCGAACTACATCAAAACGGAAATACACAATGATAGCGCGAGTTAGGATACTAGCAGAGCCATCTAGTGAGAAAGAAAACCATCAAAATTTAGCACGATTCACGAATACAGAGGTTCGATGAGGGCGATTCTGCGTTTGAAGGGGGCGATTCAGCTTGTGTTTCCATTAAACAATACAAATGTACAAAAATGTTAGAATAAATATCAATTGATATATATCCACATAAAAATCCATTGATATATATCATGATATATATCCGATATATATCACGCTGATATATATCTGCGAACCCTGGTTTTTCCACGTACACCTATAAAACATAATAATATCTCCAGCGATAGAAAACTCATCATATACCATCTTTCTGGCTTGCCTTTTTAAAACTACGTTCGGACGTCGAGGCATTTTTTATCCGTGATTTCACTGCACGCAAGTGTATTGGGCAGCGACGAGACGTGAACTCAAAGCGGGAAATTGATCTACCAATAGCGTGGCTAGGCGCGCTCGATGCGATGCTCCTTCCGCACGCCGCGTCCCGCACCCCATACCGTGGTGCGCAGTATCATCATATATCAGATGGTTTCTGCGCATGCAAGGTCATTTGTTCAAGTTGTTTGGCGTCATTTATACCTATGTATGGCACAGAGTAATCTATGATCTATGTAATAATGAAAATGTATGGTGGTTTGGACCACACGTTTGGACTGGGTGTGGTGTGGTGGTTGACGGTGGAGGAGTGGATGAGGAGTGGTATCTGTGTGAGTGAGTGGGTAGTGTGTGTAGTATCCCTATATAGTCTGTGGGGTAGTGGTAGGTACCGTAGGTACTGTAGGTACTCACTCAGAACAATAACGAAGGTAAGGTAAGTAGTTAAGTATCTATGTAGGTATTATCATGGAGCAAATGCTCTATGGTATTATCATCTTATCCGTCTTATCCTTATCCCATTGATTTTTCGTGTATTTTTTTTGGAAATTGGAAATAATAGAAAATAAGTTTTATTTTAACTTTCTAACCTACCTACCGATTTATTTGTTACTTTGAACCACAGATAAAATACCCATTGGGTATTTTATCTGTGCTTTGAACTTTGAACTTGGGTAGCTCAGTTGGGTAGGTAGCTCAGAACAATAACATAAACTTTAGTTATTGTTCTGAGGTAGGTAGGAATTTACACCTTGGCAATAAATGGTAGACAATAAATAATGGCAGCACTTGCACTTGTAATTCATTCAATCAATAAATTCTTCTAAATTTTGAATAAGATAGTAATATATTCGTTATAATTCATAACAGCTACCTACAGTTATTTTACTTAACTTACTTTGGGGTAAGTACCTAGACGTACTTAACCTGATAACAAAAAGTCACATTAAAAATCGCACCACGTACTCAATCATAGTTACGATTGGCGAGCAAAATATAAAGTACGTCACCCCATTATACTTCTTCATTAAAATCACTCAATATATATTTCGCTGTAGGTCTTTTATTCGACTTAAGTCCATACCCTACTCTTTCTCTCATCCCAAGAGTGATAGAAAGGACGATACGCATTTGTCAAAAAGCCGAATTGCCGATGCAACTGTCATCGGGTTTCAACTCAACCAATAAAGCTGTGGGGATGGCACGACGACTATTATGTGAATATGACAATACACAAATTGACGCGACCGAAAGTCTATAAACTCAAAAGTTAATACCATTGCCAACTGCACTGCCATCTTCCAACGTAAAACCAAACTTAAACACATAGCACTAAAAGTAAAATTTCTATGTAAGTTATCTGCCCAACTGTCCACTTCAAAATGATTCCAACCCCATTTGGAATAAAGTTTAAATTGTACTGTCATTATAAAACCTTTTATTGTCAAATTCAGGCGCGCGCAAAAAATTTTTGAAAAGGGAGTGAACAACAAAAGCTCATAAAAGTTGTAGATTAATCGGGGATTTAGGGCAATATACACACACATGTCATGAGGCAGACGAGCGGGCGACAGAACCGACTATTTGTAATTGAAAATAATCCTAGAAAAATAATATATATTATTAACCAATTCGGTAATTGATCAAAGTGATTTGGCAGGTCGAAATGTCACTTAGCGAAATAATGTTGCTCGCTTATGAATCATACTGTCGTGTATTTTTGAATCGATTAAATGAATGAAATATAACAGTCAGATGAATTAATTTAAGTTTACAAACTATTAAGTTTACACTTATTTCACAGTTTTCCTAATGGGGCAGCACTAATTAACGCGCAAACTGGGCTATTAACACGGGTCGACCTTCGACAAAGAACATCGAAACTTTCGGGATACATTTAAAATTCCCTTAGATGTCGCATTTTTCGAGTACACCTTGTGACACTTACAAAAGTTAGACATTAAGAAGGCATACTATGATTTTGTAGCATCTACTTATTAGAGCTTTAGAAAACACTTCGACTTTACTTTATATAAACAAACAATCATCATCATTCATCATCATCACTGAACGAATGCTCTCGATTTTTTTGGCACAACACTATTTGTTTTTTTGGCAAAAACGGGTATTACTCGACCTGTCAAATCATTATAGATTATAGTATAAGCAAGTTAAGGTTGGTTTTATAACTCAATCTTTATATCAGCATTTTCACATAGTGACGTTTGGTGTTGTTTTTTTTTGCATCGACTTCATGCGTTTTTAACCGACTTCCCAAAGGAGGAGGTTTACAATTCGTCCGGATGTTTTTTTATGTATGTGTCCCGATAGCGCCTAGACGGATGGACCGATTTGGAAAATTATTTTTTTGTTTGAAAGTGTTTACCTTCCCATTGGTCCCATTGACACCTGGTCAGGATCTGATGATAGGATCCTGGAGAAATCGAGGGAACTCTTCAAATATTATAGGCAGAGACCTATAGTGATTTTTGTGTTTTTCATAATAACTCGTGCAAATGCACATGGTAAGCCTAATATTGTGATGCAGAACTGATGATGAAGACCACACATGGCCACCAGAACTGCTCAATACTAGGTACAAATACAATGCGAGGCTGACGGGCAGACGCCTAAACCGGTGGACCTAGAGCCATGAAACTGTGTACAGAGGTTCCTTAATAGCGTGGGGTAGCACTGAGATGGGATTTGACAAAATTAATTCCCCAAGGGGGGGGGGGGGGGAAAGGGGATACTCAATCTAATCAAATAAGGTTTGCGGAAGTCGGCTTTTTCTAAAGTTTACTTTTTGTTTCAATTATGTCCATTTTAGATATTTATCCGCGGTTATAGATATAATTAAATAATTTAGTGACAAGCAAATAAAAAGTTGCTGCTGGTGGCTGGGACTAGAACCCAGGACCTCAGCACATTTTAAAGATTTGTATTCAATGTCTTAATTAGAAAAATTGGTTGTTCTTAAAATTGGGAGGTTCCTTAATCCAATGCCACGTGTTTTGTATTTGGACAGTTATCTTACGATAACCTACTACACTAGTATTATAACTAAGTATAATATACATAGTCGGGCCATAAGTTCTGTCACATGGGTAAAATTTCGAATTTAGAATAGAGGCCACAAAAAAAGTTATGGGAATTCGAAATTTGAATATTTCAAGAAAATAAAAATATAGGTTTTCTGGAATATTCTTCATTTTCCAATATGGAGTGGACGCGCAAAGAAGACAGAGTCGCAATAATTGCATTGCATCGTTGCGGCCACGCACCAACAGTGATTTTTAAACTGCTGAAAAATTTGAAAATTCCACTGAGATTCATTTATCGTACTATCAAACGATTCAGGGAAGATTCAAGTTTAAATGATAAACAAAGAAGCGGTCGACCTCGTACTGTTCGGACTCCAGCGGTCATCAAAGCAGTGAAGGCGCGAATCCAACGAAATCCTGTGCGCAAGCAAAAAATGTTGGCTCTGCAGATGGGACTAAGCAGAACCACTCTTAAAAGAGTATTGAATGAAGACCTAGGACTGCGTGCTTACAGAAAAAGAACAGCACATCTTCTTAACGCACGGCTGAAGAAAATCAGACTCGAAAGATGCCGGGTTTTGTTAAGACGGTACGCAGGTAAAAAATACCGCGAAATACTTTTTTCGGACGAAAAATTTTTTAATGTTGAGGAGAGTTACAACAAACAAAATGATAAAGTGTATGCACAGTCTAGTGAAGAAGCGAGCAAACGTGTGCCACGTGTTCAGCGTGGCCATCACCCTTCGGCATTCATGGTTTGGCTTGGGGTCTCCTATTTTGGTCCAACAGAGGTGTTTTTTTGTGAAAAAGGAGTGAAAACCAGTGCCCTCGTATATCAAAACACAGTCCTAACAAACATTGTGGAACCTCTTTCACAAACAATGTTCAAAAATAGGCACTGGGTTTTCCAGCAGGATTCTGCACCGGCCCATAAGGCGAAAAGTACCCAAAACTGGCTCACGACCCATGGAATCGTCTTTATCAGGCACGAGGATTGGCCCTCCTCCAGTCCAGACGTGAATCCTTTGGATTATAAAATATGGCAGCACTTAGAGAAGAAGGTCTGCGCTAAACCCCATCGCAATTTGGAGTCACTTAAAGCATCTCTGATTAAAGCAGTCGCCGATATTGACATGAATGTCGTGCGTACTTGGATTGATGACTGGCCTAGCAGATTGAAGGCTTGTATCGAAGCCAGAGGAGGACATTTTGAATAATTTTAGTGTGGTTTAAATCTGTATTTTGTACCCTTTCATTTGATATATAAATGGTTGTAGTGCGTAACTCATTGTGTCATTTATTTAACTTTCCATATGTGACAAAACTTATGACCAGACTATGTATAATCATAATCATCATGGTTCACATCGACAAAAAGGGGCACAAGTTGTACTCGGACACGAATAATAATATTACGAATAATTAATTGTTATTATTACTTATAAATGTCTACTTAGAGCTAAATAGGATAGGAAGGTGTTAGTTATCATTAGCATTCGGTCAGCAAATGAAAAGTCACTCCGTACCAGTGATCGGAGTAGGCAGAGCTATTTTATGTACTTGCCATATGTAAGAATAATATGGATACTCCCCGAATCTAGTGGTGCAGAAAGAGACAAAAACAGGTGGGTCACTCTTGTTTTCGTTTCGTTTCGTTTCGAGGAACACCCCGCTATTGTTTTTGTTTGGCGATATCACGACGAGTTTCAACAAAGCGGCAACGTCGCACGTTAGGAAAAAAGTTTGGCAACGCGTTGCTGATATAAAATTTACAATGCCGCTCATGCGCTTATTGCCTTACATAAACCATGTTTTATACTTATTGATAAAAAACAATTATATTTATTAAAACCCCGGAGTATCAGTCCCAATACCATGGATTATCCATAATAATATCAATGTTTGCGGTCAATGAACCTAAATAGCTCTGCCTACTCCGATCACTGCTCCGTACCTATAAATATTTAATTACAACAATTTATTGAGCTCGCTATCGCTTTATTTAGGAGTTTTGTCAAAACTCATCGAAAACATTGTTACATATACAGAAAACACTGGAATGTTATTAAAATTATCTTATATACAGGCTGTAACATATGAAGGATCGCGCACATTACGACGGGCCGCACCGCACGCAGCGTGCCGGGTCGCAGCGCACTATCGCACACGTGTCGGGGCTCGGGGCGCCCCACGGGCCGCATAAGGCCGGGACTCCACCAAAGCGGAGATATGCGGAGATGTGGAATATTTGTATGGCGAGTTGGAAGCGGAGATGTGAGCTGTTTCCATCTCGCATACAAATATTCCACATCTCCGCTTTGGTGGAGTCCCGGCCTAATTTTTGTATGCGGCGGCGAGCGTGTTTCCGTAATATACAAGGCCATTACGCAGCGGTCTGTAAATTACAGCGTATAATTTGGAAGGCTATGTTTTCACTAACGTCTTCCAAACTATACATCAGCATTACGCCGCAATTGTGTATATTTTGGAATAGTCTACGCCAATAGTATGGTTCCGTTATATACAGTGCGATTACCAAATGTAAAATTAACAGAGATTTTTTTAAATATTTTTTGTCGATAATAGTTGATCCTCTTTAACCCTTCGAGTAGGAAAGGCCGCGTTCCTCTAAGTCTTTAACCCTATTTAATATGTCCAGTTTATGCAGACTCATACTGTATTAATAACCGGCCAAGTGCGAGTCGGACTCGCGCACGAAGGGTTCCGTGCCATTATCTATAAAAAACCGCAAAAAAAATGTATGGGAGCCCCCCCTAAATTTTAATTTAATTTTAATTTAATTATTTATTTTTTAAGTAAATAATATACTCAATATATTGTGAACATTTTAAGCGTCTACCTGCTACCATTATCAATATCGAGCAAAAATGAGCAAAAAAATCACGTTTGTTGTATGGGAGCCCCCCTTAATATTAAATTTCTTTTGATTTTTAGTATTTGTTGTTATAGCGGCAACAGAAATACATCATCTGTGAAAATTTCAACTGTCTAGCTACCACGGTTCATGAGATACAGCCTGGTGACAGACGGACGGACGGACGGACGGACGGACGGACGGACGGACAGACGGACAGCGAAGTCTCAGTAATAGGGTTCCGTTTGGCACCCTTCGGGTACGGAACCCTAAAAACAAGTGTAAGTATGTACCATTGAGCTACCATAATAGTAGTTCATTGGTAAGTACAACAAAATAGCCACTGAACCATCTGTATCCGACAATGCTCCTTTGGAAAATAAATAATTTAGTATTTTTTAATTTTAGATTTTTCTCATTTATTAATTAGTGTTAGTTAATATTAACTATACATATACCTATCATATCAGATTAGTCGACACGACACCGATACGTTTGATGGCAAATGGCAATACGAAGTCATTATTTTATAATATCTACGTTTCTGATAGGTACTTAACCCTTAAAGGCTACAATGAATTTATACTATTATGACTACAATGGGTGTAAAAACACCCGGATTTAAATATTGGAATAAAAAATATAATTAAAAGTAGGTATGTTATTTTACTATCTGTACATAAAATGTGTATTCCATACTATGATCTTTTGATGTTTAATTTCTTGAACAAATATACAATTTAAATTCGTGTCACAAACGGGCTCTCAAAACCATGGAAATTGTGAAGGGATAGGGAAAAACTTTGAAATATAAATAACTTATTATATTTTGTAATTATTTTCAAAATGTAATATTAACTACAAATAAGTCTTACATTTGGTATAACTACAAATAAGTCTTACATTTGGTATATTATTTATCCTAATGTCTAAGAAAATGCATATGATTTTTTAAAATCAAGATCTTTTCATTTTTGTATGACGAAATCCCTTAGTTGTTGAAACATTTGAAATAAAAATTGCATATAAATCTAAAAAACGCATAAAAATAATACACATACAAATTAGTAAACATTATACATGTAATATTACATACACACATGTAGCACACACTACATGCATACTAAAAATAAAACATAAAATATTCATTACTTATGCTGTAAATCAGTACTCTACTATGACTACAACGGGTGAAAAAACACCCAGGTTGAGGGCGTATCTCGAATCTGGCGCTCGCGAGCAAACTCTTTCTCGGTTTGTTCGAGGGCTACTGTCGACTGAGGAGAATACACGAAATCTTAAGGCACTGCATAAAAAAACGAAAAAAGATACAGGAACAAAAAGAAGTCACCTGGGTGTAAAAACACCGTAGTAGCTTTTAAGGGTTAACTATCAAATACTAAAGTAATACATGTATAAGTATTTATAGAGCTTCATGCATCCATTTCTAAATGATTATGACTAGGTATATATTTAACGATTAAAACTTTACTTAGGTACTAATCTAACATTTTGAATAAGTATCATATACTCTTTCTAGATTTCTCCTACTCTCGTACTATGGGTCCTCTATGTGCTAGTTCAGAACTTCAGACATTTTGTACAGGCGCGTGTTTTCCCGTCGAACTCAGATGTCGTCATCAACATCTTCATCAGGAAATATGTAAGTTACTCTGTGGGAACTCCCCCATACATTTGCACGTATAATGCCCACAGGCTTATAATGCCAGAAAATTATTATAAATAAATTAAAAGTAAAAAAACATTTTTAAACAAAGCTTTTATTTAATGCCCTAAAAAGAAGAAAATAAAATTTCAATTCAATCAAATGCGTCATTTTATTACATTACACAATTTATACGATATAAAAGCTTGTTGCGGGATTTATCTCCAAGTCTGTGCAAATAGGTGCCTACCCACCTAATTAAGTCTACACAAGTAAATCTCGCAACAAGCTTTTATATCGTATAAATTGTGTAATGTAATAAAATGACGCATTTGATTGAATTGAAATTTTATTTTCTTCTTTTTAGGGCATTAAATAAAAGCTTTGTTTAAAAATGTTTTTTTACTTTTAATTTATTTTTAACTTTTTAGTCTCAGCATCAGCTCAGCTCCATGTCATAAAAAATATTCTAGGACTAAAGTATTCGTCAAGACGAATCGAACGAGCCCAAATTCGACCGGCTTGCGATGTTTTATGACAGAGTTCCCATGACCGTCTTCCGTCGCCAGCATCAGCTCAGCTCCATGTCATAAAAAAATATTCTAGGACCAAAGTATTCGTCAAGACGAATCGAACGAGCCCAAATTCGACGGGCTTGCGATGTTTTATGACAGAGTTCCCATGACCGTCTTCCGTCTCCAGCATCAGATCAGCTCCATGTCATAAAAAAATATTCTAGGACCGAAGTATTCGTCAAGACGAATCGAACGAGCCCAAATTCGACGGGCTTGACGGGCTTGCGATGTTTTATGACAGAGTTCCCATGACCGTCTTCCGTCTCCAGCATCAGATCAGCTCCATGTCATAAAAAAATATTCTAGGACCAAAGTATTCGTCAAGACGAATCGAACGAGCCCAAATTCGACGGGCTTGCGATGTTTTATGACAGAGTTCCCATTACCGTCTTCCGTCTCCAGCATCAGATCAGCTCCATGTCATAAAAAAATATTCTAGGACCGAAGTATTCGTCAAGACGAATCGAACGAGCCCAAATTCGACGGGCTTGCGATGTTTTATGACAGAGTTCCCATGACCGTCTTCCGTCTCCAGCATCAGATCAGCTCCATGTCATAAAAAAATATTCTAGGACCAAAGTATTCGTCAAGACGAATCGAACGAGCCCTAATTCGACGGGCTTGCGATGTTTTATGACAGAGTTCCCATGACCGTCTTCCGTCTCCATCATCAGATCAGCTTTAAGTCAGAAATATATTGCATTGTCATCCGACTTATACACGTATGCGAAATTTCAGCTCAATCGGATAACGGGAAGTGGGTCAAATTCAAGCCGACATTTTTGACGCGAACCGTGATACCCACAAACAAACAAACAAACAAACATACATACAGTGCAAGTTAAATAAAAGCTTTTAAAAACAACTTGATTGCACACTTGATTTTTTTATAAGTAAGTAAGTAACTACATGTATAAAAATAGTGTAAAAAGGCGAGCTAATCTAGCTTATCCAGATACGCAATTTCCAAGTAAAAACGTTGAAGAATGAGCTAAACTTTACGTTTTACATGTTTGAGCAATGTGCAATGGATTTGACGGGACTTGACCGCTACTCTAAACTTGCATCAAGTGGCATCAAGTGGCATTATGGTAAAACGAGTGGTAACGAGAACGACACGAGACCTAAGCATAAAACTCAGACTAAATTCCTCCTAGGCGGAAAGACACCAAAACACTGTGTAACGACTAACGTGCGTATTGTAAACAGAGCTATACAGCAATTCTGGCGCTAGCGAGATCATGTCCATGGTCGAAATATTTGGCGAGCCGCATTACCCCGCAGGCGAAGTCAATTGTATATATATTCTCTGCTCCAGACCCTGGTTGGATGCAAGGTGGGTGGCGGATCGAGATAGAACTACTACACGGGGGTAAGGGTTGTTGTGTTTAGCCACACGGCTGCCTCCCGCCCTCATGAGGGGACGAGCCTGCCCCGTAGATGCCACATTGGTCTATGTGGCAGGCTCGTCCCGGCTCGCGGTGTACATGTCGCAGATGATGCGCCACACGGGGATGTCTCCGATGGTGGCCCGGAAGAACATCTCCTCGATGGAAGCGGCGGGCACGCTGCGCACGACGTTGAGTACGTGGATCAGCTGCGCGTAGCGGGTCATTCCGATGGGGTAGCACCGTTTTGTGTACTGCAGGGAGAGCAAATGTTGAGAGCAGGCCCTAGGCAATCAGAACTTAGAATTTCATCCCTAACTTATTTTTAGAGGAAATTAAATAAAAAAAGGTTAAAGCCAAACTAAGCAAGTCTAACTGAGGAACATAATTGTGCCATTTTTATAATGATTAGGTAAATAACAAGAACATAAATTCAGATTCGGTGCGAAATTGTAAATTAAAACATTGTGACAGACAGATTTTCTGGCAACTTCAGGAGACTTTCCTATCGAGCAAAATTAATAAAATTACGTTTCTGGGAAAGCGAAGTCACGCTGACACACTTATACTATAGTGATAAACAAGCTAGTGAAAAAACGTACTCATCATTCCGAGCGATTTGTGTTTTGCTAAAGGCTGTTTTTGCCTAGGGAAAAGTGGGCACAGTTCTACCAACCCGTATGGGAATATTGGGCACAGTTCTACCAACCCGTATGGGAAAAGTGGTCACAGTTCTACCAACCCGTATGGGAAAAGGCGTGACGCTATGTTTTGTTTAAGTGTTACATGTAGCCAGAGGGGCACAGGTTACCCAGGATATGAGTAAGATTGAGCAGTACTGCACCACGTTGGGTCAGTGAGGGTTGGTGGAGGGGTGTCGGGCTAGTGGCCAATCCGAAGTCGAAAAAATTCTGTCGAAGTTACCAAGCTGCTTTATTAGGGCCTCTCTTTACGACTACTACCACCGAGTAGGACCTAACTTAACGTATCTTCTGAAACACGGAAGTGCCGAAACAAATGCCAATAGAAACGGGTCACCCATTGAGTACCCACCCACCCAATTAGGGTCTCCCAATAGTAACTGTCATCAGCTAATGAGGTCAATGTACTGAGGGTCGATTTTTATATTTCTCGTAATAGCACAAAGTGGAAGCACTCGATTGGTTACCTCATTGAGGAAGAGCTGCGCCTGGTCCTGCAGCGCCGCCACGGCCGGCGTGTCCAGCAGCTTGTTGCTCGCCGGGGAACCCTCCGCGAACTTCGTCTTGAACAGCACGAGCACCCGCAAGTAGCAGTACTCAGTACTGTCCAGCCGGAAGTTTGCCAGCTGGCTCAGAGCCTTCTCGAACTCCAACACTTCCTTCGGCGCCAACTTCGGGTTCTTCCCGTTAAACAGTAACTTCAGGTCTACCGGGTACAGCAGTTGTGCCGCGCCCAGAACGAACAGATCGCGCCAGGATTCTTGCAGGAGTAGAATACGGTCGGATAACGATAAGGATGAGAACTCTGGAAGGTTCTTCGCCCAGTTGACGTTCATGAAGAGCAGGCGCGCCGCGGCTTCGCACAGCGCGTCGTAGTCTCGCGGGCCGAGCATGACATTCGTTGGCGGCACCGGCAAGCACGGCACCACCGGAGGACTAATCAGGTTTCTGTACGAATGGTACGCATTCGGGTATACCCCAGGTGGCGGCATCATGCGAGAGACCCTCGGCACGGCAAGGTCGATCGGTCGATCCGGCATTTCTGGTGCGTCGAGGGGATATTTCAGGAAGTTGGCCATTTGACGGCGGATTGTGGAGTTTCGTGGACCTCTCTCGTGTTGCACCGCTGTAAGAGAAACGTTTCTGTTTTAGAATGCGAATCTTACAAACATTACGGTGCGACTTTGTTCCTCATGGTGATGCATAAACAAAGTGCTCACCGTCCTTATTCATGCCGGAGTCCACACATTTGGCCAGCCGGCACGCCCTGCACTGGTTCCTGTGCGCCTTGTCCACCAGGCAGCGGCCGGGCGAGCGCGCCTTGCACGCGTAGCGGCGCGCGCGCCGGACCGACCGCTTGAAGAAGCCCGCGCAGCCGTCGCACGCGAACACGCCGTAGTGCTTGCCCGAGGAGTGGTCGCGGCACACGGCACACGGCACGTCGTAGAGGATGCGGCCTGCGGAGAGGAGCTAGTTGAATGGCGTGCGGAGGAGGCCTACACTCAACAGTGGGTTCAGGGTGACCTGAGGGCCGGAATTTGTACGCGAAAACAGCTACAGCAAGAGCGCAGAGTCGCGCCGCCGCGCTGGCTACAATCAAAGCGGTATTCTGCGCTGTCGCTATAGCCATAGCCATGCCATTTGCCTGTAGAATTAGGGGCCTGGTTCTCAAACAGTGGCAAAATAAAGCCAGCTGCATGCCGAAAGCTAAGCTGACTTACTCGCTCGCTGCTCGCATAGCTGAATAGCTGTGTCGTAGTTTTTCATACGTATACTATACAGTATACAGCGTAGTTGGCAGTCAGCATACATACAATTAAGAATAACCGGCCAAGTGCGAGTCGGACTCGCGCACGAAGTGTTCTATACCATTATCTATAAAAAACCGCAAAAAAAAAAACCATGTTGTATGGGAGCCCCCCTAAATACTAATTTAATTTTAATTTAATTACTTATTTTTTAAGTAAATAATCAACTCAATATATTGTGAACATTTTAAGCGTCTACCTGCTACCATTATCAATATCGAGCAAAAATGAGCAAAAAAAATCACGTTTGTTGTATGGGAGCCCCCCTTAATATTAAATTTATTTTAGTTTTTAGTATTTGTTGTTATAGCGGCAACAGAAATACATCATCTGTAAAAATTTCAACTGTCTAGCTACCACGGTTTATGAGATACAGCCTGGTGACAGACAGACGGATGGACGGACGGACAGCGAAGTCTCAGTAATAGGGTCCCGTTTGGCACCCTTCGGGTACGGAACCCTAAAAACTTGCGTCAGTTATTAGCTCTTGCACTGCATTCGGCATAAAGCCGCAAGTGAAGAGAGTCTCTTGCTCTTGAGAGAGGAATAAGAGTGACGATCAAGTGACGATCTTGGCAGTCTTCCGACGTTTCTGACTTTGGCATAGAACTTGCACCGATTTGAGCTTCACACGTAGCAGAGCAAATCTGTACCTCATATCATCATTATTGGCTTAATTTCTTTTGGTCGATAAAAACGCCTCATAATCGGCCTGTATGTTATGTACTGTGATCCGACTCTTCCGTACATCTTTCGCACACGACGCAAAAATCATAAATCAGAAGTGGCACAATTACTTATGTGATTGCGTGCACAAAAGCATCTCTGTATGATCGGCACTCCGGGCTGCGGAGACTCCGCCCCTCACCGCGGCGACTGGGGGCGCAGCCCTGTAATTTATTGTCTACTAACAGTTCACTTTGAAATGAACAGCGCTAATACAATATGGGGCACTTTACGTCGCTGCCTGTGAGCATTCTGCAGAGGTTTTAATTTGTATTTTCATAATTAAAAAAAAACCGGCCAAGTGCGAGTCAGACTCGCGCACGAAGGGTTCCGTACCATTATCTATATAATTGGAACAAAAAGTAAACTTTAGAAAAAACCGACTTCCACAAACCCTATTTGATTAGATTGAGTTTAATACAAACTGTAACCCCTTATCCCCCCCCCCAGGGGAATTAATTTTGTCAAATCCCATATCAGTGCTACCCCACGCTACTGAGGAACCCCTGTACAAAGTTTCATGGCTCTAGGTCCATCGGTTTAGGCTATGCGTTGCCTGCCCGTCAGCCACGCATTGTATTTGTACCTAGTATTGAGCAGATCTGGTGGCCATATGTGGTCTTCTTCAGCAGTTCCGCATCACAATATTATGCTTACCATGTGCATTTGCACGAGTTATTATGAAAAACACAAAAATCACTATAGGTCTAATCGGTCTAATTTTCCAAATCGGTCCATCCGTTTAGGCGCTATCGAGGCACATACATAAAAAAATAAATAAAAAATTGGTTGCCTGTAAAGTCGGTATACGGGCGAAAGTTTTACGTGACAACGACTTTGAGTGGTAAAATAATTTTAATGTGAATATTCATTCGTATAGTAGGAAGAAGGATGAAATAATAGTAACAATTTAAAACATTTATTTATACAAAGAATTATATTTAAAACATTAATTTATACAAACAAACATTAATTTCACTTTTTATGTCTGTCTCTCTCGCTCTTAGGCAGGCTAACCATGCCCGAGTGGAAGGGACGCGTGCCTCTCACTCGCTCTCATTGTGAGCGCATAACGTGAGCGGAGCGTAACGCAGTTTCTTGAAGTGTCACCCGGCAAACCAATTTATAAGACGTTGTCACGTCAAAAAAAAACAAACATCCGGACGAATTGTAAACCTCCTCCTTTGGGAAGTCGGTTAAAAAAACCGCAAAAAAACACGTTAATTGTATGGGAGCCCCCTTTATATTAAATTTATTTTGTTTTTAGTATTTGTTGTTATAGCGGGAACAGAAATACGTCATCTGTGAAAATATCAACTGTCTAGCTACCACGGTTCATGAGATACGGCCTGGTGACAGACAGACGGACGGACGGATATCTTGAGATTTTAAGGTACTTTCCCTCCAGGGCCCATTCGTTTGTTCCACCCTGTATATGTGTGATCTGTAACTGTATTTTTCATGAAATACCCAAAAAGTTTTGTTCAAATTATCATCTTATGTCAGAATAACTTTGTAGCTAGTTGAAAAATAACATTTGAATTGATTCAAAGCTTGCCGCGCTTTTAGGGCCTTTAGTACCTACTAAACGCCGCCGTAAGCAGCACTGTCTACAACCTACTCCTACTGGAAAACGTGAGACACCCATCTACAATTTCCGTACAATGAGGTTCACTCACTCATTATGTCAATGTCATGCAGACTGCAAAACATCATTTCAACGCACCAAAGAGTATTTAATTAAAACATCACTGGCAGCCAAACTTGAAGTGGCCAAAAGGAAAAAATTAATTTCTGTGCTCTGAGATTTGTATGACAACAAAAGTAATTAAAAACTATTAATTTTATAATTATTTTCTAAAAGTTCTACATAATAAATAGAGACGTCGTAATTCATCAATTAATATTTAAAGTCTTTGTAGAAGTCCGGGGACGACATTGCCATATCATTTAAATTTAGTTTCATTAAAAGAAGGCTTACCTACCAAAACAAAATGGCCTTGGTATAAACTTTACAAGCGTGTTGTGAAGACGTATCTTGTACCGAGACCACTTTCAATTTGTAATATCTCTCGTATTTCAGTATTTGTGGCTGGTGCGGCAACAGATATACACATTCTGTGAAAATTTCAGCTTTCTAGCTATTACGGTTCGTGCAGGCGGACCCGGTGACAAACGGACGGACGGACGGACGGACGGACGGACGGACGGACAGCGAAGTCTCAGTAATAGGGTCCCGTTTGGCACCCTTCGGGTACGGAACCCTAAAAAAACGACTTCAGTAGCCCAATCACAAGCAAAGTATTCGATACTTGCACTATCGAAATCATCGAAATACTTAATAATAAATAACCAAATGTTTACGGTTATTTAACGTATTTAGGGTTTCGTATCTCAGAAGGAGAAACCCTTAATTATAGTATCACTCGCGGTGCGAGGTATATGTGTACCGAATTAAGAACCCCCTCCTTTTGTAAAGTCGGTTAAAAAGTAAATAAGTGCCTGCATAACTAAATGTTTATTTTAATTGGTCCCTAAAGTACTATTTGCAGTTGCAGATATCAAGGAATTGTGCCCAACCCAAAACCACAGAAGAGATAATATAGTACCCAAAACACTAAAATAATTTGGGGTATATGGACTTATGGTCGATTTCACCAACATTCCCTATCTTTTAGGAAACACTTTATTTCCTTTTAGGGGCCACCTAACAATGGTCGCTTTGATTGTAAGTTTGAGAGTCATCTAGGCTACTAGGGGACCCCCTAAATTTACGAGTCCGGCCTCCGATACAATCGCTACAGCTATGAAAAAAAGCTAAGTGTCCCCTAAATGTTGCTGAAATCGGGCAATAGGTTACCTTTACCTTTGGAAACTATCTATCTCTAACACAGATTAATAAAAAGTCTAAACTTAACTACATAGCACAAATAAATAATATTATTCCAGATTAAAATATAATTTTAGAATCCAATCAAGCTCCTACGATTTTACAACTAAGTATGCCTTGTAATCTGATTTACTTATTTAGGATGTCTTGTTTTAAATTACATCTCAGTCCAGACCCATTGTCTTCCCCCACTATAATACGTTAGGTCCCGAATTGATGCTCGCCATCCCCTCAAACAAACCCAAACAAGACCCAGTCGAAAAGGCAAAAAGCATTGGCTTTTATAAAGACATCCAAACAAAATCACGTCAATAGAGGCAGGAAGAGCGGTGTCGTATGAATTCAATAAGATCCCATACGATTCCACCATTCTTAACAACGACTTGGGAAAAAACGCCCGCCATTCAAGGGAAGATAATGACAGGTTCAGCATTTAAACGCTTCAATGCAGTAAGTAAATATGACAATCAGGCGACTTTTAACGTTCCATGTTGAATTTATTCGGTGTGTGAATTGGTTTTTGATGAGCTCTTCCTTTTTGAAGGCAGCTGGGTTCCATGCCGGCGTTCCACTGCGAGCGGAACGGACTCCGTACAAGTGCTTCCACAGAGAAAGAGTTTTTTTTTTGTATGCAGCCCGTTCCGCTCAGCCCGCTGCCGCTGGCTCCTTTCCCTTTCTTAATTTGTATCAATTACCTAATTTAGTTTGAAAGTTGACATTTATTTTGTAATTTTGCTTATATTTTACTGACATTTTATTTATATTTTGCTTGTTATTTCATTATATTTATTTTTATTGACCGAGCGAGCGAAGCGAGCGAAGCGTCTCCGTTTCAGGTTTGGGCAAAAATGCTTTCGTATGTCTGTCCGGTTGTTCTCCTCTACAGGTCGCATTTATGAACCGATTCTCGTGAAATTTTGTGAGCAGGTTGGAAAAATAAATAGAATTTTTTACTCGAGCCAGTTTTTAGATTTTTTTCAAAATGGCGGAGATATGGGGTTTTAAAATGTAAAAAAATCGCTACAACCCAAACGGCTCGATGGATATTAACAAATGAGGTGTCGTTGGATTCGTAAAGACCATGAGAGTGAAACAGGCTATATAATTTTAGTAAAAAGTCAATAGGTTGTATTAAAGATCGCGAAATGTAGTTTACAAAGTTATTGGTGCGGCTACTTTCATACTGCATGTACGTAACCAGGTACGTTCATAATTTTGTATGTGTTATTGAAAGAAAATTATTTGGGTTATTTTTATTATGTGTGTTAGCAGTTCAGCTTTCCCACCGACATACTCGCGAGGTCTACAGCACACAGAGCCACTAGTTTTATTTATTGTTCAAATTAAATTGTACAACCTTACAGACTAATCCAATGCGCTGTACAAATTCTATGTATAAGCATTTTTTTTAATATTCTTTTTTTTTTTTAAATATTAACAATAATTTAAAATTAATGCATTCCATTGCGTATATAATACGATTACAAATGTGTTCATTCAAACAATTCATGTGTTTTGTGTATAAATTATTGGACTCATTATGTCTAAACTATTCGGCGGCTATTTTTCTATCTAAATCCACTTCTATTTAAAATGCCCGGCGGCGGCGGCGGCGGCGGTGTAAAACACATGGAATCGGAGGATTCCTCGCTCGAAGAGCTCATTTTTCACAATTGTTTTGGCACCCAGAAAAATATTGGAAAGAAAATTGCAAGAAGACATCCCGCTCTTTTTTTTGTCACACAGATCCTACCTAATTCTGAATAAAGCCTTTTTGCACTAGCTTTTTTTGTTACCATGTAAGAAACAAAGCTCGATGGATTTTCACAGGAAATCGCCGGTCGCTAAAACACGACAGTAATGGATTTTCACGACACCTTCTCTGGCTCCTCCAAGTAGCGCGGCAACGTCGATTTTGCTCAAAGAAGGTGGTCCAAATAATGAGTACATTACTCGCTTTGTTTGAGTAAAGTAGTTTTTTACTGTATCCTGGTTTGTAATTAGGTACTTACTTATGTTAGCTACCTACCTACACTATTATCAATGGCTGTAACATACTTAGCAATGCATTTTAGTAATAGGTAGGTACTATTAATTAAACTTACGTCAGTCAAGCTTTACGCCGAATATCAATATCACAGATTTTGCACTGATATAAAAGGCAGATTAAGTATCTTGGAAGTACAATTCTTTAACCGTTAATAAATATGAAATTTTATTTAAATAGATCGTAATAATAGCAGCAACCCTCTTTGGGCCAACTCGGCTGCTGTTCTGGCGGCTTTTTCCGCAAACGCAACTCTTTTAAACTATTTTCCGCAACTTTTTTGAGATCCGTACAAAATTACGAAACCTCGTACCAACCTACTTTGTATCTTAGAGCAAGAACATTTTTAAGAAATTTCTTCCACCAAACCTATTTATGGACAGGATTATTTAACAATTTTGCAAAAATATTAAAATAACCCTTAAGCTCCGGCGATGGGCTAGGCCCCTGTCACGCATGGCATCTTATCATAATTCTTTATTGCACGGAAAACAATGTGATACATAGTCAGTCATAGTCTTTTGTTTGTTTTTTCACAGGTTTTAAACTTTATTACCAAGTCATAAGGTTGAAAATCGTGGGCCATTTTTTTTGCACCACGCCACCGCGTGTACGTATTTACTTACCAATATGTACGCCAATATGTACTACTAAATACAGATGGATATAAATATAATACAAATGGATTAAAATAAATGAAAGTACCTTCGATATAATTAAATAAATATCTAGTTACCGAGCTTTGCTCGGCGGTTGGTGGTACAAACACAATGAAACACTATATTCATATCATCAGACTGCAGTAACATCGATTAATATGCTGCTCTGTTTTTGAACAGCTGCAAACGAGAAGCTAGCAAGAAGGTTGAATAGCAGATGATGAACTTAGATTCGACCTTATTTGAACGAAACATTTTTGTGTGAATTTTCCGAAGACGCGCAAAAAGTGTCACGTGATCTGAGGTCGCAATAGTTAACTTACTTTTTGATTGTCATTGGAATTTATGCCTTATTTACATTGTACTAAAGTGAAATTGCCAATCCTATTGCGCGGCAATGAGAAAAGCATGAAAACTCGTAAATACGCGATTTTTTCAGTAATGAGACCTAGCTCGATCGATTTTTTACCCCCTAAAACCCCTATATTGCAAATTTAATCGAAAACTACAGCGCTATTTTCTAGAACACAAACATATACGTTCGTCACATACAAATATTCCTCGTATATTGTATTGGCTACCGCTCGGCTCAGACCAACCGCTCCAATAATAGGAGGGGGATATACGGCAGATATTTGTATGTATATGATTAGATTAGGTATGCATATCTTTACAAGTTAAGTATGCATATCTCTATTAGGTATGCATATCTCTACAAGTTAAGAATCCCCTTATCGCGAGTTGGACTCGCACACTCCCCGTTTTCCTCCGGCCAGGCCAAAACGAGCGTGCGGGGGGGGGGGGGGGTTTGAGGGGTTCCGTGATTAGGGTCCGGGGGTTGCACGTGATCTGTTTGGACGTAAGTATTTATGTGGAAATACTGGTTGACGAAATTAACGAGTTTTGCGGGTTTCTCATAGCCTATGCTTAAATCAAGATCCTTTATTGAACAATTACAAAACATTTTGCAATTGAAAATGGAGTATACACGCAAAGGCGAGGCTATCTATATCAAGTGATTTCTTCCAGCAAACCTAGGATGGACAAGAACAAATCACACAATACAAATCGAAAATGACAGCGCAGACTTTTAGGTGGAACTTTATTTGAGAATAATTGATAACGAGGGAGGATGATTCCCACGTCAATTCAGGTGATGATGCGTGTTGATAATTAGGTGTTTCAACTTGTTTTGGTAAGTATTATTAGCTGTATTAATTCGCGATTCTTGCTAGAGATAGGGGAAGCGTTAATTTTCATAGTTTCATTATTTGTGTTCTACAATAAATATTTATTATTTCTTAATAATACATAATAACGAAAATAATATTTTAAAACGAATAAACTGAGAACAGCACACTGCGCTCCATAACTGGCATTGCTGATGTGGGCGTCAAGATCGCCAAACTTAAGTGGAGTTGGGCAGGCCATGTGTGTCGAATGCACCCGGACAGGTGGGCAAAGATGGCCATCCGAATGGGTACCTACAGATGGACACCGGAGCAGAGGAAGGCCCAGAAGGAGATGGCGGCACGACCTGGACAAGTTCAGAGTGGGTCACTTTTTCTTTGAATAGAGATGTGTGCTGGGCTCGAAATGGGGAGGCCTTTGCCCAGCAGTGGAACACAGTATAGGCCAGTAATATATAAAAATAACGATCAAAAATTAATATTTATAACTAAAGTAAAAGTGTCCCCACCAAGGGGCACAGGCCTTTACCCGGAAATAAGGTACGGATACGCCTTTACCCTTTTATAATTACTTATACAAAACTAAACTGTTTGTTTGATCTTATTTTGTTTTGGTTTTCAACTGTTTACAACGAATAAAATACATATAACTTCGAAAATACTAGCCATAGCCAACATTTGATATGATTATAAGCTTATTCATTTGACATCTAATCGGACGCAGTTGAACTCACACCAGCCAAAAAGCACTTCCAATTACCAACAAAACAAATGATCTCATGATATCGCTATTAGAGGGCGGGGGGCAGCAGTGAGAGTTCAACAGATGCGCACGCGACCGTGGGAAAACGCGCAAATATCATCAACGTATCACCACCGGGGTAAATTAACCAGGTGACATCATCTGACTGTTGTGACGCTCTACGCTCTACTATTATTTAAGTGGATTGAACACACCATCAATTAATAAGTAGCTCAGATGTTGCAGCTTTAAACGATACATGTATTGTACATCAGTACATGGGTGATTAGATTAATTATGAAACGTCACTAAACTATTGATTAGTTAAATTCATGAATAACCGTCTTCGTGCCATTTCTCTCTTGATTCGAATGTCGTCTAAATACACGATAATGAGGCCACCAAATCGGTATTCTGTCCACATACATACATCGATGTCTTTTAATCGGTGATCGATCAGGTATACCCCAGTTTTTCTAACTCAGTAATTGATGGCGGTCAATGAAAACAAACTATATTTTTCTACAATGTGTAAATGAATTAACGCAAAATGAGAAACTACTTTGTTGGGGACATCATTCTGAGCAACATTCATTATAAACCAATTTGGTCAGAGCAACTTGATTTTTCACTTCTCAGTACATTTTGGCCTGAGTGGATCAGATGATTTGTATGGAAAAGAGAAAAATAAAGTTGCTCTGATCAAATCGGTTTCATAATGAAAGTTGCTCAGAATGATGACCCTTACAAAGAAGTTTCTCATTTTGCGTTAATTCATTTACAACTTTTATTTTGAAATCAAGTTTATCCTAAATTCCTTGTCACCCTACTAATCTGTATCTGTGAGCTTTCGTAATTTAGGCATGACAATTTATGAGTGACGTAGAGTCGTATGTAGGATGACCATGTATCTAAGTGGTTATTAGTTTTAATTATGTTTTAACTTTTAAGTAATTGCGTGAGATCTCGCCTATTAAGTTTAATTTTACCTAGATATTAATATTATTCTACTCCTGATCACCGATTAAAAATCACCTTGCATAACACGACATGTACCTGTCTTAAAATTCATATGAAGATAAAATTATGCAATTTCCTTGGCATAGATGACATTATCATGTCAGCTGGACCGAATGCTTTGTAAATAAATATAATTGAAACAAAAAGTAAACTTTAGAAAAAACCGACTTCCACAAACCCTATTTGATTAGATTGAGTTTAATACAAACTGTAACCCCTTACCCCCCCCCCCCCCCTTGGGGAATTAATTTTGTCAAATCCCATCACAGTGCTACCCCACGCTACTAAGGAACCCCTGTACAAAGTTTCATGGCTCTAGGTCCACCGGCTTAGGCTATGCGTTGCCTGCCCGCCAGCCACGCATTGTATTTGTACCTAGTATTGAGCAGATCTGGTGGCCATATGTGGTCTTCATGAGCAGTTCCGCATCACAATATTATGCTTACCATGTGCATTTGCACGAGTTATTATGAAAAACACAAAAATCACTATAGGTCTGCCTATAATATTTGAAGAGTTCCCTCGATTTCCCCAGGATCCCATCATCAGATCCTGACCTGGTGTCAACGGGACCAATGGGAAGGTAAACCCTTTCAAACAAAAAAATAATTTTCCAAATCGGTCCATCCGTCTAGGCGCTATCGGGGAACATACATAAAAAAAAAAACAAATATCCGGACGAATTGTAAACCTCCTCCTTTGGGAAGTCGGTTAAAAACAAACTAACTAAGATTGTTTAAACCCCCCCCCCCCCTTCCACATACATTCATGTATAAGGTAAGGTAGTATGATACAAATAAAGTTTACTTACTTGAGGTCGACGAGTTTGGTGAAGATAGCATCTCCATTTTGCGACTAAGATTTTACGCAGCCATAATTGCAATGTACCTGAAACAGATTAATAAAAATAAAATAGGTTCAAAGCAGGTGGAGTAAAATTCAAACTTACGCGTATCCGGTAACAGGCCCATGCCTCTCGGTGGGGAAATAAATTAACTACATCAATTATATATTTTTGAACTTCGATCTAGATATTTCGGAGTGCATTTTCTCACGGTCAGGCAAATAATATGCACAATACAGGGAACAGAGCAGCGCAACCCCAGGTCTTTGTAAGTAAGTCTTTGCGGTGTATCAAGAGCACTTGAATTTAGAGCAAAAGTGTATTGGCTTGTATGGCCAAGAATAATCGCAACAAATGTAAGAATAAAGAGCCATTGTGCAGTCGCTGACATCTTTTTCGCACAAAGGCCACGAGTAACACTCGCATTTTGTCCATTATTCGCATTGTTTCTAACAACCCCAGCGTAATTGCGAGTTGAGTGTTTATCGAGAGGTTAACGCTTACTTACATCGCTTCTAAACATTGCATTCTTAATTAATTTTATTGATCGTGAGATTTTTAGGGTATTCCGTAATTTGTGATTTCTTTATTGTACTCACATGACAATAAAAAATAGCTTAACTTAGAAAAAATATTTACAAAGGCGAGCTTATCTCTAATAAGAGATTTCTTCCAGCAAATCATATTGGGTATTTTGTATGAGTTGAGGTAAATCCATAAATTCTTATTGGTGAAAGGGTGGGTGTAGGGAATAATAAGGGTGAACGCGCAGCTAAAGGACGACCGACAAACTTCCCCGCGAATAGAACACCGCACTTCATTTGTGTCGTTAACATCAGACTGAAAGGACTAAACTAAAACTGAAAAGTATGTATATGCCCTACCACACGTCACAGGTAAAGGACACAAAAATTTCTTCCTAGTGAAAATGTTACTTAGTTAGTTGTAGCCTTTATGAAGCCGGGGACAATCCACATATTTCTAATTACGTTTGCGATACTTGAACAACCTAAAGGCCTATCTATTCCCCAAAACCAAGTCAAACAAACACAACAATACAGAGTTTGCATCAACCAAAAAAAAGTCGTTTTTCCACCACCACCACCGACCAGTAGCAGAGTACCTACTAAGCACGCTATTGTACTCTTGCGTCGTCGGTCACTTAGAAGTCCATAAAAATTGTATTCCATCTCAAACTATAATTACAAGTTCGCAAAACAGGTAATTAACTGCGGATAAGCCGGGTAATAGGTACCGGGACAATGGGCAGATGATCCGGGGCCCAGTCACAAAGGACCGGTGTACGAAGGACCAACAATGCAATCGCCTTTAATAACATCGGGAAGTCGGTAGCTTCTTGCTTTCACAATTGGGATTAAAAATCGTATTTGTCCCGATTTTTTGCGGGTTCTCGCTTGAGTTGTGATGCGCCCGCTTTCCGTGATCCATCAAGGAAGGATCCCTTCCCAGGACCAGGAGGGACCCTAGTATAAGTTCAGACGAAAAACGACGTGCGACTAGCTATCCTCAGTATCGTTGCGGTTGGAGGCTCCCTACCAAGCGAGAGATTCCGCAGGTTCTATTCCCGGATGAGGAGGAAATAAATCCAAATCTACGATGTTTAGATGATTTTACTGTCCTTTGTAACTGTTTTTGTGCAATAAAGATATTATGAAATTATGAATGTAATTCTGGAATATAGATTTATTTTAAATATTATTTTATATGTATACTCGTAGATATCAGGTAGAATCAGTAATTTTAATTATACAGTCACCTGTAACCCGCTTGACCGTCGCCCGGCTGATGTAGGATTACTCATTGAACTAGCTACAGACACTAGGGAACGTGGTCCGGATTCGTGTAAAACACTAACGATGTTGAAAAACATTGAAATTAACTTTCTTTGCACGCTCGTTCATCGAAACATCAAATGAGTGTAAACTTAAGCTATAATTCTGAGATAGTAATCTTTAATTTATTATTACTATGTTTCTAACTATTTTAAACAGTTAATTTTGCTATACATATTTGAAGGGCTACTAGGATTCCAAAGTATTAGCAGATGTAAATAAATCGGCCAATGATTGATCTCTTAAAATTTGATCTCTTAAAAATGTGAAAAAATCAAACTTATAGGTCAACGCAATCAAAAGATACCGCAATATGTCTCAATTTTGCTGAAATTGCTTGATAATCGCAAGGGAATCAAAACCTAGCGGGTACTTCCCGTTGACCTAGAATCATGAAATTTGGCACGAAGCAAGGTCTTATTAGCACAAGTAAAGGAAACAATCCGAAAACTGCAAATTTCTGTCTTTCTAAAAAAATATTCAATTTGGTTTACATGGATGACAGCACACTTTAGTTTTTTAAGTGGAAACCTACACGTGTTACGCTCTCCAAGTGTGATCGGAACCCTTGGAGCGCGAGTCCTACTCTTACTTGGCCGGTTATTTTTCCTTTTAGGGATCGGAACCCTAAAAATACACATTTAACGACCAAAATGTAAACTATGGTGGGCAGAATTGACCCTTTTAACGACTTCACATCACAACTAAGTGAAAATTAATTTCTAACACGGTTATAGCTTTCAATTTTAATTTCATTTAACGCTTTCAAATCCGCCAATCAATAATTTTAATTGATTCAAACACATGAAAAGGCAATAAACAAAGTTGATATAAAATTATGAGACGTAACGCTTGAAAGATTTATCTAATTAGCATTTTAACAAGTGTTTAAAATACCTATTCGGAAAATTCCATCTCAAAATAAAGATTATCAAAATGAAAGAGGAATAGCGTGTTTATGTCCAAGCGAACACGGAATGCAATCATGTTGAGCGCTGCCGTTACAGGGAGTTTCAGTTAGATAGGCTTTAAATTGTAAATTGAGACAGTTATTGTCCTGTAAGAAGGTATTTAGGTGCTAAGGTGCTATGCCCGCGTTTAGACTCAGTAAGGTTGCTGATTCTTTTATGGGAGTATGTGTTTTACAATAAAATCTTAAACAAGCAATGGATCTACCAGAAAGAAGGTTCAAAAGCTATGTCAAAAACGGACTATTACAGAAGTCTTATTACAGTGTAAAAGAATATTTAGATTCATAATTCATAATTTCATAATTTCTTTATTGCACACAAAAAGTTACATAGGACAGTAAAAAACATAGAAAACGTGTACAAAGGCGAGCTTATCTCTAATAAGAGATTTCTTCCAGCAAACCAAATAGGTATGAGACAGGTGGATTGCTGAGCAGGAGTAGACCCATGTGTACAATACATATACTTATTACTTACAAATCAATAGACTACATAAACCAGTGCATACTTATATAAATAAATATGAAATATATTAATATAGATAGACTAATAAATACTATACATACATACTACCGATAATGACAAAACTGCATGGTCTTTTCTTTGCCATCTCAGCGCACAGAAATCCAAAGAAAGGCGATGGACTGAGTACGTCACTCTTCGGTGTATTTCTTTAGACTTAAATAAAAATGATGACACTCAGCTATCAACCTCTCTCATCGAAACTTGGTTTGCTGGAAGAGATCTCTTTTTAGAGATAAGCTCGCCATTGTACACTTTATATTACGTATACCGTGTTTTGTTAACTTTTTTTTGTGTGCAATAAAGAAATTATGACTTTTAATCGGTGATCAGGAGTAGAAAAATATTAATATCTACTAAAATTAAACTTAATAGGCGAGTTCTCACGCAATTACCTCACTGTTTAATCAATCAAAAATTAAAACATAATTAAAATAATAACCACTTAGATACATGGTCATCCTATATAGACTTCTACTTCACTCATAAAATTGTCATTGCCGTTAAATTATGAAAGAGGTCGTAAGCTCACAGCACAGACAGAAGGGTACAGATTAGTAGTAGGGCGACAAGGAATTTGGGATAAACCTGATTTCAAAATAAAAGGTATCATGAAAAAAACTAGCAATTTGTTGTCTTGCAACGCATTATGAATTGCAACAACAAATTGCAGGAACAAACTGCTAGTCAGATTGCATCGTGAGTAGCGCTCTTAAGCAATCTGTATTAATTTATGGTCAACAAAAAAATTAACTTGAACTTTAAAAAACCACTGTCCATGTACAAACAAGCCAGCCACATCAGAGCACATGAAGGAAGATAGCAGAGGTCGATGTCGTCGGATACGATGGAGAGGACATCATAATCATCATATATACTAGCTATGCTGTTTTTTTGGGCATGAAGTATTTTTTTTGTTACACAATTACTTACATTTGGTACTAAAGTTTTTCAAAGAAACCCTAAAGAGAGGAAAACTTTAAAAACAGTTGACTAAAGTGACGTATACATAGGCGTGTACATGTAGATCGTAGCGCGAATCACGTAAGTAACAGACTTATTCAAACTTCTTGCGTTTCAACCTCAGACTAAATACGTTTCAACGGAAGTCTGTGGTTTCAACATTAGTTTGGTAGTTGGTTTTACACTCGTTCGTAACCCAATGTTATGCCTTACCTATTCTTTTCGTAGCCTTTTTAGATCAAAGAATGAGATATTTTTATATTAAGTACTCTATATCAAAGCTTCTTTCCTGGGTAGCAGCCCGCATGTGTAACATAACATGACATGGTTGAGGACCATTTGACATCCACTCATGCGCAGACCCACCGCAGTCTTAAAACGAGCTTAGAACAAAGCCTACTACCAAAATAGCATATTTTGTCAGGGTGGTCATTCATAACATCTTACACCGCATCCAGAGTATACTTTAAATGATGGCAACATTTGAAGACTAACTGCGTTTTTTCTATAATGACCTATTGGTTTGTCAATCAAAACACGTCACATAATAATAGGTCGGGTAAAAAGTCTTTTATTATTTTTTGTATGTGTATATTTGTGACTAAAAATCGACGGTGGTGGCGGCGGGCGGTGACCTTAAGGATATATTATATTTTATTTAATTATTTGTAGTAGTAAGTTAAGTTAAGATGTATATTGTATATAAATAAAACCTTTGTCCACAATAGCTGCAAATAAAATAAAAAAAATATTTGGATGTATTAATTGTATCTGGCTGGTTTTGATGTCATTAAAAAGGTTATATTTCAAAAAAGGAATAAATATAATAAAATGTTGTTTCCGACAATTTTTCATTTGTTTTTCTTTATGTCAAAATGGGCGAATCTAATGGAGAAATTCAATATATTTTAAAGTTGTAGAAAATAATGGAAGATTTGCAACGATGGCCGTAAAAAAAATATGATGTTTATGAGCCTAATACAGTGTCAGTAGAAGTTGTTTTAAGCGTTTTCAATCCGGAGATGCACCTTTTTGTTCGAGCCGTCGCGGTCTTCATACAAACTACGAAGAAACTTTTTACCCGACTAATGTTGCCATTATTTTTTTGTCTAGCATTTCGTGACAAAGTATTGTCATGCATACATATAATATAAGTGTGTACCCGGTTTCCGAAAGGAAAATTAGCTGTGACAATTTGTAAAAGTCTTGTCAAACACATTTCATCAAACCGCATGCCGCTCTATCAAATTGATTTTCGATTAATCACTTGTTACATTTTTTACTCTTTCAAAAACCGGGTTAGGAAAGGATTTAATGAAACCGGAAAAGAGTTTAATTATTAAATATACACATACTCTATCCCTGGCTTGAGTTGCTTCTACTGCGTTATAGTTGGGATACGCCTATTTTTAATGAACTTCAAAAAAGGAGGAGTATTTGTCAATTCTGTTGTATTTTTTAAAGCTTGTTACCTCGGAACTGGTGAATAATATAACTTATGAACCGATCTCAAAAAATCTATTTTTTGGAAATTAGAAATCGTTCCAGTATCGTTACAAAAAAACTGTGGTACGTTCTTTTTTAACTGGATGACAATAAATGGCAGAGACAGCAAGATGGCTGTTCAAAAATATTGAGAAATTCGGGTATGTTCTGTGAATACCAATAATGATGAATGAAACTTGATTATATTTTCATATCCACCAGTCTTTTCGTGACTTTGAGGTGTTTATTAATTTGTCACGCTTTGTCACGAGATAAACTCTGGCTGTTAGGACCGTATTTCGTTTATATTGTTTTTTATGTTTTAGGTATGTTTTAGGCTCGTTTTCGTGTTTGTAGACGACATACGCATCCCGAGCGGGGAAGATTGAGTGATGGTGCTGATGAAGTAATACCTGGTACCTACGTTTCACGTGGCATGCTATTATTGGATTGATCGATTTAGGCTGGATTTTACCAACAAAGTTATGCGAAATTAACTGATCCCGGGATAATTAGTATGACAATGACAGTTCAAAATGAGGTCATTCTATGAAAAAATAGAAGATACTCTCGAGAAAGTTACTCTTTGTTGGTAAAATTCGCTCTTAACCTGTTTTTTTAAGGGAGTTCGAATAACCAAAAAGACTATTAAGAGTGACAGACAGGGGAGGGGTTTTCCCGGTCATAATCTGCCTTTTTAAGCAAGTCAGTGCAACGTAGATACTTACTTCAATAAACTTACTTTATACCACTTCAGTTCTTACTTACTTTTATACTACTTCAGTTGACACTTTCTTTACTTTATACTACTTCAGTTATTTATTACTGACTTTATACTTTATTGTTTATCAACTGAACACAGACAGTTAATAATGGAAAAAAACTTGTACAAAGGCGTGTTTTATCTGGAGTCAACTCGAGCCAGCTTATCGCCGCCAATTTCAATGAAACTTTAATTAAGTTAGGTTCAAGCTTCAAAAAGTTATAGGTACTTATTTTCATTCAGACTTTACGTTGGTTTCAGCAAGCGCTGCAAATTCCATTGATCAAGTTCTAATCCGCGCTCTTTCTAGATCATCCAAGCTCAGTAAAGAGGTTTTACCTGCTGTCCAAAGAGCCCGTGATAGTTGGCATTTCCAACACAATGCATCGTTTTAGAAAACGTTCCATTTTCAAATCACTTTACGGCAGAGTTGTGCTTTCATAGTCATGACGTCATGATTCTAAACTATTATGCTGGGCAGTGGCTGCGTAATGGTTCGGAAGTGAAATTATAAAGTAGCTCTGATCAAATGGGTTTATAGTAAAAGTTGTTCATAATGATGTCCCTAAGAAATCCCTAATATATGACTGCACCTTTCAGTTAAAACCTGTATAAATGTTTTATTTACCTCGCATGAATGATGTAAAGTTGTTGTAAGGTAGCTATTTCACCCTCGAACTATATTCGCCCGCCTAGCGCTCGCTCGCTTCGCTCGCTCGGGCGTTTAAATATAACTTTGCGATGATTGGACATGAAGTAAGTAATTATTATGAGGAACATCACCAGTCATATCTGAGGCTTGCCGGGATGAAAACTACTTATCAACTTTGAATGTCACTGAAAGTTAAGATACTGGCAGGATAACGATATATTTCGTTTTCGAGTATGTTTAGCTTGCGGTATACATATTTATACGTACCTATATATCTACTAGATATTGTAGATTGTAGGTCTGCCGTGTTTCCATACAGTCATATATTTCGCAACTTGGTTATAATATTACCTATCTTGTTACTGTGCCAGGGTGACACCGTAAAAGTTGCAATACCATAATTGAAACAAAAAGTAAACTTTAGAAAAAACCGACTTCCACAAACCCTATTTGATTAGATTGAGTTTAATACAAACTGCAACCCCTTACCCCCCCCCCCCCCCCTTGGGGAATTAATTTTGTCAAATCCCATCACAGTGCTACCTCACTCTACTAAGGAATCCCTGTACAAAGTTTCATGGCTCTAGGTCCACCGGCTTAGGCTATGCGTTGCCTGCCCGTCAGCCACGCATTGTATTTGTACCTAGTATTGAGCAGATCTGGTGGCCATATGTGGTCTTCATGAGCAGTTCCGCATCACAATATTATGCTTACCATGTGCATTTGCACGAGTTATTATGAAAAACACAAAAATCACTATAGGTCTGCCTATAATATTTGAAGAGTTCCCTCGATTTCTCCAGGATCCCATCATCAGATCCTGACCTGGTGTCAATGGGACCAATGGGAAGGTAAACCCTTTCAAACAAAAAAATAATTTTCCAAATCGGTCCATCCGTCTAGGCGCTGTCGGGGAACATACATAAAAAATAAAAATAAAAATAAAAAACAAATATCCGGACGAATTGTAAACCTCCTCCTTTGGGAAGTCGGTTAAAAAGACATCATCATTCTCCGTACCCACCCCAACATTTTCGCTAGTTTCGCTTTAGTTGAGGAAAACATTCGCTTTGCTAAATCAACAATCCGCAACTCCGCACAGCTACTTATACTAAGTACTATTAATCTAATCGCAAGTAAAAAAAAAACTTACCAGAAATCTGCAAAAAAAATTCCGTCACTCACTTTCACAATCACGTCACGAGAGTCAAACTTGGGTCTTCCGTCTATATGGACCACTGCGCTGCGCTTACGTCAGGGATGGTGGGCAGAATACCGGCGCTTGCGCACACCGCACTTAGAGGGTAGCAGGGTAGCGGGGCACGAGGGGTACCTACCTACCCGCCCCAGTATTGTTATGGCCAAATGATATAGTCGTGGGATGAGTCAATTGAATTTGAAATGGGCTGCGAATTTGATTTGTCACTTTTGGGTATGATGGATAAAGTTCATCGGTTTCAGCAATTAGCTGTATTCAGGGTATTTAAGTAGTGACGTGTAGTGTATTGTAAGTGACTGACTGATGCGAGACTTGACCTGTATTTCCTAGATACTTGATTATTAATTGGTTCTAGGACCATTATTAAAATAATATTTGTCGTAGATGTCAACTATTATATCTATCGATCTCTCTTTCTCTTCATTCGTATATTTCATTTCAATCAAATTCATTTCTTTTCAACTAAGTGTGGATTTTACCAACAAAAAGTTATGCGAGAATAACTATGCCCCATGCCGGGGATAATTTATATGACTTCTTCTTCGTAGTAGAAGATACTCTCGAGTACAAAGTTTACTCTTCGTTGGTAAAACTCGCCCTTATTATATCATCTTCATCAATCATCAATCGACGGGTAATAAATAAAAATAATAATAAAATTATCACTTAAAATGGCGCAGTGGCATCCTTGGACACCAACTGTCATGTCACCCGTCTACGTCAACGCAACCGAGCGCCCTCATTGGCTGGTTTCACCACAGCACCCCTGCTGTTAGGGGTGGCACTGTATATTAATTTGGGGCCACTTTGCACAGATTACCCTTTGTATCTGTGACTCTGGGGCTTGCCTTTGTGACTGCCAGTCATTATTGAACGTTTTTTTATCTTTCTTTAGTTGTAATAATATCTAATTGTAATGGTGAGAGTTTATGATAAGAATAAGAATAAATGAATGATAATAATTATTCTATCTCTATACACCCTCAGTGGCACATATTAGTACGTACGTACATATTGTACGATATGACTTCTTAATTTAGAATTCAAATTATGTTCATCAAGACCATTTTATAGGGAACGGATGGTGTTATCAAGTTGAAAATATCAACTGCTATCAACTAACTCTATGTGATCCCTTAGAGCTGTAAAATGTCAAACTTCTAGGTCAAAGCAATCAAACGATACGACCGTTTATTTATACTGTAAAATTGTTGGACTTCCATACTTAGTACTTAATCGCAAAGGACGAGTAAAGCTTGGTAGGTAGTTCCCGTTGACCTAGACTCATAAAAGGTAAGGTACAGCACAAGTAAACGATAATATCCACAAAACCTATTTATCCACAAAATAAATAAGATTTGAGATTTGAGAGCCTGTGGGTCAATTTTATTATAGTATGCGGCAAAAGCCGCAAATGTAATTATTTTAGGGTTTGTTTTACTTAGCTCATTAACCTCACCCTCCTGTGAACTTCGAAGACTACAGTCAATCGAACTTTACTGAAGTATACGGAATTATAGATCAAAAACACTTCTTAAAATATTTTATTATTAATAACTATCATTTTTATTTACTGGCACAAGCACATATTCATACATAGCACGTGTGCTATGACTCTACCATCTCTATTCTTAATTATCTAAAAAACCAACAATTTAAAAATGCATTAAATTATTTACAATTCAAATTCTTATTATAGCTATGTAGATGTAGAACCACAGGTTCACAGGAACCACGGGAGGAGGTTCACTCCCGAACAAAAGTCAAGTTTAGGTGCAAAAAATATTTGTCTATGCCATAAAATATAATAGTGTATGTCTATGCTACTGCATTGCTCGCGTATATATAGCCGGCCGTAGAGATCTACTCAGCGGTAGAACGCGAGTTACTTACGCTCAACTCGAGTAAAGTATGACAGTTCTAATAATTGTATGAAAATTTCAGCCCCTTATTAATAAAAAGTCACTCCGCGAGTAACTACTGGACAGAGCTAGCCAACAGTTACTCCGGGAGTAACTACGGGACAGAGCTAGCCAACAATTACTCCGGGAGTAACCACGGGACAGAGCAACCAACAGTTACTCCGGGAGTAACTAGGGGACAGAGCTAGCCAACAGTTACTCCGGGAGTAACTACGGGACAGAGCTAGCTAACAGTTACTTCGGGAATATCTACGGGACAGAGCTAGACATCAGTTACTCCGGGAGTAACTACGGGACAGAGCTAGCCAACAGTTACTCCGGGAGTAACTACGGAACAGAGCTAGCTAACAGTTACTTCGGGAGTAACTACGGGACAGAGCTAGACATCAGTTACTCCGGGAGTAACTACGGGACAGAGCTAGACAACAGTTACTCCGGGAGTAACCACGGGACAGAGCTAGCCAACAGTTACTCCGGGAGTAACTACGGGACAGAGCTAGACAAAAGATTAAACCCGTGTTCACAGAGGCTATGGGATGAGCCGCTCTTTATTATGGTTCAAAAGGACCTTGTGGAATCAAGCCTAATCCATACAGAGCGGGCTCGTCTGTTGGCCACCTGTGAGCCGGAGTCGGGTTACTGGTTGAATGCGCTCCCCTCGGCGAGCTTAGGGACTCTGCTGGAGAGGACGATATTTGGGGGCCAAGACAAACGAGCCACATCGCTGCCGCTGTAGGGGAGGCGTTGACCAACTGGGCCATCATGGACTGGCATGTCGACGCAGCGCGGGCCGCCTGTCGCGCCATGCAGCACTGAATGATGTCATCCGCCGGGCTCTTGCCAGTGCAGGCGTTCCCGCGATACTAGAACCATCAGGAATATCGCGGGACGATGGCAAGAGGCCGGACGGGATGACACTCATTCCGTCGAAAAATGGGCGGTCGCTGGTTTGGACCGCGACTTGTGTCGCTAACGCTGGCACAGTCTCACTTACAAGCGACCGCTCGCAAGGCTGGTGCGGCAGGGTCGACCGCAGAGGGCAACAAAAGGCTCAAATTTGCCACCCTTGACCAGGGCTATATATTTGTGCCTTTTGGGGTCGAAACCCTCGGTCCATGGGATCCAGAGGCGCGAGCGAGTTCAAAGAACTCTCATCGCGACTGGTCGATGCCTCAAATGACCGGAAGGCTGGAGCCTACCTTGCCATACAGCGAGGCAACGCCGCCGGCCTTCTGGGCACCCTGCCCAGCGACGGCGGCAGTGATCTTGCTCAAATTTCATTTTTAAATTAACAGGAAGTATAACTTTTAAATTTTATATTATCTTTGTTCGTATTGTTCCTAACTAGACATAGATATAAAATATAACAATATTAACTACGGGACAGAACTAGACAACATTTCCTCTGGGAGTAACTTTTATAAATGAGGGGTATTTAACTCGAGTTAAAGGTTTCTTGCCCTTCTTTGCTCCATCCCTAAGCCCACAACTTCCGAACGGGCGGTAGTATACAAAAATATTAATATTATGTTGACGTTGACTAAGTAATATGTATGATTTTATGGTCAATATTTTTTTTGAATTGAATTGAGTTCTAACTGGGCCCCGTTCCAAACAGTCTCGATAAGCCCTATTGAACAGATAAACCACAAAATATGTCAAAATACATAAGTCCCATGCACGCTTTAGCCAAAAGTATGACGAGATAAATCTAACTATACTTTGATAGGAACTTATAAATCTCTCTCTAGTGTTATAATTATGATAACGAGCATATTGTACCTACTATAAAAAAACATAACAAATATCAAATCACACCTTTTCGCATAAGGGTTGGCATAGGCACTGATGCGGCCACGATAGGCTAAATCTGTAGGTACTACTTACTGAACGTCCATACGAGTAAAACAATAAAGATTTGACCTACCTGGCGTTTCTCAAAAATAGATTTTTGTAGCATTCGGTGAACGACAAAGAAACGTCAGACAAACGATAAAAATGTTAGCGACTCGCTCTACCGTACTACATTAGACACATTCTTTAACTAAATTACATAATTACGAACGTGATTAGAATTCACGGACATATTCAGAAAATCGGAATTGACATCAAATCAATTATACTTACTCAGAAAGAACCTTTAGGAATAAATGGAACTTTAATTATGACTTATAATTTTATTATAATGTAAGTTTGGGAATAAAAAAATTGCCCTGCCACATGAACGTGAATGTTTTATACTTTTACAATGCGTCTGTTTTTAAAATAACAATCATTCTAATAAATATTTACTTTCGTCCAATCTAAGCCATGGAAATTCTTGCCAATGTAGAGTCATATCTCAATGTGTGTGAAATTAGAATGAAATGATTTCTGTTCTGTTTCTGTACTTGCAATTTCTATCTCTATTACAATCTCCAAGTTTTAATAAATGTTATCATCATCCATCACTAATAAAAGTATATCACTATTCGTTACCTCGTCATTATCATCATCATTATCATGGCCCTAACCGGTTTTGGTCTCTGTGACCAACCAAAGAATAAGCTACGTACCTTCCGGTATTACCGTCAGAGATGGACACAAGCGATAGACACATGATACATCATCATCACCCTTCAATCACCGGACAGTAGACCAACTCCTAAATCACTTCAACAACACCCTAATCCTTCGGCAAGGCACTGTCACTCTTCCCCCTCGAGTAGATCCTGTATGGAGTCTTGTTCCCCAGCATCCTGTCCAGAAGGCTGTGTTTGGCTCGCCGCCGCAGCGCCAGGACTTCTCTGCACAGCTCCAGGAATGCGTCTCCGATCTGGTGCACCTGCTCTGCTGCTGCTACCTCGGAGAAGCTGCACTCGAAGTCCTTGGCCAGGATCTCGCCTTCTTCTGGACTGACCTGGAATGCAGTCACATCTGTTACGGTGGTTCAACTGCTAAGTCCACCTGGACTGGTTCGCGTTGAGCAACTGTTGCTCTTGAAGAAGAACAAGGAGTATGTAGAGCAGAAGACCGACAATCTCCTATAGTGGGGTATAGTAAACGCCTACAAAAACACGATATAATTATTTGATTTTAAAGTTTAGCAAATCATTTAGAAAAGTAATGAAATGAAATGAAATGAAATTTATTTTTCACACACAAGAACAAGATAACAATAACTTATAGGAAAAGAAGGTATTATATTATTTAAAGTTTAGGAATAATTTTGTTTGTTTTGTTCTGGAGCTCAAAATATGAAGCTGGAATATTTGCCATTAATTTACGGATACTTAATACTTACCTATATTCAATCAGTTACTAAACGGGATATAGCTAGGTACTTACTTAGTCAGATCACATAAGAATTTGAATGTTATTTTGATGACGATTTTGTTATCTATTAAAATTCTACCAAGTACGAATCCAAAATATTTAATAACATCTGTGACTACGTTAAATCCAACTTCTGTCTGTGCTCATAACTCGGTGTTCGTTCGACAAAACGGCGATTGAAGTTTCAATTTATCCACCCACACACGTCTACCTACATAACATGCAATACACAGTGTGAATATATTTCATCAACTGAACAAAGACGCCAGACGATAGCAATTTGGCAAGATCTTCTGAAACAGAGTTGTGTTTTGCAAAACTATTGAGGTGACCTACCACATTTATTTACTATCTGAATTGGCCTTCTGTCAGTTATAACAGTAAAAGAATGGACTGTAGACAATTTATAAAAAGTGAAAAAACCAGTAAATATTAAAACCAATCGTACTGTGTGTCTGATGTTGACGAGAGAGTTATTGCTGTATGACTGGTTAAATGTAAGTTTGTATTGTTTGTATTTACAAAGTTGTTAAAAGCAATCAAAGCAAGTCAGCTAACCTAACCTAACCTGACATTACTAGGTATATAGAGGGCCTATAGACTAGAACTTATAAATCTACCAAAGCACAAATTGACTAGTGCCTTCAAGGGATTTTAACTAAGTATAGGTATATTTTGTTCTCGAATGTACAGTCGGTACGACAAGGTAACGTGAATAAAATAATTCTATATCTTTTCAAACAAATCAAAATTAACAAAAATGTCTCGTGTACATACAATATACCTAACCTAATATTAATGTAATACTTATAACATGACTTGGTCCTTGGCCGTTATTTTTACTTCAACAAAACATGTGTAGATATAATTGAAACAAAAAGTAAACTTTAGAAAAAACCGACTTTCGCAAACCCTATTTGATTAGATTGAGTATAATACAAACTGTGACCCCTTATCCCCCCCCCCTTGGGGACTTAATTTTGTCAAATCCCATCTCAGTGCTACCCCACGCTACTAAGGAACCTCTGTACAAAGTTTCATGGCTCTAGGTCCACCGGTTTAGGCTATGCGTTGCCTGCCCGTCAGCCACGCATTGTATTTGTACCTAGTATTGAGCAGTTCTGGTGGCCATGTGTGGTCTTCATCATCAGTTCCGCATCACAATATTAGGCTTACCATATGCAATTTGCACGAGTTATTATGAAAAACACAAAAATCACTATAGGTCTGCCTATAATATTTGAAGAGTTCCCTCGATTTCTCCAGGATCCCATCATCAGATCCTGACCTGGTGTCAATGGGATCAATGGGAAGGTAAACCCTTTCAAACAAAAAAATAATTTTCAAAATCGGTCCATCCGTCTAGGCGCAATCGGGGCACATACATAAAAAAACATCCGGACGAATTGTAAACCTCCTCCTTTGGGAAGTCGGTTAAAAACTCCAGCAACCACAGACTTCAATCGACGCCTGCAACAGTCTGTTGCCTGGTACTTTAAGGATATTCCACTGGGTGATCCACAGAACTTCTCCCACGGAACTACTGGGGAATAAAATTTATTTAATGGTTTTTTTCCAAATAATGCGTTCAATTAGATTTTTTCTCAACTCCCTAGGAGTATTGTAGTTCTGCAGTGGATCTTTCTATAAAAGTTTCTAAACCTTTAGTTAAAAATCAGGAAAAAGGAACTTTTACAACCTACTGTCCAGGCATCTTGTGTTCATGTCACTATGCTATGTGGGCATGATACACATTAGTCAATTTGTGCTTTGTTAGATTTAAGTTCTAAACTCATTTCATTATGTAGTCACGGGATAAGGGCACGAATTGGGTACGGAAACGGAAATACGCCTACGGGTGCTGACCTGTCCAAATGAACTGCTTGCATATAATAGCGTGCTTATAGACAAGCCCATCGCCAGCCTGAAGTGGACTATATACTCGTACCTGTCTCAAATGTAACAAGTCGGCCTTGTTCCCCACGAGAGTGAGCGGCACGTCTGGGTGGAGGCTCTGCCGCGCTCGTCGCACGTAGTTGAACGAGTCGCGGTCCGTGATGGAGTACACGAGGAACAGCCCGTCAGCCCACTGCGCCACCTCGTTGCCGGGCAGCTCTTCTATACTCTTGACACGTGGACAGAGCATAACAACATTTACATACAGCCACTCTCTCCATCACCCGTTGCATGCCTGCCCCCGCGGGGGGTGGGGGGTGGGGGGGGGGGTTGTCGCAGAAGTTGAGGGACAAACTCTGTAAAAGCGCGTGCTCTGTCGATCACTCTTCACTCAGACCCTCGTCGTGGGGGTAGGCATGATGCTACGGGTGCGGTTCAAATCGGTCCAATGACATCCATCCATTTATCTGGGTGCACGGCAGTGCACCACCAAGTCGAGCAAGCACAGCCGTACCATCCTTTTCTCGAAGCAATTCAGGCCATATTCGACCCCCCTAAAACTTCGTTGTGGATAAAACAAGAAGCCTGATTTTTCTGTTACTAATTAGGCCTTATATCAACACGATATATTAAATTTTTTATTCAATTTGAACCAGTAGTTTAAGAATTGTAACATGTCAAAGTTTCCTCATTTTGTCACTGACTGACTGACCGATCATCAAAACTCCCAGGCACTTCTAGCAGACATAGAACCTTCAAATTTGGGATATAAATAGTAATTAGTATTCTTATCAAGGGAAAACTTAAACATTTCAAGCTTATTGTATAGTTTTCCAGAAAACCCATCTGCATCAATAACTATGTAATCTTATATAAAATGTATAGGATTACAAAGTTACATTTGCAGTTTATGAATCATTGAATGCCCCTAGGAAAATATGCCTTTACAAACAAGATTCTATAAACATATTATGTAATACATACATAATATCACGCCTGTTTCCTAGAAGAGGGATACGTACATCCACCAGGGACCACCACTTACCACGGTCCAGGCATACATCCCTCGTTTCCTTTGGTTACCATTATGCTTAAATTATATATTACTAGCTGACCCGGCAAACGCTGTTTTGCCATATAAATAATTATAACACTTAGGGGTATGAAAAATAGATGTTAGCCGATTCTCAGACTACGAAGACAAACACTGTGACACGAGAATTTTATATACAGGGTGTAACAAAAAGGGTTTAACTCCCGAATGTATGTGGTTACTATGGGACCAACTTGATCAGAGCAACAGCAAAAGCTAACATCTAGTGAGTTTATAAAAGCAAGATTAATGTCAAAGCATTCCCAATTTCGTCTTAATCAACAATATTTATTTTTTCTACTTAATGATGCTAACATTCGACAAATTAATTCTGGTATTTTCTATAAAATGAATTGTGTTAACCAAAAACAGAAAATTACAGCTGAACAGTATTTCGAAATGCTCAATAAGGAAGAGTTAGAAGGTGACATAACGGCAATATTTGGTAGGTTACGTAATACAGAACAGTTTTGGAGAAAGCCGAGGAATGATGTCAACTGTATGACTCAGCACTACGGTCCTGCAACCTGGTGGTACCAAATTTTAAAAAGTAGAACTTTACAAAAAGAAGTGAGATCCCATCAAAAACATCCTGTAAAAAATACCAAGTCTCGCAGCTCTGTGATTCTACCGTAAAAAGTTGTGAGATCCATGTTATACCAAGTCGGTTAACTGATTTAGTCCCTACTTAAGGGGCCTTCTGTCTTAAGTTAATACGTAAGATATTTTCATATCTATATTCAAATCTTTTACTTTTTAAATAAAAATATCGACTTTGCCATCGCATGAAGGCACAATGTATCTTCGAAATCATATCTACATTATATTAGGTTGTTTAGAGTATAATTGCGTTCTACACGATTAAAACTTGGTTCCAAAACTAATATATGTATACCTTTAACAAGCGGCAACAATAGAAAATGGAAGACTAGTGCAACAAAATTACTAATGCTCTAGTTATTTTCAGTCCATTAAATTCCAGTACCTTTCACTTCTTTATGCATTCGGAAGGAATTTGATGAAAAACCAGGTTTCTGGCTCTTAGTTCTGTGTGATAGATAACGTATTTTTATATATTTATTACACGATACATGACAGGACATAAAAACAGAAATAACATGTACCAAGGTCAGCTTATCTCTAAATAGAGATTTCTTCCAGCAGACCCTGGTTGTAAAGGACTAAACAAACTAAGCATGCGATGGCCAAGTCGATATTTTTATTTAAAAAGTAAAAGATTTGAATATAGATATGAAAATATCTTACGTATTAACTTAAGACAGAAGGCCCCTTAAGTAGGGACTAAATCAGTTAACCGACTTGGTATAACATGGATCTCACAACTTTTTACGGTAGAATCACAGAGCTGCGAGACTTGGTATTTTTTACAGGATGTTTTTGATGGGATATAGTTATTTAGAGACATAAAAGGACTACCTAGTTACGAGAAGTTATCATAAAGACGTCAGTATTCGGAATTTTAAAAATTGTATACCATATTACCTTCGGACAAGTGTCTAGTATTTCGAAGAGGATTGGTTCTCCATCCACTAGGACCTCATGCTTGTATTTGCTATCTGTAAGATTGAATAATAAGTATTGGATAGCATATCAGGTAGTTATTTAGTATACTAAACTATATGGCCGACCCAGGAAGAGATGGAGTGATGAGTTGGGTCTATGGGATAAAGAATGGAAGGAGACCGCTCAGGATCGAATGGAGTGGAAGAGGGGGAGAGAGGCCTTTGCTCAGCAGTGGGATATTACAGGCTCATAATAATAATAATAATAAACTATACTATGACAGTTACCTTATATTATAGGAAAGCAAATCAGACTCCTACTTCTACCAGATATTAATTATACTTACATATGAAATGGAGGCCTGTGTGTACCCCTGGGTGGAGATATTAATGGGCTCCATTTACTTATGTAATGAAACGCGAACCCTATTTTAACTAACGCTTACTTATCTTTATAAACTGGCAAATTAATTAAATACGAAATAATTAATTATACCTTGTTGATGGTCGTATTCTCCGATGTACCGCTTTGTTAGAAATCGTACCGTTAGTGCTGAAACAATAAATAAAATATCATAAAGTTGATATTCCTTTAGTCCTGAAATCAAAACCAATTTTATTCCAGCTAGATTTTATACCACTGCACATCCTGTTACTATAAAAGTAGGTATTTTTAGTCCGACCTATAACAAATCTAGCCAACACGACTCAAATTGCTTGATTGCAGAAAGTCGCTATTTGATCGTATACATTCCAATGTTTACAGTCAAAAGTTACAGAAATACGCATTTTCAATAGCATTTGGCGTAGGTACGTCGTCGATTCCATTCGTAGATTTTGCGTTTTGTGGCGTTAACCAGTCTTTAGTAAGTACTTCATCCAACCTTCATTTGATTCAATCTAGTAGGTACTCCAGTCGTCAGGGACTTTTACCTCGAGAAAATTCCGAATTCAACGAAACTAATTTTCCGAACAAGTAAAGCTTGTGCAAAGTTGAGGATGGGTGGAAGACCAAAAAAAATTGGGACTTTTTCCAGTTTTTCAAGTTTAATTCGAGACCAGTCAATAATAACAATAATTGTAAGAAATAGTGAACAAGTAGTGTAAGTGCTCTGAATTTTATCGGTATCGGTGTTAGTCCCTATTACAAGATCTTATCTTATCAATCTTATCACCGTCTGGGTCCTAAAGTTTTTTAAACGATATCCTTTCAAGGCTTCGAAAAAACTTAATAGTTGGTTTTGATAGGGCTTCGAAGTCTTGCGAGGATATCGTCCGTAAAACTTCGGGACCTGGATGGTGATTTAGAACATGCAGACCTAGTAGGGACTAATCTACCAGATGACTGCCTTGTCATGACAAGGCAAGAGTGGTCTTGCGGTACCTGGATCCTAAGTAGCAAATAAAGTTGGATTTCAAAGTCCTGAACGAGTATTACCCAAGACCTTTTGGACCTGAAAGATGTTCTGGAACATGCAGAGGGATGTAGTATCTCGTCGAAAAAGTTTCTATGCGGATGTAGCCTGGTAAATACAAGAAATGAAACACATACTGGTAATTGATTGATTTAGGAGTATTTTTGACCCCAATAAAAGTCAAACTCTGGACCAATTTTAGTATTTTTCCCTGTTATCGACGCGAAATTTTGTCACATTGACTGTTTTCGAATTAAACGTGAAAAACTGGATAAAGTCCCAAAAATTCGGGTTTTCGCCCCCCCTCAAGTTTGCACAAGCTTTATTTGTTCGGAAAATTGGGTGTAGCACTACTGAACAGAAACAACAAATCCATAATTGGTGGATCCGAGAACCAGTCTCGAGACTGGTCGAGGGCCACCACCATCCACCATCATATGATATGATATCTACAAACTGCACCCGCCGGACGCGCCGCCGGCTTCGGCCGCCGGGTTAGGCCCCCGCGCCCGCCGGGCTTGTTTTGCGATACCTTGCCGGCGGCGGCGTGTTGTGCCGCTTGCGCCCGCGCGCGCTGCCCGGCGGCGCGGGGCATGCCGGCGGCAGGCACTGTTCGCTCGCGCGCCGCTCCTCAGTCGCCCGTCGGCTTTCACTACCTAGTGACTGACTACAGGCCGCAGAATGCCACAGAAGCCGCGGCCGCCCGCGGCCCTCCTGCGCCGGCTTTGGTCGTTCCGGCTGCCTCACGCTAATGACGTCGGCCTCCGCCGGCTTAAACCGGCGGCTCCAGCGTTTGTAGAGGCCTTTAGGAATTTGTAAGTACTACAACTTTTCCTTATCCTGATGACAGTTACTCGGCAGCTCAGAAAAGCAAACCCAATTCTCGATAGTAGCCGATCTTTGATTCAATATTTAACTCTGTGTGCAAGCTTAAAGACCTATTTTACTTGCGAGACGCTTTGCACTCAATTAGAGCACACAATCAGAAAAAGTTTATGTTTGAGTCCTTACGAAAGGCCTTTGGCGAAAAATTGATAGACCAATAACATACCGTACCGTTTCGTTCCAAAAATATCTCGTTAATCCTAGCAAATCTTGCGTGTTCATTTCCAAATACCTACTTACTTATGTTTCTTTCTGAAGCCAATGGCGAATACAGGGGGGGGGGGGGGAAACTAGAAACTTAGTTTCTTCTCTTCCAGGGGCCCAGGAATTTCATTATTTTGACTCAACTTTTCGATTTAATTCAGGTGCACTTTTACACAGCATACTCAGAATATATTCGACATGCTAGCCATCATATGATTTTTCCGGGGCGGCTTGCGCCGCCCGTTGAGTTGATGTAGGGTTCCCGTTATCGTTAGTCGACTTGTTGCTAGCCATGGAAAATATTCAGCCTATAAGTTTTCATAAGAAGCCAATGGCGAATACAGGGGGAGGAAAAAACTAGAAACTTAGTTCTTCTCTTCCATGGGCCCAGGAATTTCATTATTTTGACTCAACTTTTCGATTTAATTCAGGTGCACTTTTACACAGCATACTCAGAATATATTCGACATACTAGCCATCATATGATTTTTCCGGGGCGGCTTGCGCCGCCCGTTGAGTTGATATAGGGTTCCCGTTATCGTTAGTCGACTTGTTGCTAGCCATGGAAAATTTTCAGCCTATAAGTTTTCATAAGGTTCTCGTCACACGACTTCTAGCCATGGGGAATCTCCGGGGCGGCTAACGACACCCTATGACATCTTATGAAATTCTTGTCACTCGTGTTGCTAGCAATGAAACATTTCCGGTTGCTGACGCCACCCTGTGAGTTAATTTTATTTGGTTCTCTTTACGCTACTTGCTAGTGTTGCTAGCCATGGGAAATTTCTGGGGCGGCTCACGCCGCCCTATTAGTCTCCGTTGGTGTGGGTGGTATTATTGAAAGTTTGCCAAAAGCAGTACAAGGCGCGTAACTATATTTTGAAAACATTCAATCAGGTAAACTTACTAAATATACTTTAGAAATAAGATACTGAAAATAGTCAAAATACCCCCCCCCCCCCCCCACCTGAAATCCTGGATCCGCCTCTGTCTAAAGCGTTTGTGATGTAATGTGTGAGTGAGTCATCGCGCACGTTCATGCGTTTTCAGCTTTTCAGTAACAAGTAACAATTGGTCCGACGGCTGAAGGACTCTGGGTTTGTTTCAACACGTATGTAGGTATTTGATGTTGACCTTTGCTTGCCGTTCGCCATCGCCTGACCCACATTGCTCGGTCGGCTATCTACTTTTCGCTATTCACGCTGTGTTCGAGTATCACAATTGTCTTCGTTGTCTCGAGTTCTCGATCAGGTTTTTGCAAAAAAAAAATAACCGGCCAAGTGCGAGTAGGACTCGCGCACCAAGGGTTCCGTCCGATCACACTTGGAGAGCGTAACACGCGTGATTAGGTTTCCACTGTTCCATCTCTATCCATGAAATATTTACAGCTTCATAGAGGATCAATGAAGGAATAGTTTCGAGGTTAGAGTGGCCTTTCATGGAATCTCCCCCAAAAAGTGTGATAAGAAGGGTAAGAACAACGATTATTATTTAACAACCCTGTAACCCAGTTATATTTTATCTTCCTTAAAAGTTAAACAATGGCGAATATGAACGTCAAAGTCAAAGGTTTTGCACTGGCTACTGTTCAAGATTTACCTTTTCCATGACCGTACGAGTCTAATACTGTTTGTTGAACTGCGACTACTTACTACGTCACGCGAGACAAGCTAACGAAGTGATTAACTGATTAATAATGATGAACCTACGTTCGTTCAGGATATTACACGCTATTTTAAAACATGATATGTTGCCAAACAACCGACAACGGACGCCCAGATTAACAAGTTTTTTGCTAGTAATAGCTAAATGGTGTTCGTAATTAGCTAAGTATAATGTAAGTATGTAAGTATAAGGATATTGAATTTCTATCCATCTATCTATCAATTATCGAGCGTCTATTACTACCTATCTATCTATTAAGTAATAATAACGAGCCTCCTGTCACCTTGAACCTGCGGAATTTTTAGGGTTCCGTACCCGAAGGGTGCCAATCGGGACCCTATTACTGAGACTTCGCTGTCCGTCTGTCTGTCTGTCCGTCCGTCCGTCCGCCCGTCCGTCCGTCCGTCCGTCCGTCCGTCCGTCCGTCCGTCCGTCCGTCCGTCCGTCCGTCCGTCTGTCTGTCTGTCTGTCTGTCTGTCGGTCTGTCACCAGGCTGTATCTCATGAACCGTGGCTAGACAGTTGTTGAAATTTTCACAGATGATGTATTTCTGTTGCCGCTATAAAAACAAATACTAAAAAACAAAATAAATTTAATATTAAGGGGGGCTTCCATACAACAAACGTGATTTTTTTTGCTCATTTTTGCTTGATATTGATAATGGTAGGCAGAGATGCTTAAAATGTTCACAAATATTGAGTATATTATTTACTTAAAAAATGAATGATTAAATTAAAATTAAATTAATATTTAGGGGGGGCTCCCATACAACATGTGTTTTTTTTTTTTGCGGTTTTTTACAGATAATGGTACGGAACCCTTCGTGCGCGAGTCCGACTCGCACTTGGCCGGTTATTTGCGTTCTTGGGCTAACAAGTGATGTCTTAGAAAATCAGAAACTGATGCCCACACATTTGGAGATGTCTTCCGACCATCGGGGTGGTGTCTCGGTCAACGCGCGATCCTTGGCCATCATGGGACCACTCCGTCACCACCTTGGTAAATGTTGTGCTGTCGTCGCTCCTACCCAAGTGTTTATGGTGGTTTACGGAAATTGTACTTGTTTAGCTTCGGTAGATAGGTACACTATTGACATAGAATATTATAGAAATGTTCCGAAGTTATAGTACCCATCTTTAATGCAATGCAACTGACACTTATGGTATTCGTATATGTGTGTGTGTTGCTATCATAGTGTAGGTAAGATTAATTGTTATTGTTTCGTAACCACAATGTGACCACGTGGTATTCATTAGTCCCGGAACTGGTAGATTAATGTAAATATTCACAAAATGCTTCGCGATTCGCATTGTATTTTCTCTAAAGGTGTTACGTCATCATCAGATTATTTCTCCGATTCATATTTAACAGCAATAGCGACTGGGACAGAACTGAAGTACTTACCTACCAGCATTCCATAGTTAAAAAGCATAGGGCATTAGTTCTATTCTTCATAACTACCTAGGTATTATTTCCAAAGACAAAACGCTGTAAATTTCGTGAACTATCTCTAGCACATTATTTATTACACACTGCGGATTCTTTCATCGTTTTGATTCGTGGATAGTTTGTTAGCTAATAAAATAACCATAAAAATAGTAATTTCGTAGTTACCTACCTACCTCTGCACCAATAGCGTCTCTGCTCTAGAGCAAAACTGCTAACTGTACGAATTTATTTTCCCGGTGGGTTATCAATTGATTGATAAAGCAAAGTAATGAGCACGAAAAACAGTATCTACCACTTTAAAGTTGAATTTTACGAAATAAAACTATTGCCACAATAACATACAAAACAAGACACGAGCCCCATTCCTATCAGCACGTTGTAAATTAGCACTAATATAATAACCTACACATAGCTATATACACATAATGGCAACAACACGTACCGCTCTTGCCCACCGCCGGAGCACCCACCACCGCCACTTTCACTTCAGACAGCGAGGACTTCTTCCTCCTGATGCCGCGAGTCGTCATCTTCGCCGCATGCGCATGTCCACCACAGTGTACACTCCCGACTTACACCGCGGACGCACCTTCACTCGCCGCAAACTCCCGCAAACGCCAAACACTCGATGCTAAAAATACGCCCGACTAAGACAGCTCTGCCCTGACATCGCTGACGGTGTTAATGGGTCAAGATCTGGCCAAGATCAGTGCAAATAGCCGGGTGTTTACGTCGGAGCTTCCTCGACGACACAATGTCGTCTGATAGCGTGGCGGCGAGCCAGCGCTGGACAAAGGGGCAGGAATGTGACGGAGGCATCTATACTTTACCCTTAGGTGTCTTAAGATGCATGCTTAAAGATAGGGAAGGGGAGGAGGACAAAATATATGATGAGATTTCCAGAAACTATGAACATGTGGCGTGCGTCACGTGCGTGGCTGTTGAAGACCTTTTTTTCCAGGATACATGGATTTCAGGGATTTGAGGACGGGCCATATTTCATTAGGACATCATGGTCCCAACAAGACACCAAAAATATATACAGTTTTATGGGCCTTATAAGTAAATATGCATTTCTATCGTGACCGGTAACAATACAATTTTAGCTATCCCACACGCCATGCCAAAAATAAGATTGTGTCCGTCCATCCATTGTTTCGGTGTCACGTAAGACAGTGTCAGCATTGTGGATAATTATTGCTGTAGCACTTGTAAGCCATCGTGCATGCTGGTGGAATGTCCTGGCCACGCTCCAGCATTCGACTCCCCGCGGTATTGAAACGTTTCAAAGGACCCCGAAAGTCTGAGGAAACGGATATCGATCGCTTGACTGACAGACATCAATCCATTGCATTTTTCGAGCCGCCAAGCGCTTGGTTCCACTTTAATGGGTTCTAAAATTATTCACCAAGATAAAAACTTAATAAAACCGACTTGGTCGCCCATAGCATGCCGAGTGCGGGGAGAGGTGTTGTCGCGGAAGCGGAAGGTGAGCGACGGAAGACAACTAAGTCCTTCTCTCTCTCGCGTCGCAACCCCCCGCGGGGGCAGACATGCTACGGGTGCAGGACTTATTACTTAAGAGACCGGTGACCGCGTGAATTTCCCATACAAACGTAATACAAAAATGATTTGAGAATGAATTTGAGAAATAATCTAACGTATTTAGACTGTTAATCGGATTAATACAGTGTTTACGCAGGTTCCTGGTCGTATACCAAGGTTCTTATTCAAATTACTTAAAATATTTTAAATTGGTTGAAGAGGAACCCTGGTAAGTATACAGACCAGGAACCTGCGTAAACAGCGTATAAATCCGATTAACAGTCTAAATACGTTAAACTATTTCTCAAATTCAAATCATTTTTGTATTACGTTTTTATGGGAAATTCACGCGGTCACCTGTCTCCCCCACTCGTGATGCGAATGTCGTCTTTGAACACGAAATCCGCCATCAAAGAGAATGCATGAAGACTATAGGCACCAAAGAGTTTCATTAATCTGAGAAGAATACTAAGATACTGGCGACGCTATCAACTGAGCAGTGTAACATCTTGGTACAACTTGTATCTTGTATCTACCTACTTACTTTAGGAATTTGTAGTATGTTACACAGCATTTATAAAAGTACTCGAATGACCTCCGACATTATAAATAGACTTTAACAAACAAAATGATTGAATTCTGAGTCATGAATGAATGAAAATATCTCCAGCGAGCAGCATAGCGTGGGCGGCCGGTCTTTGCGTATTCATATAAAATCTTTATTTACATTCCAGATACTATTAAAATGTATTTTGCTATTTCATAGCTCCGTCCGATCGCGCAGTAAGTGTGTAAGTATCCCTGTGGTATCCGCGTTTGGTTGCGCAAGCGAGCAACCTGGCGAAACCGTATAAACTTTTTTAATCCCCATTCAAAATTGTATCTAACAATATGGCGCAACGATATAGGCAGGGGACAGGACCCTTTCCATATATAGTTCGCTCTTTGAAATCTTTAAAAAGTCAGTATCTATATATATAAAAATGAATTGCTGTTCGTTAGTCTCACTAAAACTCGAGAACGGCTGAACGGATTTATCTTATCTTAGTGTTGAAATGTTCGTGGAGGTCTAGGAAAGGTTTAAAAGTCGAGAAAAAATCGAATAATTTCCGGGAAAACCCTAAAAACAGCCCTTTTTTATTTCCCATACAAACGTTTTCTAGAGCCAATCGTTTTCTAGAGTCAATTTGAACTTTATTGCTATTAAATAAAGTTCATATTAAATTGAGGCAGTACGAAGTCTGCCGGGTCAGCTAGTATTTACATAATTAAGTAGTTAAATTGTTACATAAAACGAAAGAATTGAACCTTTCTGGGACACCTAAGGTTATAATAATACTTCGTCGTTTCATTCTTCAGATTAATAAAATTAAGTTTTTTCTTTAAAAATTTAGAAACCCGCCTCTACCCATAGCCCAAGAAGAAAGTTTTGTATATGCAGTAGCTCTCCAACAATCTGTAATTGTTACACAAGGGACGTAAGTGAGCTATTTCGGACGAAGATCCAATTTGGCGCCAGTGCTAACGGACCGAGTCAACCTGAGATATTTAGACGAATATAGTATAGAGTGAAATAACTACTTACGACCCGAGGTAAGCATTCTACTTTACATCATTCTAGCGAGGTAAATAAAATATTTATACAGAATGTTACTGAAAGGTGCAGTCAAATAAAAACTTAAAAGTTATTTTTTCTCTTGAATATAAAATTTTATCCAATTGTTTTTTTTTAAATTTATATCGAATTTTGTCCATACCCGTGTTTTGACACCCTAAACATTATACATATACATAGCGGCATTGTGAGTTTTGGGGCTATTTCGTAGCCTCAAAACTCACAACACTTAGGCGAATTTAATCATACTTATACTTATCAGATTTGAATATATAATCGTAAATTATAGATTAAAGTTTTAGCACTACGGGAAAATTTAGGGTGTCAAAACACGCATATTGACAAAATTCACTATAATTTTAAATAAAGAATGTCATTCTTTTGGCTAATTTGAAAATATTTGAAAATTTAAACGATTTTGGAGAAAATAAAAAAAATACGATTTTTTTATTTATCTTTTTGCGTTTTTTTATTTTCTAGTTTAAATAAATTTTAAGGCGATGTTTTTTATTTCTTTGTCCGAAAAAGTGATGAATACCTTAATCAAAAGAAATTTAATATTAAGGGGGGCTCCCATACAACAAACGTGATTTTTTGCTAATTTTTGCTCGATATTGATAATGGTAGCAGGTAGACGCTTAAAATGTTCACAATATATTGAGTATATTATTTACTTAAAAAATAAATAATTAAATTAAAATTAAATTAATATTTATGGGGGGGCTCCCATACAATTTTTTTTTTGCGGTTTTTTATAGATATTGGTACGGAACCCTTCGTGCGCGAGTCCGACTCGCACTTGGCTGCTTATTAATTATTTGGTCCGTGTTTCCACATCAATTCTGTAAGGTTGTTTTTATGTTGTCCCCAATCGGTGTTAATCGATTCGGTCGATCGGATTATCTAATCTGTGTCGAGTACACATTTATTTTTTTGGGTGCGTTTAGAATCGATCTCTCTTTTAATTGGGTCTGTCAGCCTGAGTGGTAGTGAAACTGATTAGTGACAGCATTTTTTTCCTTTGTACTGGCAACAAAATTAAAAAGTTACTTTTAGTCCCTAGGGACTAAATGACCTACTTTAGTCCCTGTTTGCCGGGACTAAAGAAGATCATTTTGAATAGATGTGACGAAAATATCATTAGGTGCCATACGGATAATTGTGATTTCTAAAATTCTTACTGCGTTATTTTTAATAGCTGCTGATATATTTGTACCAAACATGGCAACTTCTTTTCATTTATTTTAAAACATAGCGTCAAGCCTACCTACTCTCATGCAGGGGAGCTGAGGGACAGTGGTGCCCACATTTTGCCATTATAAGCCTGTTTAAGAATTCCAATAAGTATGCCTGCCTGCCTTGCGGCTATTTGTCAACTTAATGCATCAATAATATTCAACTCGGGTCATCTTATTCATTATATTTTATTATTGCCTCCGAAAACTGTTGCACTAACATAAATTAGTACCTACATAAATCATGAATCGACACGAAGACGCATGCGTGATGTAAGTACTAAGTACATCAAAATATGTACTACAAATAAATATTACACATAAATTAAAATGCACATTGACGTCGACGTCACAACCATAGCAAGGTATCAACGATAGTAGCGCTTTCCAACGATCTTTTGGCTTGCGGTGACAGGTGAAACTAACGGATTTTGACAGGTTCGTTGCATTAGGTTGCTTAGAACTGGCGCCCCCTGTGCGCCATAAGATGGTTGGAAGACTGTATGTAGGTGAACCATCTTATCTGTAGAATGGCCAAAGCGGAAACTATACTTGTATTTATAATGCCTTGCCAAAATCGTAAATACATGGGTTGCCATATAAAAGTGACATTTTGTCTAAAAGTAGATTACTATTTTGATAAAAGCGGCACATAAATTAATTCATTGGTAGTTCATCAGATAAAAATCGGATTATTTTCCTAATACATAAGTAATACAATATAACAAATATACCTCAAATAAAATCGTATGGATAAATATTTCATCAAGATTGTTTAGCCACCACTATGAAAACGTCACTTTGCAGTCAGTTTGTATGGATGATGGTGTATTTATAATAATATAGTGCCTACGATTTGGAAGGCGACGCGAACTATAATAACTAAACTAATTAAAATGGTGTGTTTCAAAATAGAATCTGTGACCACCGCGCAAGAGATGTAACGTATTTGTATGTAGTTTATATTATTATTATTTTTATATATTTTTTTTACTTAAGTATTTGATGTTGTACACTTGGATCTACCTATTGTTGATTTATTTATCCTTTCCATCCTGGGTTTGCTGGAAAAAATCTCTTGATAGAGATAAGCTCGCCTTTGTACAGGTTATTTCCATTTTTAATTGTCATAATGTATTGATTTGTGTGCAATAAAGTATATTGAAGAGCTGTCGGATTTGAAGGTTGTCAGTTTAGTGTCTTTAGTTCCTCTAGTTTAGTGGTTTTGACACCTCCCAAATAGCCCCCTCTCTCTGGTGTATGCTGTCCAGATGGAGACTTGGAGTAGATGGTGGCGCCATCGCTCATTCTACATATAAGCTGGTAGCACTTTATGTTGTATTGAAATCCTTCGAAATAAACTTTGACAACAAAACATTTTAGATGAGAATGCACAACTTTCTGGAATGACCAAATCCCAGAAGGTTTTTGGACATTTACATAAATCACAAATAAAAAAATTACTTACTATAAAATCTTGTTAATCTATGCGTAATTATGATTTACATTTACAACAATTAACAAAATGAGATATACAAAAGTATACAAATCAAAACGCCTTACAGTTACAATATTAGTTGGACCTAAACTCCGTTTACGAAGCTTATTTTGGAATAACAAGTCGCGTGTGTACTTACATTACAAACATTTCACATTGTCATTACCTGTGATACAAAAAAAAACATTACTTATAAATTTAAATACACAAATATTATTGATCTTACATTTAGGAACGGGAACACTGTTTGGCAAATTAGGTGAAAATGAAAGTATAATAAAAAAAAACTTGTTATCTGACGTCTCGCACGCACCCATAAAACTGCCTTCCTACAAGGTTTCAGCTTTATAGGCCCAGTAGTTTCGGAGTTTCATACAAACTGTAATCCCCATTTCCCAGGGGCGAGCGGTCCGGGGGCGCGGGGCGTCCAGCGGTTTACGCTGTGCATTGTGTCAGTCACCAGCACAGCAATAGGGTATTATTTTGTGGGAATCTTTAAAAAATAAGAGACCGTGATAAATTAGAAGAAATTCTATGAAAATTTTGTGAAACCGATAAATGCCTTAAAATCATTAATTAATTTACGATAGTGCATTGTCGCGCGGACACGCTAGCCGGCATGATGTTTCGCTCGTGACGTCACTCCGATAGTAAACACACGAGATTAAGTACTAATTTACGTCGATGGGATACCATCGCAGTGACGTCAAGTCGGAATCAAAATGGCGAGTGGTGTTTTAGTCAAATGACGAACTGAGTAGTAAGCACGACTATACTGTGCATTTTTTTGGATTACTGTCGACAATTCTCATTTAGCGTGTTGGGTATCTACATGGGCAATAATGCCGTAGTAATGTTGTAAAATCAATTAATTTAGCTGATAGATGAATTTTAATTTAAAATAGATCAGTCAAATGATATGAGTGAACTTACTACAAATAGCTTAGCCTAGTTATTAAAAAATTGCAATTTCCCTGAAACTGATTCATTACACTTAGTATTGACACATTTTTATTAAATTACAAGCTTATACTAGAATATTTTAATAAGTAACAAATTAATCGTTCTTGCAACACAGCTACATAATGAACATACCTACACAAATGCTGATCGTAGTAGCTACATATGTTTGTGTTAAATAAATAAATGTATAATTAAATGTATTAAATGTAGTATAGTTTATGTATCAGTGTAGTGTATTCCGAGAAAGTTGATAAGTAGATTATGTCTCGCCACTTTCACATATGCTTCATAGACTGTATGACGGGCCTCACTTATTTTGTTATCTCCCTGAAAGGCGTCGTTGTCAACAAAGGTATACCTACGTAATTTAGCTCAAATCTAAATCGAAGATTCATCGCCTTGTCATTTTAAATTGTATGAGATAATTTAGACACACTGCATTTTTATCGATTCCCCCTGAATAGACCGCAGACTGCCATTTACCTGCCTCCCCTCTAGCACTAAGTCCCTACCCGACAACAGATGGAACACGTACTTACAATACAATTCTCGGAATAATGATTATCATTAATCATATTAGCTTTATACAAATCATAGAGGTCTCAACGTTATTCAGAGAATAGTGACAACTCGCGTTCGAGATAGTCGCACTAAATCTGATAAGAGTTCAAATGTAACAGACGAGTGGTACTTTTGTCCACTCTTTCAGAAGGGGTAAGTGAGCAAGGAACGCACATTCCCGTGGCAGTACCTAGAGTTGTGAAATAACCCAGAAAAACTAAGCCAAAAAAGGGCAATCAGCGGAACTAATTAGGGAGTTACAAAAATCTTTAGGACTGTGTAGGGGCAGGTCTCCTGAAAAGAGTCATATAAATTCCTCTCATTTACCTGTGCCGCTAGGGCACACAATCATAAAGTTTGTTGTAACTCCCTATTTATTTCCGCTGATTGTCCTATTTGTACAGAGTTAAAAACAGAGAAGCCTGGTTTATTCGGAGCTGTACCCCGCCTCCAACATCAGCGGCTGCAGGTCCTCTTGCGCCTTCAGCTCGCGCCGGCGGTCGCCGCGGGTGATCTTGGTCACGCCTTCTAGCACGCCGATGTCCGACAGTCTGCGAGCAAAGGACGGGATCATAATCTGCCCTCAACAAACAATCACTAATACAAATAATTGAAACAAAAAGTAAACTTTAGAAAAAACCGACTTCCACAAACCCTAATTGATTAGATTGAGTTAATACAAACTGTAACCCCTTTCCCCCCCCCCCCCCCCTTGGGGACGTAATTTTGTCAAATCCCATCTCAGTGCTACCCCAAGCTACTAAGGAACCTCTAAGTTTCATGACTCCACCGGTTTAGGCTATGCGTTGCCTGCCCGTCAGCCACGCATTGTATTTGTACCTAGTATTGAGCAGTTCTGGTGGCCATGTGTAGTCTTCATCATCAGTTCCGCATCACAATATTATGCTTACCATGTGCATTTGCACGAGTTATTATGAAAAACACAAAAATCACTATAGGTCTGCCTATAATATTTGAAGATTTCCCTCGATTTCTCCAGGATCCCATCATCAGATCCTGACCTGGTGTCAATGTGACCAATGGGAAGGTAAACCCTTTCAAACAAAAAAATATATTTTAAAATCGGTCCATCTGTCGAATTGTGAACCTCCTCCTTTGGGAAGTCGGTTAAAAAGATTACAATAAATACCGTAGTTCGGGCTATAATAGTAACGACGAAAAATGTGGCCATTGTATAAAATTCAGTAGACCATTCAGCAAAGGAATTGACCGAAGCGGTTACAGAGTGGTAACCCAGAAGAACCGCAAGATGTCAAATGGGTACACCTTTAGCCTAACAGCTAGCGTCCGTGTTCAACAACCTATCTACATATATCTTCAATCTGCAGATAGAAAGGCTCTGACATATGTTCCACAGCGCAACTGTCAAATCTAACTTTAATAATGTGGAAATCATGAATAGATAGCTTATTGAAATACTTTGAGACAGGGCTAAGACTTCATTATATCTGGCGGGCAGTGATGAGTAGATGCGGCCCAGCACCGGAGTAGACGGCATGGCACGGTGGAGAAATGTAGGCTGGTTGGCTGATTGATTGATTGATTGATTGATTGATTGATTGATTGATTGATTGATTGTATGTACTGTACTCATACGAAGTAGGGGTTGAACAGGAGCGTGGTCTGTCTGTCTGTTAGTGGAACAAGTGGGAGCGAGCACAGACTGTGTGTGGGAGTCACTCACACGCGCGGCTCCTCGTCCTCGTGCTGGTTGAGAGTGAAGTAGGGGTTGAACAGGAGCGTGGTCTGTCTGTCTGTTAGTGGAACAAGTGGGAGCGAGCACAGACTGTGTGTGGGAGTCACTCACACGCGCGGCTCCTCGTCCTCGTGCTGGTTGGGAGTGAAGTAGGGGTTGAACAGGAGCGTGGTCTGTCTGTCTGTTAGTGGAACAAGTGGGAGCGAGCACAGACTGTGTGTGGGAGTCACTCACACGCGCGGCTCCTCGTCCTCGTCCTGGTTGGGAGTGAAGTAGGGGTTGAACAGGAGCGTGGTCTGTCTGTCTGTTAGTGGAACAAGTGGGAGCGAGCACAGACTGTGTGTGGGAGTCACTCACACGCGCGGCTCCTCGTCCTCGTCCTGGTTGGGAGTGAAGTAGGGGTTGAACAGGAGCGTGGTCTGTCTGTCTGTTAGTGGAACAAGTGGGAGCGAGCACAGACTATGCGTGGGAGTCACTCACACGCGCGGCTCCTCGTCCTCGTCCTGGTTGGGAGTGAAGTAGGGGTTGGCGGCGGCCGGCCGGAACTTGTAGCCGGTCATCACGAAGAACACAAACGTGGCCATTTCGAGGAACATCTCGTCGATCCACGAGTACTGGAACGGGACCGTGATCTGCAAGTGACGTGCAACGGTTCAGTTAGTCTTCACAGTTAAAATATTCTTACTTAGAACACGTTCAATTTGAATACAATTCTCGACAACTATCTCTTCCGTAAGGTTGAGGGTAAATCGACCAAGCATACGGGTGTTAACTCTATTGCAAGGGGATGAGAACTTAATTTCCTCTGATTTTAATGTCATTTTTTTCCTTTTCGGCCAGGAGAATGACAATCTCTCGACTGAAAGGGTTAAAGTACAATAGAATTGACCTTATATCTCCGGCAATGACTGTTCCAGTGTCTCGATTGACACAATATTGTCCGCCGGGGAGTGAGTAAAAAAACTCATTTTTTTTGTACTAATTACCAACCATGAGATTGAAAATCGCTGGCTTTTTGGGAACCGGAGGGCATGGAAGGGTTATGTAACATTTCATAGAGGAGATGAGCCTGAGCATGAGCATTCGATCACTAGACATTCAAAAGAGATGGCCTGAACTCTCGAATCGTTATGGCCTACGCACAATGGGACGGCATGGCAAGGGATTTTAAGTTTTTAACCGATTTCCTAAAGGAGGAGGTTTATAATTCGTCCAGATGTATGTATGTGCCCAGATAGCGCCTAGACGGATGGACCGATTTGGAAAATTATTTTTTTGTTTGAAAGGGTTTACCTTCCCATTGGTCCCACACCAGATCAGGTTCTGATGATGGGATCCTGGAGAAATCGAGGGAACTCTTAAAATATTATAGGCAGACCTATAGTGATTTTTGTGTTTTTCATAATAACTCGTGCAAATGCATATGGTAAGCCTAATATTGTGATGCGGAACTGATGATGAAGACCACACATGGCCACCAGAACTGCTCAATACTAGGTACAAATACAATGCGTGGCTGACGGGCAGACGCCTAAACCGGTCGACCTAGAGCCATGAAACTTTGTACAGAGGTTCCTTAGTAGCGTGGGGTAGCACTAAGATGAGATTTGACAAAATTAATTCCCCGAGGGGGGGGGGGGGGATAATGGGTTACAGTTTGTATTAAACTCAATCTAATCAAATAGGGTTTGTGGATGACGGTTTTTTCTAAAGTTCCTTTACTTTTCGTTTCAATTATTACCAATGGACATTCAAACGTATCCCTATAGAAATAAGGCATAACTTGATATGCTTTCAAATAATGCTGAAGCATCCCGCGATGCCACGGCATAATTTTAAACCATAGCAATTTATGTCTTATTTCTATATCGATACGTTTGAATGTCCATTGGTAAAAACTTGCCATACCGTCCCGGTCTGCGTAGGCCTTTAGCTTGTACTCTTGTATCCTCTTTCGTCGCATCGTGTTACACCAATCCGAACTCCACTAGGTCCTCACCTTCAGCATGAAGATGATGATCCTGGTGAAGTATATGTAGCAGACCACCATCATGTAGAAGTGTCGGAACAGCTTCAGCTTGCGAAGGTTGATGGCCGCTTTGCCGTCGGTCGTGGACGCGTCGCGCAGGTGCCCGATTGACCTGGAGCGGTACGGAGGGGGCCGTGTGACTATACCAGGGAGCACTTATCCAGTGGAGAGCGCATAGATACATTTTCCTTTGAAACACAACTCACCAATTTACGGGCGGCGGCGGGGGACGAGGTAAGAGAGCTGTGATTGGTCAGCCGCTGCGAAACTGTCTGGCGGCCCGTCATCGTACCATAGGTAGCGTATGCGAACGTTTGTTGAATACAACAAACGTTTGGCGAGCCGCATTCCCCCGCAGGCGCAGTCAATTGGATATATAGTCTCTGGATATTTTGACATAGCAAGACGATGTATTGACAACACGCGCACAATTTCAGCTTATAATACAGCGTGTAGCAGAAAGGGATGTACAAGCCGGAAGAGGGTTGTTAGGGACATCATTCTGAACAACTTTCACTATGGGACCGACTTGATCAGAGCAACTTTATTTTTCACTCCACCATACAGATCAGCTGAGCACTAGGCCCAAAATGTACTGAGTTAATAAATCGAGATCATCTCCCTAGTCGTGATATCGGTTTCGGTACCGCCTAAATCCGTCGAAAACTATTTAAATTCATATACATCTCTCTTTAGAGATAAGCTCGCCTTTGCGTATAATATTTCTTGTAAATGTATTTTTTATGTTTCTGTGCAATAAAGAAATGAATATGAATTTATGTATTTCGATCGAAAACGGGTCGAGATATCTCGGTTGAAAATGAAATGAAATGAAAATGAAAATGAAAATATTAATTTCAAACATCAACGAGATTAACTTAATACTACAAGGTAACACAGTTAGTCTAAAGCTGGTCGCGAGGCTCGCTCGTCAGAATAGCTTTTTCTTATTTTTGATGGAGATTTCAGTATCTCATAATCGATATTTGGACCACGGACATGATATCGCTAGCGCGTCAACTGCCCCCCAGGTGCGAGTATTTAGTAGGGGCGAGAGAATGAGCTCTACACAATGTATCACACGAGCAGCGACAAGTGTACTGACCAGACGACCGGGAACAGGATGGCGCCGCAGCACAGCAGGTCCACCATGATGAACACGTACCGCCACGCGTTGTGCTCCGCCGCGCCCTCCTCGCTCTCCGCTATTATGATCTCGGCCACGTTCGCCACCACCTGACAAACATCGTTCGTTCATCAACATTGTGACAGAAGAGACCACTTTAACGGGTACTGACGTCCGTTTTCAATATCTTATCTATCCACAATCTGCAGATAGATAGGGGCGGCATAATTTTCATAGCGCAACTGTCAAATCTAACTCTAGTCATGTGAAAATAATGGCATACTTGAAAATGGACGTAAGCAAAATTATGTAAAACCAAGCAGGGACCTAATTCTCACCTTTAGAATCGAAATTGAAAGCGTATTTTCGAGCTTTCAATTACAATTTACATGGGCGGGGATTGGGCCCCAGGTAGTTTCAAGAAGTAGACAAGTGTCGATTCCGCATGTTTCAAACTGGCGTGAATTTAAAAATCGGTTAAGTGCGGGTCGGTATCGCACACGAAGGGTATTGTACCATCGCACACAACAAATCAAAAGCACTCAAAACAATAAAAAAAAAAAACAAAAAGAAAATTTAAAAAGTTTATGTTTTCACGAGATTTGAACCGACGACCTCCGGATTGAGAGTCAACATCATACCGGCTGAGCTACCACAACAATGTGGGTTGACGCGAAATATGCTATCATATTTAAATGTGTAGTATATGTGTCTATGACATGGTTGCTATGACAATAAATAAACAGTTTCAGTCAAGATCTCCATTTTGAAATGCGTAAGTGTATCTAAACACGTCTCTTGTATCGGGGCCCCCTTTAATTTGCAATATCTCTCGTATTTCAGTATTTTTGGTTGGTGCGGCAACAGATATACACATTCTGTGAAAATTTCAGCTTTCTAGCTATTACGGTTCGTGCAGACGGACCCGGTGACAGACAGGACGGACGGACGGACGGACAGACGGACAGCGAAGTCTCAGTAATAGGGTCCCGTTTGGCACCCTTCGGGTACGGTACCCTAAAAATGGAATGTAATGTAGCAAGGAGCTCTGCTCTGACGCTCTCGCGGATTGCAAGCAAGCAGTTTCGATAGAAATCTTCGCTCGTGACTGCGGTGTGCCTCGTAACCGAGTCCCGATTCTGACACATCAATCCTGATTCTGTAACTCGGTTAAATCTGGACTACCAGCCAATTTTCGGATTGTGTGTGGGGACATTAATGGGGGAAGGGGGTTCTTAAAAATACCACGCTAGTACAAAATACCAGTCTTGTCTCATACACAGTGGTCACGCAGGGGGAAGGGGGTCAAAAATAGCAAACAGAATGGGTTACGTAGTATGGGAATGTTGCCCTACCTGCAGAGGTATCACGATCATGAAGAGTTTCTTGTCACCGTCGGACAGGATGTGCTTGATGAAGTTCCAGCCCGTGCCGACAAGCACGATCGTGACGAACAGCACTGCACCCTTCAGTCTGAAAACACCAACAAAACCGATTGATAGCGAACATAACTCACCAAGGTAAACCTTTAAAAATAAACGGTCAAGTGCGTGTAAGACTCGCGAGTAAGGGTTTCGATCACAAAAAGACCATTTTTCCATTTAAGGATCGGAAACCTAAAAACCGACTTCATGACCTATTACTTGGTCCTCCCTGCTCCGTATACAAATGTCGTCTATTACCCGACTTTTATGCAAAAAGCCATAGGGATATAGAATAGCCAGAGAATTATTACAAACGGTTGAAACCTATTACTTATGAAGGGATTTTTATGAATAAGACTGTTAGACGTTACAGTGTGAAAGAGTCGTAAATAATCGCATATGGTATGTAAAGTTTGATTGTATAGTACCTTAATCCAAGTTTATAGCCTTTTCAATTTAAAGCAATATCGAATATTTACAGTCTAGAAAACTCCGGTCCAGAATACCCGGTCGTATTGTAAGTACCTAATAATAACTTGCCTGCATTTTAAGGAATATTTCTCTATTTAGAGATAAACTCGCTTTGAGAAAGGATATCTTTATTATTTAATTTCTTTACAAAGAGTTGGAATTCCTATTACAGCAGTAAGACTGTTTTAAACAGTCGACCCCAACTGTGTTGGTGAAATCGTGCATAACTGTTGCTCTAATTTTGGCATGTATTTAATCGCTAAACAAATAATCCCCGATATTTTTATCAGTAAGTATGTCCCAAAATTGCACCAAAAATGCTAACTGCAAACAAAAGTCTGGCTAGTCAGAGTTGCAAAGCGCGGCAAATTATTAGGGTTCCGTGTACCCAAAGGGTGCCAAACGGGACCCTATTACTAAGCTTCCGCTGTCCGTCCGTCCGTCAGCGGGCCCTCTAGCACGAACCATAATAGCTAGAAAGTTGAAATTTTCACAGAATGTGTATATATATAAAATGTGTGTATATACAGTGGTGGTCATATAATTACAGACACTGAAAGCGTATTAAATTACCTTAGCTATTCCTCTTTATATTTTTTATCAGACTATTAATGGAACTTTATACACAACTTAAAAATGTTTGTGTATGTATCGTGTAATGTTAAAACGAAATAGCAGCAACAAAACTTGTCTATTCCTTATCTTTATTCGGTTTATCCTAATTGCAAGCTGAAATAACTTACAAAGATATGGCCATATAATTAAAGACACTACATTTGCTTGGAGGAAATAAAATAAAAAAGTTCGTTATTATAAAATTATCTTTATTCAGCAAAATTCCTAACACATTTACGAAACATTCCGGTAGGTATCAATATTTTGTCGCATGTCCTTTGGCAGAAATGACAGCATGACATCTTCTGGGCATGGAAGCGATCAATTTTGTACAAGTTTCTACCGGAATTCGCTCCCATGCTTCTGTAAAAGCTGTGTAAAGTTGATCCACGTTTGATGTCCGCTTTGTCGCCACTGTCTTCTTCACCTGGTACCACAAATTTTCTATTGGATTTAAATCCGGACTGTACGGGGGCCAATCCAAAACCGTCACAGACTGGTTCCTTAAGAAGTCTTTTACTACGTTTGCAGTGTGTTTCGGATCATTATCCTGTTGGAAAGTCCAAATGACCGGTAAATATTGCTCAGCATAGGGCAACATGGCTTGTTCTAATATATTCTTGTACTGGAACTTATCCATGTTGCCTTCTATTTTCCTTACAGGTCCAACACCAACTGCTGAAAAACAGCCCCACACTTTGATATTTCCACCCCCATGTTTGACTACTTTCTTGGTATACTTTGGATCCATTTCTTTGTTCGGAGGGCGTCTAACATATTGTTTTCCGTCAGAATTGATCATATTTATTTTTGTTTCATCAGAAAAAAGCACATATTTCCACTCTCGTTCTGTCCAGTGTTCATATTTTTTTGCAAACGCTAATCTTGCCTTAACATTTTGCTTTTTCAAAAGTGGCACCTTCCGAGACACTCTTCCGTGCAAGTTTGCCTCACATAGTCTCCGTCTAATTGTTCTTGCAGACACACCCTTCGACCTTCCTGCACCAAACATCTCCGAACGTATCAGTTCTGATCCCTTGAACGGATCTTTTTTTGCCAACAATACCATCTTAGAGTCTTCCCGCCGAGTAGTTTTTCTTGGTCTCGGTTTTCTAGGTACGTTTTCGGTTGTGTTGAACTTCTTGAAATGTTGTACAGCATTCATAACCATGTCCTTAGAACAGTTCAAGTGGTTTGCTATGTTTCTGTATGACCAACCTCTCCTATGAAAGTTCAAAATAATCTTCCTAGTGGACGAATCACAACTTTTGTTTTTTCCCATATTTATTGGTTTTAAACGTATTAATTTTAATGTCAAATGTTAGGGGTTTTAGGCAATATCGACTATTTAGGAACGATTTAGGAAAATACGCGACAAAACAAAGAAAAACAGAATGTCGTTTTATTTTATTTTTTCAAATATAGAACACAAATTTTATTGTCTTTAATTAGCTGGCCAGCTGCAAGTTTGTTAAAAAAGTTTGTCTTACGTTCCCACAGTGAACAGTGTCTAAACTACTAATGAACATAACAATTTTTTGTCCCACATTTATGGAATACAATGTCGTGTATTGTTTGATAACAAATAAACAACATTAAATTACCGATTTCCGCTAATGGTACTACCATAACTAAGTTTTTTGTGGTCAATGAGGGGGTGTCTTTATTTATGTGACCACCACTGTATGTGTATGTATTTGTTCTTGTTGCCGCAACAAGAACAAATACTGAATTACACTAAAAAATAAGGGTGTTTAGAATTAAATAGTATTACATAAGTCAATTTCATAGCGCCAGACTCGTTTGGATTGGATAGCACGAGATGAAAATATTGTCTTTCTACCCGTCAGAAAGGAAACCTTTGTGTGAGTGTGAGACTCCGACTCGAACTTGACCGATTAAATGGTATGCACTAATCAGTGGTTAATCAGTGAAGATATTTCGCTTGCTTCATTTTATTTCGAGGTGCAGTTAAATATTCCCCATTGAGCTTGATCTGATACTTGTAAAGATGGATGTAATCCGGGTCAAGTGGGTAGTCGTGCTACTGGGTGTTGCATCGGCGGTGCCGACGTCTCTGCCAGAACATGCCACAAAGCAGGATGAAAGCATACAGCTTGAAGAAACCGACAATGACTCCGAGAAGCAGTTACTACTGGAGAAGGTAAGCTTATAATATGTACTAGAGGTATTAATAGTTTCCTGCCCCCCTAGACAAAGTGAAACGCTAACCGTTGCGAAACGAAACGATAACTTTTTAAGTATGCGATTTGACATTTGGCTTCGCTAAGGTGACGTCACGTAGCGATACCAAATGTCAAATCGCATACATAAAAAGTTATCGTTTCGTTTCGCTATCCTTAGCGTTTAACATTGTCTACAGGCACTGTATTTATAATTTCTGGGAACCGAGCTTTGCTCTGTGGTTGGTGGTAAAAACACAATAAAACATTATATTAATATCATCAGACTGCATTAACATCGAGCATTGTGTCTGTGTTAGTTGAAAGAATTATGCAAAAACGTGAGCCGGATATGCAACAAGCACAAGGACCTCAGCTTGTGCACGGTGCGCCTCAAACAGATCGGAGGAGACGAAGACGAGAGAGAGTACAAGGACTACGATAACCTATGTCTCCTAAACTTTGATAATTTCTGCAATCAGCCGGAACATGGTGAGCCTTCTCTTTATTGTCAGTGAGATTTGGGAGCGGCGTCTTGGAGTGACTGTTGACAGCCGCTAAGTTTACATGCGACTTATATACAGCGGCTGGCCATGTTGAGTGGACACCTGGCTGACAGGCTGACAGGCATTCTTGCCGTGCTTGACCAATGTGCCGCAAACATAACTGACCCGGTGACGACGGCGCTAGCCGTCAATGGCATATAACATTTTGATACAGGCAACCTCAGTTCTAGTTTTTGCTACCGGATTAGTTAATTTTGTGGCACTCTGTACGAACTTAACTGTGTTTAGCTGATGTCAAAAGTTTGCTTCAAAACGAGCATACAGTACCTAGTTACCTACATTTAGTTTGTAGAAAAGGAGCCGAAACCAGTCAGACAGAGGTTTATGGTAATGAATGCACTAGACGAAGTTACCTAGTCTGACCAGGAAAGGAAGAGATCTATAAAGTGTGCCCCTTGTGCACCAGCCGGAGTGAAAATGTTTAACGATTTCATATTGAGTCTTGTTTGAAATTGAGGTCATTATGTTTTCAGAGTACGTCATAGTGCAATCTGGTTCGTGTGCATATTACCTCGACACTAGACGTACGGACACTAAAAACGCAACCACTACAAAAACGACGGTAACCCACATCTCTTAGGTCAATAGCACTTTTAGCTCTGAGAGTTGTCTCAGTCTCAGCTACGTACAATACTCGGCGTTTGATATGGCATGTCGGTCGGGTCTCGTCCCCGACGACGCAAACGTGCCAGATCAAACGCCGAGTATTGTCTATGATGGTTCCGTCCACCATGTCTTTGTCATCTTCACACGCTTGAGAAACGTTTCAGAGCTGAGAGCGGTTTATTATTATAAGGTTTGGTAATACGGGCCCTAGAGAGAAAGAGAGACTATGTGGGATGGAGCAAACGTGCATACACAGGTCGCATCCATCTTACATACGTATGCAAAATTACAGCTCAAAAGAGCGTTCGAAGATTCCGTTACAAACATACATACATTATTATTATTATCGTTTATTTTTATTTTTCACTCCTAGGAGGTGTAGTTTCTTAAGCACGAGCCGTAGCCAAGTGCTAAGAATGATCTAAGAATTTCCTAGAATTATTATTATTATTAGCCTATTATGTCCCACTGCTGGGCATACATACATAATCAAAGTAAAACTAATCCTGCTACGCCAAATATGTGTGTTGAGGCAGGAATGCTGTAGCTGATAAATATACAATGTGCTTAATTAAATAACATGTTTATCTAGAAATCGGGGCTGAAATTGCCGACAATTCAGGTTTCTATCTTCCTCCACAACGGAGTAACAGGGGGATCAAATATGCGCTGTATGGCTAACAGTAAAGATAAATAAGACTAAGATAATAAGAAAAGACTGTTGCGCCTCGACTTGGCGAGGGCGCTACCGCGCCCCCAGATAATCTTCATATCTCTTTTCAGACCATGAAACGAATATACGGTAAATCTTTAACCTGGGACAATCGACCTTGCCCATACTCCTGTACTGACGTTTACAGTCCCCAGTGTATGAAAATACACGAAACTGACGGTCTCAATAAGAGGATGCTTCTATTCATGAATAGATGCCATGCCTACGTTTACTTCTGTAAAAATTATAAATGTAAGTGGTATAAATAATAAAAGTAAGGGGTAGTAAATAATAAAGATAAGGGGTAGAGTACATCATGAAGGTAAGGGGTAGTAAATCATAGAGGTAAGTGGTAGTAAATAATAAAGGTAAGAGTAACTCATAAAGGCAAGGCTGGTTTTAGTCTCACGCTGATTGTCAGCGCGTCGCTCGCGGGTCGTTTTCAAAACCGCTTCATGAAAACCATACAATAGGCGATTTTCTGACAGCTAAAAATAGTTCTGAAAGCTGCCAACAAATGGCTTTGTATAAACATAAACATTTACATACAGGCACATACATTGCTCCTGGCCCCACACTAGGATACCCTGTGTCGTGGGAACCAGAAACAGCGACATCACAAACATGTAAACATCCAAGACCTGGGGGTTTTTTTTTGTCCCCAGCCGGGATTCGAACCCGGGACCTCTCGCACGGTACGCAGATGCGCAACCGCTGCGCCACAGAGGTCGTCGTATCGACATGGGGTTGGGTTTAGATCACGGATAAAGCATATTCTCTATTGCACGGTCATTTACAGGGAAATATGAAATAACAATAAATACGCAAAGGCAAGCTTATATCTAAACAGAGATTTCTTCCAGCAAACCTAGACAGGAAAGGACAGATGGTGCTGAGAGGATAGTCCAAGGTCACAAAAAAAATAAACTGGATAAAACTACTATCGATATACAAAATAAATAATACAACCTAACATTCGAGTAAATAATAATAATACATAACATAAATAAACACTATTTAGCATACATTACATTAATAATAAATATACAATAATAATAATAATAATAATACCTATTACGGAAGGGAAAGGAAACATTATTTTGCTCTTTTCTTAAAAGTGTACATTGTGGGATTGTCCCGTGCGTTCCACAATCGTTCCTCAAACTACAACAGATTGCCCTCAACCTGAATGAGATTTTATAAGCAGCACACTGCCGAGGAGTCGAGAGAAAACACAAGTCTGGACACAGTTTCATCATACTAAATGGAAATTATATTACGGCTCGTGTCGCGCCGCGCCCGCCGGCTCCAAGTTAACCGGGACTTCGCTGTCCGTCCGTCCGTCTTTCCGTGTGTCCGTCAGTGGGCTCTATCGCAGGAACCGTAATAGATAGAGAGTTGAAATAATATTTCACAGAATGCCTATATCTGTAGCCGCCAAAAAACAAATAAGAGTGTAAGCAAAAACATAATAATTAGTTTCTTACAAATATTTTCAGATTTAAAGGCACCCGAAGATTCCATTGATGAATATGAAATAAATGTTAACGGGATAGACTTCTCTGATTGTGGCTCGTCCAGGTAATAAAGCCATATATTAAGCTATTTCTGGAAATGTCATTCCCTGAAATAGCTTATTTTTATGTTTTTTTTTCCTTTTTGGCGCTTACATTTATTCAGATTAGGCGCGAGCGCACAATTGCCATCCCACTTGTTCCTATTCCCGAGTTATATTAGCTTCTCACTTCCGCAATCTTCGTTGACCGTGGTTTGTAATTATTCATACCTCGCCTTAAGACCAAGCAGACCAAGTTGCGCTCACCATCACCAGCGAGTGAATAATGAAGGTGTTCTTCAACAGGTACCTGCAGTTCGCTCGGTTCACGGATACGGCGAGCGCTTTGGGCCACTACGGGTGGTTGCGGGGCTCACAGAACTACAGACATATAATGACTGGCCGCGAGCGAGGCTGACTTTCCTATACACAATATTTGTTGAATTTGTGGTTGTTTCTTTGCGTTTTTACCAATTTTCCTTCCAGTAAACATCTTCCGGAATAAGGTGAATGAGCCCAAATAGGACTCATACTGACTAGTCGGGTCATTTTTAGAGACTCAGTGCGACTACGCAAAACAATTCATTAGCTGGTTCGTTTCATTCATTACTAGCATCTATCATCAGGTGTTGGAAATGATATTAGTCGCGTAAACGTATGGCATGGGGATAGCTAAAGTGCGGCGCAAATTGCCGGAATTATTGGATTTTCATAGTAATAGCAATGGACCTAACCATACGTAAGTTTCTACAATACATATAAAATTTTACGAATATACGACCCTTTTATCTCATGACAGACAACGACTATAAACACCACAAAGTAATAAACCTAACTACTACATAACACCGAAACCTGATTTTCAAAAAGTGGCCAAGCGCGAGTCGGAATAGCCTATGAAGGGTACCGTAGTAGCGTCATATAAAACACCTGATACACCTAGCCCAAATATCACTATCATTCTTCACCAGCAAATAACTACACAGTCTTACTTTAAAAGTTAGAGGGGGGGAGACACAATTTTTTCCACTTTGGAAGGGTCTGTCTGTTTAACGATTTACTTTACGGAAAAAATATTTCAGAAATCTCAACGTCATTTTTGAAGACCTATCTATAGACACCCCATACAAACAAGTTTGATGAAAAAAAAATTGGTTTCAGTTCCATGTATGGGACGCCCCCCCCCCTTAATTTTTATTATTTTCATTTTTGTATAAAAATCGTAAAGCGGTTCACAGAATACATCTACATACCAAGTTTCAACTGTGTAGTCCTAATAGTTTCGGAATAAAGATGCTGTGACATACGGATGCACAGACGGAAAACAGAGAGACTTGAAGAAGCTATAAGGGTTCCTCGTTTCTCTACGGAACCTTAAAAAATGCTAAACTATTGGGGCACCCTTTCGATTCAAACTAAGAACGATTTCTTGGAATCGGTTCATAAGTTAGTACCAGTTTCGATGTAACAAACATAAAAATACAACCCAATTGAATTGATAACTCCCTCCTGTTTTGAAGTCGGTTAAAAAGAGAAAGGAAAATTTTGGGAAAGGTTTCACAAGGCACATTTTGAAATATATTTTAGAAGGATGCAATAGTATTATACGTTACAGTGTTATGAAAGACTCGTATTAACCAAATGTACCCAGTAGGTAGGTATCTAAAATAATACAAGATTGTATACCTTAATCGTTAATCGTAAAAGTTTATAGAAAATTTAAAACAAAATCGAATACAGTCTAGAAAACCCAAGTAACCGGTCGTGTTGTCACGAAGTTTGTAAGAACCTAATAGTTGCCTTGATTTGATTGAAGAGATAAACTCTCTCTTTAGAGATATACTCTTTTTTTAAGAGGAACAACAGGGCACACCTATTGAACTACTATTACTAGCGTATGGAACTGGCACCGCGAACAAAGTTTTAGAGTGAGTTGACGCTGGCTGGCGGCGGCGTCAACTCATTCGCGCTCACCCCGCGTCCCTCGCCTCCCTTGTCATCAAGTTGCGTCGCATTTTTTGTTCGACATAGCGTCTCTACTAGTAATGGTAACTCAATGAGCACAATTTACTAATTTTATACCGCGATAAAATAATTATTTTGGATTTCTTGCGAGAATAATGGCTGATTTCACCGAATATACTTTAATTTTTAGGAGACAATTTATTTCCTTTAAGAGGCCATCTAGCGGTTGTTTCGCTTTGACCTAAGTTAATGTCATCTAGGATACCAAAGGCCCCCTAAATCTCAAAATTATTGCTAAACGGCTAAGAAAAAGAGCTCTGTGTCCCCTAACTGTTGAAATCGTGCATAGCTCACGGTAAATTAGGCTTGATGTGTGTGTGGCCTGTAAAGATGGATGTAATCCGGGTCAAGTGGGTAGTCGTGCTACTGAGTGTTGCATCGGCGGTGCCGACGTCTCTGCCAGAACATGCCACAAAGCAGGATGAAAGCATACAGCTTGAAGAAACCGACAATGACTCCGAGAAGCAGTTACTACTGGGGAAGGTAAGCTTTTATAATAATACTAGCTGACCCGGCAGACTTCGTACTGCCTCAATTTAATATGAACTTTATTGAATAGCAATAAAGTTCAAATTGACTCTAGAAAACGATTGACTCTAGAAAACGTTTGTATGGGAAATAGAAAAGGGCTGTTTTTAGGGTTTTCCTGGAAATTATTCGATTTTTTCTCGCCTTTTAAACTTTCCCTAGACCTCCACGAACATTTCAAGACTAAGATAAGATAAATCCGTTCAGCCGTTCTCGAGTTTTAGTGAGACTAACGAACAGCAATTCATTTTTATATATATAGACTAGCTGACCCGGCAGACTTCGTACTGCCTCAATTTAATATGAACTTTATTGAGTAGCAATAAAGTTCAAATTGACTCTAGAAAACGATTGATATAGAAAACGTTTGTATGGGAAATAGAAAAGGGCTGTTTTTAGGGTTTTCCCGGAAATTATTCGATTTTTTCTCGCCTTTTAAACCTTCCCTAGACCTCCACGAACATTTCAAGACTAAGATAAGATAAATCCGTTCAGCCGTTCTCGAGTTTTAGTGAGACTAACGAACAGCAATTCATTTTCATATATATAGATAAATATAATAATATAGGTATTACTCCTAGTTTCCCGTTTTATATTTTCAATGAAAGGGAGTCCTTAGCACGAGACCAAATAAGACTTCTTGTTAAACTACTTTCGCTACGATTAATTTTGGTTAAATATGAAGTTCTTTGACGGAAACAGTGCACAGAGCTGGCACCTAACTAGCTCGACGCAAACAGTATCGCGATATAGCGAGGTAATGGTGCCTAGCTGCCACCATTTTAGCCCCTTCCCGCCGGCAGCCATCTGGGTGAAATTTTTCACCTAGTTTAGTTGCTCCTTTCTTGCAGTTTCAGTTTTAGAAATAAGCTCGCCGCGGTTTCTCATTACAACGTGTGCGCGGCGAGCCCGCCGCGAAGACGCCATTTTGTACAATCGCCTTAAGTCGTCAAAGACACGAGTGTGAGACAAACCGTTGGTGATAATAACGGGATATAGAGTAATTTATTACGGAAATTTAAAATCATCCCGCTATATGGGATCAAACAAAAAGAGAGTAATTAAATAAAACAAGCATAGGAAAAGATTTGCAATGTGTCCATCGGAATCCATTCTGGCACTGAATATACCAAACGCGGACCGCACGCCGCGGACCCGCTGCGAACTCGCGGCGATCTCGCTGCGAACCCGCGGCGATCTCGCTGAGAACCCGCGGCGATCTCGCTGCGAACCCGCGGCGATCTCGCTGCGCACTCGCCCCGCTTACAACGCGCTCGCAACTCGCTAGTGTGATGATAAGGCGCTTAATGGAACAGAAACATGTATTTATATGGACCTGCGATGGACTTGACAGAAGTATCCGTTAAAATTTCTGTGTCTGTCTGTGTTAGTTGAAAGAATTATGCAAAAACGTGAGCCAGATATGCAACAAGCACAAGGACCTCAGCTTGTGCACGGTGCGCCTCAAACAGATAGGAGGAGATGAAGACGAGAGAGAGTACAAGGAATACGACAACTTATGTTTCCTAACCTTTGATAATTTCTGCAACCAGCCGGAACATGGTGAGCCTTCTCTTTATTGTCAGCGACATTTGGGCCGTCTTGAAGCGACTGTTGACAGCCGCTAAGTTTACATCTAAGTTTACATGCAACTTAAATACAGCGGCTGGCCATGTTGAGTGGACACCTGGCTGACAGGCAAGGCAATATACTTGCCGTGCTTGACTAATGTGCCGCAAACTTAACTGACCCTGTGACGGCGGCGGCGGTAGTGTCAATGGTTTAGTTCTAGTTTTGGCCACACCGGGTCAGTTAAGTTTTAGAATTTTACAAATGTGTTGACTTGTGTTTAAACTCCATTTAACAGCTGTCAAAAGTTTGCTTCAAGACGACCTTATAGTAGATACATACATATAGTTTGTAGAAAACCAACCAGGAGCCAGCCAGACATGGGGTCAGACAAAGATTTGTGGCAAAATGATGCACTACACGAAGTTAACTAATCTGGGCAGGACAGGAAGAGATCTATAATGTGTGCCTCTGTTGAAACAGCCGGAAAGAAAATGCTGAAGAGTTTCATATCTAGTCATCTGTGGGTAGTTGTAAAAATGGCCCGCGATTTGTAACCTTATTACTTTTTAATAAAAATCAAAACCTATGAAATGGAAACCATCAAATAAGGATGGCTACACAGTTGAGAAGATATTGAGTCTTGTTTTAAATTGAGGTCATTATGTTTTCAGAGTACGTCATAGTGCAATCTGGTTCGTGTGCATATTACCTCGACACTAGACGTACGGACACTAAAACTACAACGACAAAAACGAAACTAACCACGGTAACCCTAAATTAGTCCACACTCTTAGTTTCAGGTCAATAAAATATCTAATAAGAGCTTTTAGCGCTGAGAGTTGTCTCAGCTATGCATGTCACTATGATGGTTCCGTCCACCATGTCAAATCTATCATTTTCACACGCTTGAGAAAGCTCTCAGAGCTGAGAGCGGTTTATTATTATAAGGTTTGGTAATACGGGCCCTAGAGAGAAAGAGAGGCAGAAACCTTATAACAGTAAAAGAAACTGTAGTTGGACAAATAGTACAACGCACAGTGTTTTATAACCCCTGTTTTTGTGTCATCCAGTTATTTTGTCAAAATCGAATAGTTTTCATCATTTTAGACGCTTTAGTGAAACTCCGAAATTTTTATGCCTTCTAGTTTATTTTTAAAAAAATCGTAAAGTTTCACTTTATCCGGGTGCCGAAAATCACAAAAAAAATAATAAAAAAACAAGTATGCGATATAATTGAATTTCTATAGCTTACTTAGAATACACATATTGAGACGTAAATTCAAGCAAAATTTCGAACATCAAATCTTAATAGATGACGAAATATTAATATTTTCCTCACTTTTCATTTTTATTTTTTATTTCCCGCATAACCCCGTATTAGAAAAAGATATTCAGTACATAAATAGTTCATGTACACTTCTATCATCATGATTAAAACTAGCATCTAATACCGCGTTATGCAGAAGTTATCATTAAATGTTTATTTATTTCAGGGTTGTCACTCACAATCCGGAAAAAAATAAACAGTTAACCGGATATAAAACCAGTACCTGATAAATACAATTTTAAATGTCCCAGGTATTATTATTATTATACATATGATCACAGTTGATCTAATCTAAATTAAGTATAATTAACAAATGTCATTTAGGTGGGTACATGATGATTGGAAGTACGTAATCATTAAATAACATAATGTCTTATTTTTGCTCTATAGAAAAATCGGTAATACTTACAGACTTAAATTTTGGTGGCATTAAAGACCTTATTTTATAGTATAATAACAAATATTAACTCCTACACTGGCACAAAGTGGCACAAAGGCACCGGTCGAACAATTTAACAATGGAGAACAAAAGACATGTGTCTATGTGTCGGCCAGGGGGAAACCGTTCAAGCGCTAGTTGAACTCACGGAAAGAGGGTTCTGTACTTACATTTTTTTTAAACGAAATTGGCGCGGCGGCCTTCTTGAATTGCGAAATGGACGTTGCGGTTGTCAAAACACGCGTATTGACTTTTTGAAGGATATTTTGGAAAAAAAAAATTAAATGTATTTTTGGAGAAAATTGAAAAAATTGACGAATTTTTCGTTTTTTTTTATAAATATTTTTTTTTGCTATTTTTATATTTTTATTTTATAGATTTCAGAAATTGTACGTATATATTTTTTTTTCTTTTTACGAAAAATTTAAAAATAAAAAAGTTATGATTTTTTTGAGAATCAGCAGCTTTAAAATGTTTATAGTTCGATGTTTCAAATGTAAGGAACATGTAAAACTAATAAAAATAACCGGCCAAGTGCGAATCGAACTCGTGCACGAAGGGTTCCTTCCTATATTTATAATAAAACGCAAAAAAAATAAACAAAACACTATTATTATTTTTAGTATTTGTTGTTATAGCAGCAACAGAAATACATCATCTGTGAAAATTTCAACTGTCTAGCTACCACGGTTCATGAGATACAGCCGGTTGACAGACAGACAGACAGACGGACGGACGGACAGCGAAGTCTCAGTAAAAGGGTCCCGTTTGACACCTTTCGGGTTCGGAACTCTTAACAAAAATTAACCGGTCAAACAAAAAAAAAACGAAATTAAACCGGTTAAATTCAAACCGGTTCAACTCAAGTGGTTGTAACAGCTCCTTGTTATGTCCGACTACAAACTTTAGGTAAATAGGTACACACCTTCGATCCGATCCCTGCTTACTACCTACCTACTTACTTTTTCCTTTGAACATTTTGAAAGCATCTAAACGAGTAAGCACTTTTGCTCCCGACGAACCACTTGCAAAAACATCTCCTCGCATATTGTCAGACAGTCCCGGAGGCTGAAGACTGCTGACTGTGGCGCTATCCACAACTTCACAAAATGCCTCTCGCTGACCAACATGAGGGTTGGCGCCCTCATGCCCTCCTAACATTAAGTCCTCCAGTCGGAGCCCGGATGGACATCCCTCAGCAGGGCGGGTCAGGTCCTGCTGAAGCAAGGTAGCATTATGGGTCTGTAACGGCTCCATAATGCCTCACCCCCGTTTCTCCACGTTATTTGTATCGGCATGGGGTTTTAGCCTAAGCTTAACGAGGGTGGACCTCTTCCCATGCCACATTCATTGAAAAATATGTACGTATATAACGAGTTTCAACGCCGAAATAGGTACGATAATGCCGAAAATAGCTAAAAGAAGACCAATCACAGATAAAAGAGCATGTGTTGTATACAATTTAGGTGTTCATATTCAATCACTGGCCATTATGAGAGGTAGACGTAAGTAGAATTAACAGTTTTCAGAATTCGATCCATATTAGACATTTCATTACAGACACCCGGTTATAAATTATGAATTTATGAGAAGTGACAACCCTAGTTCAGAAAAATCCGGATAAAATTAGATTTGACAATAACTTCTGCATAACGCGGTATAAGATGCTAGTTTTAATCATGATGATAGAAGTGTACATAAACTATTTATGTACTGAATATCTTTTTCTAATACGGGTTTATGCGGGAAATAAAAAATAAAAATGAAAAGTGAGGAAAATATTAATATTTCGTCATCTATTAAGATTTGATGTTCGAAATTTTGCTTGAATTTACGCCTCAATATGTGTATTCTAAGTAAGCTATAGAAATTCAATAGTATCGCATACTTATTTTTTTATATCTTTTTTTGTGATTTTTGGCACCCAGATAAAGTGAAACTTTACGATTTTTTTAAAAATAAACTAGAAGGCATAAAAATTTCGGAGTTTCACTAAAGCGTCTAAAATGATGAAAACTATTCGATTTTGACAAAAAAACTGGATGACACAAAAACAGGGTTTATAAAACACTGTGCAACGGCGCAGCGGGCGTAGTAGGTACTATAGGTATCACAAAATATGTTGATGTGAATGGTTTCGCACAATGTAATGACTGCAAAAAAGGTGATTGATGAACGAATTAATGAATTATAATAGTTTCATCCATAGTAGAAGCATGTAAAACTTTTGCAGTAACTCACCCTTAGATCTACTGAAGTCATAAATTTAGGACGCTTTTAATAGTAGTTTATGAAACTGTTGCATAGTGAGGGGTATTAAAACACGAGTGGGTGTTTAAAAACCGAGCCGCAGGCACAGATTAATAAAGAGTTACCGCAGGCGAGGTTTTTAATAGTATCCCACGAGAGTTTTAATATCTAGTTATGTGCAGTTACATACACTACTTTATCTACTCTCATACTTAAGTGTCTCTCCTACAAAAATCAAAGTTAAAACACAACAATATTTCCACATAAATCAGTGCTTGCTTAAGTTAAGTTAAGTTTTTGATCTGTGGCTTCTATCGTGTGTTGCCACAATAATTTCGCCAATGTCACGTGATGAGCCCAGACACAACAAAACGTTGTCACGTCACGTTGACGTTTTGTGGTCGCCAAAACCCTGCATATCACAGCGCATGCGCGGAGCATGGGCCACACTATCAAACATCAGACCAACGAACCTCTTTGTTTAAAAAATCTTCCTGCCTCCGTACCTATCAATCACGGAGTGGCTGTTTGGTTTAAACTATAGTTAAAAAAAAAACTTTCCAACGATGCAGACTATCAAACACCTTGGCTTCACGGTTTCAAGACCCTTGCCTTTCCCAAAATAAATAGAACTAAATCGTTATGGAAAAAAGTTTAATAACGACATTAGTTTTGTTCGAGAAGTAGTGTTATTATTATTATTTATTAATTTGATTACTGTATTGCGTTTATAAAGTACGCCATTATTAATTCGATTTCAAGTTTGTAATTCGAACTTTATGACATGAGAGTAGATCAAATATTTTATGCACTGTGTGATCGACCACGCAATCGGGTGTTTTCTTCGTTCCTGTATTGCTTAACTATTACTAACTTAACTAATAATCAAATAAAATTATCCATCAGATGAATTTTCGTCTGATTCATTACAATGACAAAACAGTCGGACATACCATCTATCATAAGGAGTTACACAGCACATTGAATTAAGTATATCTATGGGGGGTGTCTTTAGTATAGTATAAGTGAAATGTAGGTACAAAACTAATTTGGTGTCTTTCTTAGGGTTCCGTACCCGAAGGGTGCCAAACGGGACCCTATTACTGAGACTTCGCTGTCCGTCTGTCCTGTCCGTTATTTATTTGAATTAAGTTGCCTACTTCAAAAAAAAAAGATTCTTAAGCCAACCTACCTCAAAAAATCGACACCAAATTGGTTTTGTAACTACATTTCAATTGGTGAGTGTGGTTAAAATTTCGTTATTTCTTACTTTTGAGTTCATTTGAAGTCGACTTAATTGTTTAAAATTATTTTTAATAAATTATTTCTAGGTACCGATATTAAGCTGGTCATTACAGGCCGCGGCAGTAATGTACTAAATCTTCATATCTACTTTCAGACTATGAAACGAATATACAATGTAACTGCGACCTGGGCTGGTGAGCCTTGTCCATACTCCTGTACTAACGCATATAAGCCCCAATGTATGAGAGTAAACGTGATGTCAGCCTTACACAAGAGGTTTCTGCTCTTTATGAATTTATGCCATGCCAAAACGTACTTCTGTAAAAATCATACACGTAAGTGGTAGTGATTCGTTAAGTTAAGTGGTAGTAAATGGTACAGGTCCCCACCTGTAGTAAATTATAAAGGTAAGGTACAGTAAATCAGAAAGGTAAGGTTTAGTAACTGATAAAGGTAAGTGGTAGTAAATAATAAAGGTAAGGGGTAGTAAATCATAAAGGTGGTAATACGTCAATAGTAAAGGTAAGGCTGGTTTTAGTCACGCTGATCGTCAGCGCGTACCTACTCAGCGCCGATCGTCGGCGTGAGACGCTTTACTTCTAGTGTGCTGCCGGCAGCGGCGGCCGTGGGAGGCTGTATGTAATGTATGTACGCCTACGGTAGCTTTCGGTCAGCTCGACACACACGCAGTGTCGACTACACTAGAACGCACACTGAAAGAAAGGGTCGCGCAAGCTCAGCGCTTACGGTAGCTGTCGGCGTTAATCTAAAACGCTTCATGAAAAGCAAACATATTGGTATCAGGTCCAGCCTAACCAGCCTAAGGGGTTGTAAATAATAAAGGTAAGATGGTATGCAATCATTTTTGTACCCTCGAGGTGGCCTGATTTTGAAGATAGGAGGTGGGAGAGAACCCTGGGATGTTTACTAGTAACCCCATCGAGTTTGAGCTCGTTAGATTCGTCAAGAGCATTTATTCATTTTACCTATCAATATTTTCATCATAAGATAAGCGTTTATTTATACTAACATCTATCATCAGGGGATGATAGACGCTAGAAAGTTGCACTTGTACATAACCTACAAGTACAAGTTTAGTGTGCAAGACCTTTTGTCATCTGACGTCTTGAATTCCATACAAAATCTGCAATTTGTGACCGGGGAGCGTAGAACTTTGTATAGGTTGTTCCCTGGATAAAACTGTACTTGTTTGGCCCAGTTCCCCCTCGTGTAGACTGCCAGGGAAGGGAGGGAAGGGAAAATCGGTCAAGTGCGAGTCCGGATTGCACATGAAGGGTTCCGTTATTTACCATAGTACATCGAATCTAAGCTGGGCTTCCGTGTTTGGCAACCACAAAGGGCATTTTTTTTAATACTAATCTTACGTCCTGGATCTTTAAACCACCTATCTGCCAAATTACAGCTTCATAAGTCAAGTATTATATTTGTTGTCCATATAAACTTTGCCCCTCCCCCTTTTTCCCCTGCATCCAAAAACCAGGTGGCTCCGCTTCTTAAATTCACCCTTTGGACCTACAGATCAATCCTGCCAAAGGAGATATTTTGTTCACGAAACGCCGGTATAATTTACAGTAGAACGGCAACTAGTAGAAGTTCTTTATTGACAAAGTTTATAGCATCTCGATATTCTCGAGAAATCAAGTAAGTATACTATCTATAGTATAGATAGATAGTGTTTCGCTAGATTTCAAATCCAGCCAAATCACCACCCAGATAGTCATTGATTTTGAACTTTATTACCAAGTCGTAATGTTGAAAATAAGCGGGCGTACTAGACTGGTTTTTAACAGGCGACATAAAATTATTACATTATTTTCTTACAAATGTTTTCAGATTTATCGGCACCCCGTGATGAAGGTGATGAGAGTGAATATTTTATAGAAGTTGATGAAATAGACGTATCTCGTTGTGGCTCGTCCAGGTAATAAAACAAACATAAGTAAGTATGTATTTTCATAATTAGGAGTACAGGAAGCACATTGGCACCCAAGTTTATGTGATAAATTAATACCATAAAGTACATTGAATATAGGGTTAGTCAATACTCCAATCGCTCGTTGTACTCGGGGATTCAACTTATATGAAAATTGGCTTCAGAGCAATGTACATCATGTACAGTACAACCCAACTTGCTCTGTCAAGTGACAAAATAAATACATTGGAAGAACACTTCATCTGTCCAGAGCAGGGAGCACTTATCCAGTGGAGAGCGCATAGGTACATTTTCCTTTGAAACACAACTCACCAATTTACGGGCGGGCGGCGGGGGACGAGGTAAGAGAGCTGTGATTGGTCAGCCGCTGCGAAACTGTCTGGGGGCCCGTCATCGTACATAGGTTGCGTATGCGAACGTTTGTTGAATACAACAAACGTTTGGCGAGCCGCATTCCCCCGCAGGAGCATCAATTGGATATATAGTCTCTGGTCCAGAGCCAACCACGTCAACGTCAACAGTCGGGACAGAGGTGCCTAATGTGAATATGCGCTGAATGTCCTCCTGTAAAGGATGGTATGGTGCGTCTGTGCCTTCAGCTGGGCATTGCCGTGCCGCCAGATTATATTTTTCACCTGAATGACAAACATCGTAATGCCAAGCAGACCAAGTTGCGCTCACCATCACCAGCGAGTGAATAATGAAGGTGTTCTTCAACAGGTACCTGCAGTTCGCTCGGTTCACGGATACGGCGAGCGCTTTGGGCCACTACGGGTGGTTGCGGGGCTCACAGAACTACAGACATATAATGACTGGCCGCGAGCGAGGCTGACTTTCCTATACACAATATTTGTTGAATTTGTGGTTGTTTTCTTTTCAGCAAACCTCTTCTGGACTAAGGCTGGATTTCACCAACAAAAAGTTATACGAGAATAACTATCCCGGGCATAAAGGGAGGGGGGAAAGGGGGAGGGGGGGAGAGGGGGGAGGGGGGGGAGGGTAAGGGGGGGATACGAGGTTACAGTTTGTATTAGACTCAAAAAGCACTTGACATTGGTTTCTAATCAAATAGGGTTTGTGGAAGTCGGTTTTTGTTTCAATTATTATGTTTGATACTTCAAAAATGAACCTAAGTGCAAACTTACCTTGCGAGCACTCAGGATCCCAAAATCATGAGAGAACGTTGACAAATAGGTGACAGATAAAGGGTTGGAGATTTAGACGTAACAGTGCGGCTTATCCGTATCGATCGACTCGACTTTATGCTTTCATAAACAGTTCAGTTCAAATTTTTTTATTGACCATAAAATCATACTTATTACTTAGTCAACGTCAATATAATATTAATATTTTTGTATACTACGAACGCTAAGAATATCATCTCCAAAGCTCTTCACCAAAGCATTGGAAGGTATCTTCAAAAACCTCGACTGGGAATGTTTGGGTACAAGTATAAACGTGGATGTAGAAAAGCAAAACCGCCTTCGCCTTGCAGACATCATCATACTCGCCGACACACCACGAGGGTAGAACGAACCCTTGAAATATACACTTAAATAATGGGCACGGCCGATATATCTCAATCCCCGACCAGGCACGCAAGGACTTTGATAGTTGGTAGAAACACCCCTGACTCGCGTAAGGGCACTCTCTATGAAGACTGCGTGGTGGTAATGAATGAATGAATGAATGCATGATTGATTGAATGAATGAATGAATTAATTAATGAATGAGTCGGTAAGAAAAAGCCCATTAATGTTCCCTCCGAGTTGCGAGTAAGATTGAGCCAAATTCCACCACGCGACTCAGTACGGGTTGGTGGAGGGATCTTACGACTACTACATATTACCAAGTGGCAATAGTAGCCAGGTCCTACAGCTTGATGTGTTATCCGAAACCCGGAACGTCCGATACATGTACTTGAGATAAATTAATTGACCAAGTGAGCGAAGCTGCCAGTTCCGAGATTGGCCAAAAATTTGTCCTTCTTTCAGTCTGTCTTTTCTCGCCTACAGGTCGCATTTTTAACCGATTTTTACGAAAATTGGCACACAAGTTCCTTATTAATGTGAAGTAAAATTTAAAATATTAGTACTCACAGATGCGTGATGTAGAACAGTATGGCCCACGCGGTGACATGCTCGCCGCGCGTCTGTATGAAGTGATAGTTGATGCCGTGAAACGCCAACGACAGCGCCTGCAACAGAAGCAAATACATACACAAAAATAAGAAAATTAAATATAAATAAAAAAATAGAGAGAAGAGAGACTACATGAGTACCTTTTGGTCTGAGTGGGCCAATCATTGTAGTCGCGATCCTCAGCCACGTGGGAACGACTAACAATTATAGTAGTTTCAAAACTAATAAGCTGCCAGTACGAGTTGGACTCGCTTTGAGAGGGTTTCGTACAACAATAATAGGACTAACACCATCAAAATATCCTAAAAGTACCCTAAAATTCAGTTTTTCATACAAACTTTGCAAGCCAGATTTAGGGAAATATTTCGGAGTTTTATGGGATATGGGTGCAAACATGTATTTGCATACCAAATTTCAGATTTCTAGGACTTCGAGAAGTATCCTATCATGACATGCGAATCGATCATATTATTGAGCACAACTTTTTCAAAATTAGTTGTAAAAATATTATAAAAATACATTTAAGATCCTCACACCATGCTCTTTCATTTGTTATATATGTCACACGGCATATTTTTATTTAATTTTATTTTTCTTATTTGGCGCCACAAAAGTGGCCCCCATATCCAATATGTTCTGAGTAAATTGCCTGTGACGGACGGACGGACGGACGGACGGACGGACAGACGCACGAGTGATCCTATAAGGGTTTCTTCTACTGAGACACGAAACCCTAAAAACACCCTCTCGAGATCAAGAGGTCTTGTCAAGGCGAATTATGAGCCCAAAGTGGACGGCTTCACAAGTAAGAATCTCAGAGTTCCCTCTGCCACCTTCGAGTGCCATCAACCAGCTTGATGGTACCATTAATTGGCATCTGAACAACATATACCGTTTCAAAGTGATAGAAGAACTAGAATTGCTCAAAATTTCCATTCCTAGATTTTCCGCACGATGTTATTTACTTCCAACACGACCAAACATAATCACCAAGTTAACAACTTAAAAAACATAATCACCAAGTTAACAACTTAAAAAACATAATCACCAAGTTAAAAACTTAAAAAACCGACTTAATGACCTATTGCTTCCCTCCCTCTCGGTATGGAAATGTCGTCTTATAAACGAAAGCGAGCCTACGAAATCTGTCTCCTGACAGTGAAATCAACACATATTACACAATATTAAACGAATATACGATCCTAACAGCTACTATTTATATCGTGACAATGACTATAAACACCACAAAACAAAGTCAAGAATGTATAGTGTCATCCAGGTAAAAACTAAACTTCACAGTTTGTTTCATGTAGGAACCTAACTATTGAACCAATTTCTGATTCAAACAAAGAAAGAATTTTGGAAATCGGTTTATAAATAATACCAGTTTCGATGTAGGTAACAAACATTAAAAAAAATACAACTGATAATTGATAACCCCCTCCTTTTTTCGAAGTCGGTTAAAAGGGGTGTTGAAACCAACCAAGTTAAAACCAACTCACCTTCAAATAGACCAGCACACACATAAGGATGTGTATCCGGTAGACGGTGTGCTTGCTGCTCCTGAGGATGAAGGTCCAGAAGCCGGCGCTGAGGAAGAAGACCAGCGACATCATGCTGTAGAGCGCCGGGAGAGGCATCTCGCCCGCCGACAGGAAGTTGCCGTCGTTGCTCTCGTAGATCTCGATCTGACTCAATAAAAAATAGAGTTACGGCGCGTTCACACGAAGGTAAGTTTTGTCGGCTCTTATTTCTGTCTGATCTGATAAAACCGAACATTGTGTTCATGTCAGATCGTCTTACCGAAAGCCAGCGTGTTGATTAAAACCAGATGGCGTCACGACAATAGCTGATTACTTTCAGAGTCTATCTTTTTGGCAAACGTTGTGCAACGTTGGTTTGGTGTGTTCAGTGGTTTTTTATAGAATAGAATAGAATAGACGTTTATTGCGTTATAATCTTACAGGCTACACATACATCCCACAAAACCAAATGTTAGTTTGGTTTGTCTGTGGGTCGGGAGTCGCACTTCATAATTGACTTAAATAATCTATGTAATATGATAATAAGCTATACAAAGCTAAGTAGGAACAGGTAGTTGTTACAGAAAGGTTTTGTAATGATAAAAACAGATTAATGTTTCTGAATTAGGTAGTTAGGATCTAGAAGGTATTTTTTAGACATGACTGAAAATTTGTTTTTATTCTTCTCAAGTCTAATATGAGATGGCATTTCATTAAATAATCTAGGAATCTGTCTTTTTAGCATTCTTCCACCGAAGTAGTTATTTACTTTTGCAGTTTCAAATTTTCCTTGAGCAACAGATCTTGTATTGAGATCGTGCTGCTTAGGTATTTTATGGATCTGACTGCCATGGTTACTCACGGCTACAGAGTGTTTATATTTTAACGATACTGGAAGTATATTGCATATTTTAAACAGCTTTCTATAATCATGGTTTAGTTTGGCTTTAGTTCTTTTGCTTACTAGTAGTTTTAAAAATCTTATCTGTAAAGTTATGTTGTCGACTCCGCCATAATCATTTCACGATTAGTAGTTTCACAAAACCGAATTGGTTGTCACTTTCTGTGCCAATACTAAAGATAGGTTGTGTTAGGTCACAACTTTATAAACCACCCGGAGCCGAGCGAAGCGGAGCGGAGCGAGGTGACCCCATTTAGTTTCACAAAACCGAATTTGTTTGCTTAATATTACCCTACCAAAGTAGAAATGCCTAGGAACGTGTAGTTTAGACAACTCGTTAAACGTTTCGTTCACTCACTTGTCTGACAGAACTTTAGCGACTTGGTTAAATGTCGATCTTTAATTAACGGTCTAGGGTGTAACCAAGTAACTGCGACATTCACACGGCGCTGTCGTGTCTGACTGCCCCGGATCAAGATGTCTCCGCTGCGCGTGTGAACGCACGATTCGGTTTTTGCGCTGCCCCGACCGGCGCGAGAAGCATTCCGTTGTAAGATCCGACAAAAACCCTATTGGAAATACTATGTCGCTTAAACCGGATCTTACATTGTCGGTCCGGTTCAAGCCGCCAAATCGGATGTCAACTTCAGTTAGTTTTGTAGGTGAAATAGGGTACTTGCAAGTTCCAAGTATCCCAGGCACAATAAAAAAATGTTTGAACCCCGATCTATGGTATCAAAACGAGCCCTAGTGATTACCGTGAGGTCCATGGCCGCCGGGTCTCCTTGGCTGACGTTCGGACAGTTGTGGAAGTACAGATTGTAGAGACCCTCCTCCTTGTCCGACGCCACGTACATTGCGAACTGTTGGCGGAAAGCATAAACATTCATCACAGCCAGTTTAGTCCAGGAAACATGGAGAATCAGCGGTAATTAGGGAGTAACAATAAGCTACAGAATTGTGTATTAATCATATGTGTGCTGATTGCATTAGTATTTTCCTTGGCCGGGATTCGCAACCGAGAACTGAAGAGAATATTATATTATACGTCAGTAACGCAGATCGGAGATCAAATAGATACGTAATTAAAGAAAACTCACAGTTGGCTGCAATAGGCTTGTGGCCTGTCAAGTCAAAATAGATACTTTTTATTAACTGTCAAAACGGAACTTTTGTTCCTGAGTTCTATGAAATAACAAAAGAATGACGTCATGTAAAAGTGCCATAAAATGATGTCTTTTTTTGCATAACATTGACTTTATAAAATATATCTGCTGAAAATAATACAATTCTGAGAATGTCAAGCCATTTTGTACATAATGCTTCAACTTAAGACTTGTTCCTAGATTATTTGGATTACCTTGGCCACAAGCCTATTGTTGCCATTATTTAATTTCTAGCATTTCTTGCCAAGCTGTACGTTGCTTCTGGCCCCACACTGGGATACACAGTGTCGTGGGAACCAGAAGCAACAGAAACAAGAGCCTCAAGCAGGAACAACTGACAGCGCCGAAGTGTTGAAAGATAGTGCTCGTCCAGTGACACGATTCTCGCGCCTTCGCTATACGGATATCGAGACCACTCATATCCCTGTGTTAAGAGCGAGTTTTACCAACGAAGAGTAACTTTTTACTCGAGAGTCATTGTCATACAAATTATCCCCGGGATAGTTATTTTCGCATAACTTTTTGTTAGTAAAATATGGTAAAATACACCCTAAAGGCGGGTGTGGCTAAATGGCGGCACGTCGCCGCGCCCGCCTCACGCCCTAGTGGCCACGCATTCTCCTCGGACGCAGCCTTATAAACAGATAGTCTACAAATTGAATTAATGGAAAATAATTAAATAATAAATAACTGACATCGGTAACTAGGTACATTTTATTCTGTGCAAGCAAGTATGTGTTATCATGTGGGTACATTGTTATTTATCTCGGTACAGCGTTGGTAACCAAGCTAGGTAAATAACCTGTGTTATGATAATTGTCACTCACGCTAGTGTTGTAGTAGTCGAACCCGTTCCTCGTGGCCCGCGTGATGGGCAGCACCGTCTGTGAGCACTTCGGTGAGAAGTTGTCGAGCAGGCTCTGCGCTGGCGCTGCAAGGGCAAACACGGATTTGTCTAACTCGATCAAATACAATCAAACTCAAATCTTTCGGCCACCAACAGTGCGACCAGCAACGCAGTCATTACAGACCGCGGCAGTAATTTACAATTAATATTTAGTTTTGTTAGTACGGTAAAAAAGCGTCGCGCTGTGGCCATCACAATATTTATTGTTTTTTTATTAGAATACCGTGCCCGAAGTGTGCCAAACGGGATCCTATTACTAAGGCTCCGCTGTCCGTCTGTCCATCCGTCCGTCGGTCCGTCCGTCCGTCAGCGGGTCCTAGACTCCTAGAGCACGAACCGTAATAGCTAGAAAGTTGAAATTTTCACAGAATGTGAAAATACTGAAATACGAGAGATATTACAAATTAAAGGGGGGCACCATACAAGAGACTTGTTTTGATACACCCACGCATTTCAATACGATGGTATATTTCGCGTCAACCCATATCGTTGTGGTAGCTCAGCCGGTATGTCGTAGACCAGAGGGCATAATCTTTTTTAATTTTCTTTTTCTTTTGTTGTTTTGAGTGCTTAAGTTTTTTCGTACGATGGTACGGCACCCTTCGTGTGCGATTCCGACCCGCACTCAACCGATTTTTTATTTTCTATATTTTTAAGAAGTCGCGTACTGCGAGTGACGCCGTTTGCACTGTTGAACAGCCTATAGTGCCGGCCGTAGGTATTGGGAGTAAATAACGTCGAACCTTTCTGGGCTACCTCAAGTTGAAATTCCCTAAAATGTGCATTTTTCGTGTACACCTAAAACATTATGTCCATCGATTGAGAATTTAATTATAAATAGTAGCGTTTCTGAGATAATTCTGTTTTTTAATGTCATTTTTTTTTCTTTTCGGCCAGGAGAAAGACAATCTCTTGACTGAAGGGGTTAATATGTAAATAAATGACTAAATTTTAGGGTACTTGAAGTTTCAAGTGTCCCAAGCTTCATTCAAATCTGTTCGAAACCCTTTCACGATTGTAGACCAACGGGAAGTACCCTAGCTATAGGTTTTGTGTCCATTGCGATTACTATGAAAATCCAACAATTTTACAGCATAAACGGTCGTACCGTTCGGTTGCGTTGACCTAGATAGAAGGTTGATTTTTTCACAGCTATAGGGGACCACAGCAGAGCATGCGACCTGTAGATCTAGAGAACAGCCGGATAGACGGACATCGGGACGGACGGACGGACGTTGTCGAACCTGGAACGGAGACGGTAGTTCGCCTTCGGCTTACTCGGTCAATAAATATTTACCATCAACGGATCGTCTCCGTCGATTGATGAAGAGATACTGCGACTGCCGCTTCATTCTGTCGATGGGTATCACTGTTCTGTTCTGGTAAAGATGAAGCGCAGTCACGTCGCCTTTGCACGTGATGTTCAGCCTGGAGTAGGAGAGACAAATGCTTAAAATTATCTTGTGCTTTGTGTAGACAAGTAACTGTCTACTGTATTTTATACTTTATTGCACAGAAAACATAATACAGACACTTAATATTAGAAAAAACATGTACATTTTTAACCGACTTCAAAAAAGGAGAGGGTTATCAATTCGGTTGTGTTATTTTATTATTATTAATTTTATGTGTGTTACCTCAAAATTGGTATTATTTGTGAACCGATTTCAATTAAAAAATATATATGAATGAATGGAAGGTTGGTCCCGTTCTTTGATAATTGAAACAAAAAGTAAACTTTAGAAAAAACCGACTTCCACAAACCCTATTTGATTAGATTGAGTTTAATACAAACTGTAACCCCTTATCCCCCCCCCCCCCCTTGGGGAATTAATTTTGTCAAATACCATATCAGTGCTACCCCACGCTACTAAGGAACCCCTGTACAAAGCTCTAGGTCCACCACCGGTTTAGGCTATGCGTTGCCTGCCCGTCAGCCACGCATTGTATTTGTACCTAGTATTGAGCAGTTCTGGTGGCCATATTGGTCTTCATCAGCAGTTCCGCATCACAATATTATGCTTACCATGTGCATTTGCACGAGTTATAATGAAAAACACAAAAATCACTATAGGTCTGCCTATAATATTTGAAGAGTTCCCTCGATTTCTCCAGGATCCCATCATCAGATCCTGACCTGGTGTCAATGGGACCAATGGGAAGGTAAACCCTTTCAAACAAAAAAATAATTTTCCAAATTGGTCCAACCGTTTAGGCGCTATCAGGGTGTAGACATAAAAAAAAAAAACAAACAAACAAACAAACAAACATCCGGACGAATTGTAAACCTCCTCCTTTGGGAAGTCGGTTAAAAATCAGGAATCGGTCCAGTACTTAGGTTTCTACATAGAAAATACTGTCATCCAGGTATCCAAAATTAAATATTTTTGCCTTTCTGTGACTGGTGTAGATGAATTCTGGCTGTGAGGACCGATATTCGTTTATTTTGTGTAACATTGTAAAAGATCATGAAGTCGGTTTTTTAAGTTTTTAACTAGTTGAATTATATGGAATGTTAATGATGTCACCAGCACAACTTATTTATGTGGGTGTTCGGCTAGTGGCCAGCCTGACTATCAGATCGGAAGTTATCAAGCTGATTTATTAGGGGCCCTGACACAGCTATACGACCACTACCACCGATGACCAGTTATCAGCCAAGACCTACAGCTGTGTCATCCGAAACAAGACCGGAAAAAAACTGGTTGAACGTGGTAGGCGCAAGGTTGGGCCAAGTGAATAAAGAAAAGTATAATTTTGAACTTTACGTCTACAGTCTTTTAACGATATTTTGGCTGATGAGTGACGTTTTCAGGGGGGCGCCAGCTCTACGCAATTTAGTGCAACGAACCTGTCATCAACACAGACCTTTCATTCCTCATTGGTCATCAAGCGTTAGTACGACCTGTCACCGCGCGCCAAAAGATTGTTGAAAAGATTGTATTGTCATGATATGAACGAACGTTACATTCCAATGACCGTTAATACTTTTCTCAATAGGTCTATACCTCAGCACACCTGAAAAAAGGAAGGCATGCCCCTCGTATGGTTTTGCTATAGCGAAGGTCGGACGAAGGAGCAAGAGGGTACCAACTTGAGATGCTGCAGGTCCATGGTGAGGATCACGAAGCCGGGGTGCTGCGGCGAGATGAGCTGCTCGCCCTGGGCCAAGTTGAGGAAGCAGGTATCCGAGTGAGCCTCCAGGTAGGGCGAGATCGCGTCGTTCACTGTGCGGTCGAGGGTGAACCCGTACTGGGGATAACGAACATACACAGATATAGAGAGATAGGCCCTTGGCGCTAAGCTTGTATCGGAACCAGAGTCGCCGAAAACTAAGAACACGCACACATCTACACCAATCTATACATCAATCTATCCGCTTTTTATTGGTAAGTGCAAATATCATGCAGACAGACCCATGGTACCTGTCGTCCGAACACACCCACACTACAGCAGGTACACTAGTAAGCGTGTCACAGTTCGCCACCCTACCCGATGCATCTTTACTTTCGTATTTAAATTCCTTTATCTACAATTTGTCGCGCTCGTGGTGATATACTTAACTCATTCAATAGTGTCACTACTATTTGCATCTCGCTCAGATTATATACCATCTGACGTCACGTCTTTAAGCCGTCTCGCTCAAAATGTATGCATTGCTTTGCTTGTTTTAGAAATCCATATCGACCCGTGTGACATTGATGAAACTCTTTTCTTACAAACTGTATGGATCGCATCGCACAGCTGTCAAACATAAGTTCCGGTTCCAACAAAGAGGTTGAACGAAGTAGTTTTTGGTCACGTCACTGGTTTTGTTTATCCCAGCCAGCGGCGGCGCCGGCGGCGGCGCCATCTTGGCCATACCGGAAATCAAGAACTCGTGGAAGAATGCTTAAAATAATTTTTATTTGTTAACGTTTCATCAGGTTTTTCTCTCACTAATTAACATTCTTTATTGTACGAATGTATTATTATCTTATCTGATTAGTTAATAACCGTATTGAAAATAGTTGCGGTTTTAAAAGTCTTCAGCCGACCCTGACGTCACCGATTCCAATTTCCGTTACATTTCTTAGCCACTTGTGATAGCACCCGGCTAGTAGCAATTGAAAAGCAAATATATGAATAACCCACAGTTGAGAGGTTAAATAACTTTACCACATCTTTACTTTCGTATTTAAATAAGTGTGAAAATTTATTTGCGTGTTAGCTTGGCAATACGTAGTGAAACTAAGATACAAAACAAGCAATGGATAATAAACCTAGCGAGAACAACATGACATTGTCACTTTTATGAATAGATCTCTGGAAGAGATCTCTTATTAGAGATAAGCTCGCCTTTGTACATGTTTTTTCTAATATTAAGTGTCTGTATTATGTTTTCTGTGCAATAAAGTATAAAGAAAGAAAGAAAGAAAGAAATAAAGAATAATACGTGAAGAATTTTTCCTGAATGATTTATTTTCGCAATAATGTTTATTTTTTGTGTTTTAAGAAGAAATATTAGTTGCAATAAGACTTACAAGTGATATATATGTTACTCCGCCGTTCTTGGAGTTCACACTCCCGCTTTTATTTTTGCATGTAGGTAAGTATTGCACAAGTCGGCATTTTTTTAGACTCGCACTTGGCCACTTTTTTGGGGTTAGATATGAGGATATTACGTATCATACCGGATCTTAAAGAGCCCAAACTTGGTATGTTTTGAAAATGATTTTGACTTTAATTTGAAACAAGTGACTGAAATGTAATGATGTGATATATTTTTAGAACCGGCTCAAAAAGCCCTTTCATTTGACACACACACAATGGGTTTTAGATTTTTTTTATATTTTTCCATACAAAAAACAGATGACGTCATAACTCCACTCCTTTTTCTTTATTTTGTTTGTGCTTCGGGTCAAATTAATTTGTTTGGCCTAAAGATCAATCATGCCAATTTTCATAGCTTTAACACCATTTGCAGTTAAATTTTGTGTACCACTAGGACTATACAGTAAAAGAGCAAGATCCCCAATAGATAGTTCATTGTACGACTTTTATTTATCGCCATAGCTGGCAGGCAGTGTATCTATGCGGTAGAATCAGATCAGGAGCGGAGTAGATATCGTGGTAGTCTCCTAGCGGCGGGTAAATATGGGCTGATTGATTATAAATACGTTCGTTATGATTCCTAAGCGGATTAGGTACATACCTCTCCATGGACCGGACCGGACGGCAGCCGGAAGTTGACCATACACACATCGAGGACGCCACCCTTGTAGAAGCCAAACGTGGTGAGGTCCACATAATGCCTCTCATCCTGAGGAAACAACAATGGAACAAATGACGCAAAGACAAACTTTTTTTTTTGGTTCCCGTACTTTAGAAGGAAAAGAGAAGTCTCACTGTAGAATCCGTCTGTTAATATCTGATATCTGGGAACATTCGATAAATTCCAGTAGCAAGTGTTACCTGTAGGTTTAATGCATAATTACATAGTCTGGTCATAAGTTTTGTCACATATGGAAAGTTAAATAAATGACACAATGAGTTACGCACTACAACCATTTATATATCAAATGAAAGGGTACAAAATACAGATTTAAACCACACTAAAATTATTCAAAATGTCCTCCTCTGGCTTCGATACAAGCCTTCAATCTGCTAGGCCAGTCATCAATCCAAGTACGCACGACATTCATGTCAATATCGGCGACTGCTTTAATCAGAGATGCTTTAAGTGACTCCAAATTGCGATGGGGTTTAGCGCAGACCTTCTTCTCTAAGTGCTGCCATATTTTATAATCCAAAGGATTCAAGTCTGGACTGGAGGAGGGCCAATCCTCGTGCCTGATAAAGACGATTCCATGGGTCTTGAGCCAGTTTTGGGTACTTTTCGCCTTATGGGCCGGTGCAGAATCCTGCTGGAAAACCCAGTGCCTATTTTTGAACATTGTTTGTGAAAGAGGTTCCACAATGTTTGTTAGGACTGTGTTTTGATATACGAGGGCACTGGTTTTCACTCCTTTTTCACAAAAAAACACCTCTGTTGGACCAAAATAGGAGACCCCAAGCCAAACCATGAATGCCGAAGGGTGATGGCCACGCTGAACACGTGGCACACGTTTGCTCGCTTCTTCACTAGACTGTGCATACACTTTATCATTTTGTTTGTTGTAACTCTCCTCAACATTAAAAATTTTTTCGTCCGAAAAAAGTATTTCGCGGTATTTTTTACCTGCGTACCGTCTTAACAAAACCCGGCATCTTTCGAGTCTGATTTTCGTCAGCCGTGCGTTAAGAAGATGTGCTGTTCTTTTTCTGTAAGCACGCAGTCCTAGGTCTTCATTCAATACTCTTTTAACAGTGGTTCTGCTTAGTCCCATCTGCAGAGCCAACATTTTTTGCTTGCGGACAGGATTTCGTTGGATTCGCGCCTTCACTGCTTTGATGACCGCTGGAGTCCGAACAGTACGAGGTCGACCGCTTCTTTGTTTATCATTTAAACTTGAATCTTCCCTGAATCGTTTGATAGTACGATAAATGAATCTCAGTGGAATTTTCAAATTTTTCAGCAGTTTAAAAATCACTGTTGGTGCGTGGCCGCAACGATGCAATGCAATTATTGCGACTCTGTCTTCTTTGCGCGTCCACTGCATATTGGAAAATGAAGAATATTCCAGAAAACCTATATTTTTATTTTCTTGAAATATTCAAATTTCGAATTCCCAAAACTTTTTTTGTGGCCTCTATTCTAAATTCGAAATTTTACCCATGTGACAGAACTTATGGCCCGACTATGTATATGTATGTAATAGATACTTAAATTATAATTATATATCGTATCAAATTGCGTCCTTACCATAACCTGTACCCAATAACGTTCCTTCCTTCCCTGCTGTGACCTTTTATGTAAGTTATTATTATTATGAGCCTGTAATATCCCACTGCTGGGCAAAGGCCTCTCTCCCCCTCTTCCACTCCATTCGATCCTGAGCGGTCTCCTTCCACTCTTTATCCCATAACTAAAGTAAAATAATCTAATAATCATAACTAGGTACTTTGTGTCTTTAAATAAGTAATTCCAATGAACCACTGTTAGGTTAGGGTGAGTTCACCGACTCGCATACCCTCTCAGTCTGCTAATTGTTTGTCTTGCTGTCCTCTCATTTATCTTGTAATTGTTGAGTTTGCTAAGTGTACTAGTATAGGTCTTACCGAATAAAAAAGACAACTTGATAGGTAGCCGTTAGTTTATTTAAATTTCAAATTATTAACTATTTCTTTTCAAAGAGATGTATTTCAGATAAGATATCATAAAACCAAGACCGTAGGCGAAAGAGGTTAGTCCCCACAACACAGGGAATCCTAGTGTGGGGTCTAGGGATACTTTAAAAAGTTGTAAATCTAATTAACAATAAACGATTTTGTATTGTATTGATAAGACCCTTTTTCTCAAGAACGTGCGGAGGTACCCAACCTACCAAGTTAATATGACCTGGAAGATGTTCTGGCGCATGCAGTATGGATGCAGTATTGCGTCGCAAAAGTTACTATGCTTATGCGGCCTGGTGAATACAAGAGATGGAACACATACTATTTTATACTGAAAATCTATCTTTATTTACACAGTACTGTACCAATTTTAGTATTTTTATTTGTCATCGACGCAAAATATTGTGTTCTTTGATGTACGCATATCATACTTTTTTTTAAATATGGAGTGTTTTTGGATTTAACGTGAATAACTAGAAAGTCAGAAACTTTTCGTTTATTTTTTTGCGATTTTTTCAACGTTTCGTCACGTAATTTTGTTCGCAAATTTCAGATTCGGAATCAGCACCCCAAAATACATATAGAATGAAATAAATTAGTACATAATACCCCAAAACTTTCCTAGTAAAACACAATCAACTGTTTACAGTTATGATTGCATTCTAAAATAAATTCCTGCCCAGCCGCACAGGGAATATGAACCTCTTATTCAGTAAACATAGCATAACAGCAGGCAGAGGCACAGAGTATACATGCATACAAATGTAAACATAGCATAACAGCAGGCAGAGGCACAGAGTATACATGCATACAAATGCATTAACCATAGCTGTACTCGTACATACATCCGTCCAAAGTCGACGGCCCGCAATTTTAAACCTACCCACATCAAGATAAAGTTCAAAACAGAACAAAAGATTGTGACATTTTATGGATGCTGGACGTTTGATTACATTACCTAAAATAAGTAACCAAAAGAACAAAACACACATTCGCATTGCAATTACACTCACATGAATGGATATCAATTTGCAGTTAAACCTTTGTAATAATAAAACATAGCAAGAGAATAAACGAAAGAACATGTTTATGCAAAGTCTAGTAGACTACTGCAGTGAAAAATGTTTGTAAGATTCTCAGTTGTTTTAATAACATTTGGGAGGATTGTTGGAGAATGCAACAACTAAGCAACAATTCACAACAATACTAAGTGAGTCTTCTTCCTGTTGTTCTGCTTACATTTGATTTTTTACAAAGTGTGCTTGGTCAAAGATAAACTTACTCAATACAGATTGATGCACATATATTAATTATATTTTGTTACAAGCATTCTATTGAGTTCTAGGTATATCTTCCCACTGTTGAGCAAAGGTCTCTCTTCCCCTTTTCCACTCTTCAGCTCATCACTACAAGGTTCCTGGGGTGACCACATCCTCGTTTAACATTTGGGTTGTTATTATAGCTAATTGGAGTAGCACAATATGCAAGCCATACAATTAAATAAATTGGAGGAAGTGTATAGTCCCATTTAAATTCTACACACAGCACAGAGAGCACAGTTTAGTATTCTACACTCATTCCAATCAATGGACCCCAAGGATATTGCACTCCATATTTCGCTAGCAAACCCTAAAACTTATTATTTGTCAATAAAATGTCAATCAAAGACAAGTCTGAGCTCTGTAGGTAGGTAACATCTACCTTTTTAGGGTTCCGATCCTTAAAAGGAAAAAAAGGAACCCTTATAGGATCACTTTGTTGTCCGTCCGTCCATCCCTCCGTCTGTGTGTCTGTCTATCTCTGTTGTGACTTTTTCTCAGAAACGCATGGAGGTGTAAAGTTGAAATTAATATCGCTTACTCAAGTCTGTGATCTCTTAAAGTTGTTTAAAAATTAAACTTATAGGTCAACGCAATCAAAAGATACCGCATATGTCTACCGAAATTTTGCTGAAATTGCTTGATATTCGCAAGGGAATCAAAAACTAGAGGGTACTTCCCATTGACCTAGAATCATGAAATTTGGCATGAAGCAAGGTCTTATAGCACAAGTAAAGGGAAAAATCTAAAATCTGCCAACTTTGGTCTTTCTAAAAAATTATTCAATTTGGTTTACATGGATGACATCACACTTTAGTTTTTTATGTGGAAACCTAATTACACGTGTTACACTCTCCAAGTGTGATCAGAACCCTTGGTGCGCGAGTCCTACTCGCACTTGGCTGGTTATTAATTTAAGGTATAGTTGATGTTTTAATTAGGGAATACAATCTAAGGTCACAGTTAATTTATAGATGGAATACTTATTATTCTTGTAACAGTCAGAAGACATACACAATGTACCAAAAATCAGTTGGGCACATAAATGTAAAAAATACTTAGTTCTCAGTAGAAAATAACAATAACTTATAGGAACATTTGGGTAGGAACTCTTGCAATAGCTCAACTGAGGCTTCATTGCTGCTGTGACAGGCTAAAGGCAAAAACATTAATGGAAATACTATACATTCGCACATGATGAAAGAACCAGGTTTGCAAAATTATAGAAAATATGTTTGATGGCTGTGAACCAGCATTCCTTTCAAAAGGAATTATCATAGCCTTGAGATACCTACATGACCAGATTCTGTATAACTGCTGATGTTTTTTTAAAACTCTCAACCCCAGTAAGACTTTATTACTTAAGCTATGTTTTGATAGATTCAAAGCTTTATTTGTTATTGTTTTTTGATATTTTTAATACGTAATTCGTAATTTCTTTATTGTAAACCACAAAACAGATAAGAAAGGCAAAGTACAAAGGTGAGCTTGTATATGAAGCAAAATGGGAAGATGATGTTGGTCATTCATATGGTCATTGTGATATCTCTATGGATATAGGTATCAACTTTGTTTATCAAGGTACACAGGGCATGTCAAGGGAGGAGAAACGGTTAAAACCCTTTCAAGCCGCGCAACTTTTTATCTAGATGCAAGTGCAATTTTGCTATGATAGCTGAATTGAAGCAAATACCTGGTACCTAATCCAGAGGAAAACTGACTGAAAGCTTGCTTACCGTAAGAGGCAGCTTGTGAATCCTGCCACAGACGCTGGATAACGTTATTATGATGCATATCAAAAATCTTTGCACCACCATCATCTTAATTCATGACTAGCTAATAGCAATCCGACGTCATAAGACAAGATAAATGCTAAAGCTAAATGATTTTATTTTAGGCTAAATATTTTACGAAATAGGCGCAATCGGCGAAGAAAATGTTGACGTCGTCGTTGAGTCGTTGTTGACACAATGTCGCGTTCCGTGACATCGCCGTGACGCCCCGTCAGCGCGCACAGACTTAAGTTGCTTGGGGTTGAAAGCGTACGTGTGTACGACATGTACGACGATAGAGTAAGTAAAAACAAACCTTTCCCAAGAAACCCTATGTCAATTATTCTTAATTACCGAGTTATTATTTTTAAAGATGCCTATTCGGAGTACCTATGCCTAAGAGCCTGGCCAAACTAGTAGTATTCATGAATTTCGATAGTTTTCTGATAGAATGTTCCACACAAAATTAGATACTTTTTCTCAGCGTATAGAGTTACTTTTACATGACCTTAAAACTATTGGAAATCCAAACGAATGAAACCACTAAACCACTGACTGCTCACGCTTCACGACTTCCTCGATTATCGATTGTTTTAGGATTATTCGAACACTTTGAATGATTTCTACAATCGAGTGGTTTAGCCATTGTTATTCACAATCGCGCATCGTTAGTTGACATGCCCACATGCCCCCCGTTCCACGCCAAAATCGATTACAGCGTCTACGAAGCCGTTCCGAGTCAGTTTTGTTTTGGCGATACAAAACGATGGCATCGTTCGTAGACGCTGTAATCGATTCGGCGCTGACGGCGATGTCACGGAAAGCGACCATGACATGACAGTTGACTTTGACAGTTTTGACGTATGGTTTTGCATTATTTTTCTTCTCTTCATTCTTCATTTCATTCTTCTTTGTGGATTTTTCGGTCGGCTGGCTCTACCATATAAGAAATACAAATTGTATTACAGTGTTACTAATTAATTGTTTGAGTAAACGTTCGTTCGGAAATGGCCCGGGAACTGCATCTGCATTATTGATTTTCATGTTTACCAGGAACCTTTTCAAAACAGTGACGGCTTCAATAACTTGATTCTATTTCAGCAAGAAAGTTCATTTGCATTTGAAAGTTCATTCCACTAATATCTAAGGCGAACACAATGTTGAACATTATGGCAGCAATGTTTTCTCCTCGTCTTATAAGGCTATATGGGGACGCACGTGCGGTAAGGCATATCTTAGATACAAATTGATACAATCATTTTTCACTGTGCAATCAATACAGAATGCTGTTTTCATAAAAAATGTGTGTCTCTTACGACTGTGCCACATATCATTATAATAATTCACCCCAACATTCACATGAAATTAATGGAGACTGCATAAAACTGGAGCAAGTGCTGCCTAGAATGCTCACATAATGCATTTTGTTCCTCAAATCATCATTAACATGTAAGTCCAAAGCCCATAAAAATGAACTTAATAGCAATAAATGTACATTTATTGCTATTAAGTTCATTTTTTTCTATGAATATATTCAAAACAAAATTCTGTTTTTCTCTGGACTTCCGTGATAGATTTTTATGGGCTTTGGACTTACATGTTAATGATGATGAAACAGTTATTGTGGGTCTAATTATAATTGTATTAGGTTGGGGAGAAAGTCTGTTTCCTGAAAGTATGAACTTGTAATTAAATTTATTAGTACATTTGTTGCTATTAAGTTCAGCTTTTTCCTATGAAAATATTCAAAACAAAATACCGTTTTTCTTTGGACTCCTGGGATAGACTTGCATGCGCTTTGGATAACAGGTTGCACTATGTGAGCTTTCTAGGCAGCACTTGGTCCAACTTCCATAGTCAAGTAGGCAATGTCCTTACTATGCTAAATAACCAATAAACTTAATATACTATATTAATGAATGAGCATGCTAGCTAGTCTAGCTACACAATTCTAAAAAAATAACATCTTATTACACAGTTAAAATTTGGAAAATAGGTCAACATTCATGTTGAGAAGCTTGTGTGATCAGATCAGATTCTAATTTATTGACCGAGCGAGCGAAGCGTCTCCGTTTCAGGTTTGGGCAAAAATGCTTTCGTATGTCTGTCCGGTTGTTCTCCTCTACAGGTCGCATTTATGAACCGATTCTCGTGAAATTTTGTGAGCAGGTTGGAAAAATAAATAGAATTTTTTACTCGAGCCAGTTTTTAGATTTTTTCAAAATGGCGGAGTTATGGGGTTTGAAAATGTAAAAAAAACCGATATAGCCCAATTGGCTTGACGGATTTTAACAAATGAGATGTCGTTAGATTTGTGGAGATCGTGAGAGTGACACAGACCATATTATTTTAGTGAAAAGTCAATAGATTGTATTTCAAATCGCAAAATGTAGTTTACAAAGTTATTGGTGCGGCTACTTTCATACTGTATGTACGTAACCAGGTACATTCATAAGTTTGTATGTGTTATTGAAAGAAAATTATTGTGTGTTAGCAGTTCAGCTTTCCCACCGACATACTCGCGAGGTCTACAGCTCACAGAGCCACTAGTTTATTTATTTATTAACATAAATTATTTGCTGCTAATATCTGTAATGGTAATGGTACAACCTGATATTTATGGCAAGGATATAATACACTTCCTAGACTTAGCATAAAATTCTTGTACTTTGGCTAACACCTTTTGAATTCCCTCAATTTGTCTCATTGCAGGGTCCATACCAACCTGGTGCTCTTGAAAGGTGGGGGGACAAAGTTGTTACAACAGTGAGTACCGTTTCCTTAAATTCTCACCTGAAATCAACATCATATTAAAATAAAATTTATTAAAATTCTTAAGTCATCTCCTTAATTTGCACACCAAACAATTCCAGGTATCGACGTTATGGAATATCACATACTACACCTCCCCTTTCATCTGCGTGTACTTGTACAACCGTGGTTTCTTCACTGTCAGCGAGTCCATCAGTCTGATGAGGTTCTTCAGCGGTGTGGCCGTGCTGTTGGGTGTTTCTATAGTGCTGAGGGCAGTGGGCCGCTCCCGTAACCCGGTCTATACAAAGTTCTTGTCGGTGCTACATGCCAACACTGATGTGAAGGCAGCTTACCTGGATAACTTGAGGAAGTACGAGTTTGAGTACTCCTCGTGGCCTGTCTCCTATTCTGTCACTCAGAAGAGGTAAGTGTTTATTTACTTATAAATTTAGTTGATTTAGACACTTGCTTTGCTTACAAAGCTACTTGGAGGAAATATACTTCTTTGATTGTCACAAAACTAACATTACCTAGGACAAGTTCTCAATTGGGTTGAATTGATAACTTGTTTTATGATTATGAACCTTGTCACAACAGCAACTTGCCCAATAGAGTATTATTGATTTTGTGGAAACGTTTTTGAAAAAATAATGAGGCCGTGATAAATGAGTAGAAACCTACCGACCGCCACCTTAAAAAAATAATCAATTTGCCGCCACTCATGAAACTAGTGTCAATCAAAGTAAAACGCATTAGAAACAAAAATTATTCTTTGTCAAATTCCCGTAAAATTACGTACGCTACGTAGTAGCTGGCGACGTCGCCATGGCGTCTTAATGAGGCAGAGACCTAAAGGTTTTAATCTGGTTACGGCTCCAGCACCAGCTGGGAGTTCCAGCACCCGTTCCAGCGCTGCGCCAACCCCGACCAGCCCGCCTACATCCGGGTACCGATCCAGCTGCTAGCCTTCGTGGCCGTGCACACCTTCGGGCTGCGGCTCATCTACCCCGGCTCGCTGGCCATCATACACCACTTACTCGGTAACTCATATAAGTAATCACACCACCTTCCTAACAACAGAACAAACAGACATTGTGGCAGTGTTCCCTTGTGACAGTTGAAATGTGCCTTCTGCTTTATCTAGGGTGACTTTGGATTTTTTAGACTATTCCGAAATCATTGTCGCTTCTAAAGGGGGGGAGGGCAGAACAGCAACGAAAAGTAGGGACAGAGCTATGCGTCAAACTACCTCTCCCTGTTTCGCTTAGAAAAGAAAGTAGATTGACGCACAGCCCTGTCCCTACTGTTCGCTGCCATTCTGCCTTCGTTCGTGTGACAGCATTATGGTCAGAAATCCCTTTTCACCCTGCACCCTGTCTACTACTGTCTAGAAAAAGGGCGCAAGCATATAATTATCGCAGCCGCTTCGTTAATTTGGACACTTCCCATGATCCTGTCTGTCATCAGTCTCGTGGACATGCCTATTCCCTGTTAGTTTGAATGATTCAGTATACTGGGTGTAATGTAACAGAACGGCGTAGTCATATTTTAGGGGGTTTCTAGAGACATCATTTTAAACAACTTTCACTATGAAACCGATTTGACCAGAACAACTTAATTTTTCACATCTCCCCATGCATTTTGTGCCCAGCGATCAGCTGATGTGTATCAAATCGCTTTCATAGTGAAAGTTGTTCAGAATGATATCCCTAACAACCTCCTAAAATATGACTACACCTGTCTGTTACATCCAGGGAGCACTTATCCTTATCCAGTGGAGAGCGCATAGATACATTTTCCTTTGAAACACAACTCACCAATTTACGGGCGGGGCGGGGGACGAGGTAAGAGAGCTGTGGTCAGCCGCTGCGAAACAGTCTGGCAGCCCGTCATCGTACATAGGTTGCGTATGCGAACGTTTGTTGAATACAACAAACGTTTGGCGAACGGCATTCCCCCGCAGGCGCAGTCAATTGGATATATCGTCTCTGGTTACATCATACATACTGGTAATGTGTTGACAGGCGCTGGCCTGCTCGAGGGTCGCGCTGCGCTGATTGTGGAAGAGCATGGGAAACGCGCCAAGATAGCCACGGCCGACGGAAACCACATCGACACGATGTTCGTGGACCTGCGGCACACGGGCAGCGACACCCTCGTCATTTGCTGCGAGGGCAACTCCGGCTTCTACGAGGTCGGCATCATGACGTCACCCATCAAGAGCAACATCTCGACCTTGGGATGGAACCATCCGGGCTTCGCGACCAGCACTGTGAGTGTCGCAAAGTTGAGTTGGCTGCTGCGGCCGGATTCTGCAAGCGAATCGCATGTCGATAGCTATAGCGCGAGCGCGGACTGCCGGTTTGCTTGTAGCCGGCGCGGGATGTCTCGGCGCGGTCGACAAGCTAAAACCGGAGTTTGAGTCCTCGCTATAGCCACTGTCATACGATTCGCGTACACATAATCACGGCTTTCATCTGTCAATCTCACTAGAGTGCGTTTCACTAAATAATTCCTTTGTTGAAGTCTTTATTGTCAAAGATTCGGGAAACTTTAAACTTGAAACAGACTCTACATAGATTTCAATGGCATATCTCAAATGGGGACTTTTTGAAGCGTTTTGTGCGATTTATACTATCCAAGTCCATTCATTTAGTAATTCTATGTCTATAGTAATAAGACAGCAAAAAGCTACCACGATGTTTTCAGACTCATATTTTTGGTTCAATCTTTTCCACCACATTTTTCATGACAAAAATCTCAACTTCTTCGTAACGAAACACGCCCAACAAATCTCACCTATAGTTTGCTCCCACCATCATCCGTAGCAGTGATGTTAAACTATCGATAGTTTCGCTATCGATAGTTGATCTTGAAAAACAGGTCGATAGCTAGAGAGGACTATCGAAAATATCGAAATTTGTAATACTATCGATAGGGAAAATTAGGCGATACTATTGAACCGCGTCGATACTACTCGATACTGTCGAAGTTAGATACTACGAGTATCGACAGTGTCGATAGTATCGATGGTATTGCGTCAAGAATGTCGATACTATCGGCGCGTTTCGATAGTATCGATAGTTTTGCTTTAGTAACTAACGACGTGTTTTATACTATCGATACTATCGTCACTCTTCCTATCGATAGTTTTTGTACTGATACTATCGATAGTATCGATACTATTGGTCTTTAGCAATAGTATTACTTATATTAAGCTATCGATACTATCGATAGTACCGTCAAGGGTCGGTAGTTTCGATAGGACTATCGATAGTATGACTGAATTTCAAGGCCACGATAGTATCACGATACTATCTATAGACTATCTTTATCGCAACATCCGTAGCATCCCTGCCAATGCAGGGGATCGCGACGCGAGAGAGTGAAGGACCGAGCACGCGCATGTCTATCTATCCTTCCCCCCTCCCCCTCCGCACCGGGTGCATGTACCCGCAGCAAAATCGGAACCCTTTCCAGGGCAAGCCGTACCCCAAGCAGGAGCAGAACGCCATCGATGCGGTGGTGCAATACGCCATCAATGAGCTGGGCTTTCCCGTGGACAAGATTGTCATGTTCGGCTGGAGCATTGGCGGGTACACGGCGGCCTGGGCTGCGGTCAGCTATCCCGAGTGCAAGGGCTTGGTGAGTTGTCCCTTCTTCTTCTTCTTCTTGTTTGGTGCCTCTCCCTCCACTGCTGCAGGTTGACGGTCAGCTCTTGCTCTCCTGTCGCTGCGGGTTGCCCCTTACATGCCCGTCTTCATAAATAACAGTTCCGAGAGCCGCCTGACTTATACAATTATGTTCATAGGTTTCTGATGTCAGTCCGAGATCTGAGGGTGTTTTGTTAAGGGAAGCACCGTGGTCATATTACAGACATGTGAAGACATTATGGCCCTTGGGGCCGGTATTTGTTCACTGATGGTCCTTCGAGCTGGTGTTTGTTCACTCACGGTCCTTCGAGCCGGTTTTTCTTGACATTTCGGTCGTCCCCTACGTTCCGCATCCCGCATTAATCAATGGCGAGGCCGTTCCGTGGCAGTTTTAGCGATACAAAACGATGGCCTGTGGCGCTTTAATCGATTGTCGCGTTTGTAGACGTCTCTACGTTGCTTGTAGAACGTGCATCTTGATCTTCCCCAAATAGCCTACCAACGCACGGTTTTACCCGACAGATCTGCGACAGATTTGCCTGATAATCGTGCCTGGCTGTCAAAACTTCCTTATATCTTTGCCTGTTCGTGTGGGCAGGCAGTTGGTAGTTTTGCCGGGCACGCACGACTGTCAGGCCGATCTTTCACAGATCTGTCGTGCAAACCCGTGCACATATGTTCAGTTCTTGTCTCTCGTGAGCCAGATCCTGGACGCGACCTTCGACGACCTGCTGCCGATCGCGCAGCGCTCCATGCCGGCGTCGTGGGCGCTGCTGGTGCGCGAGGTGGTGCGCTCGCACGTGTCGCTGGACGTGGCGGGGCTGGCGGAGCGCTACCCCGGCCCCGTGGCGCTGATCCGCCGGACGCACGACGAGATCATCTGCCTCACGTGAGTACACCTGCCTTACGTGAGCACAGCGGGGCTGGCGGCGCGCTACCCCGGATTGATCGTCTATTGATGTCCCCACAGCACATGCCTTTACAGATACGAGTAAGATGGAGCCATATTCCACCACACCGCGCCGGGGCCGTGAATCGCGTACGATAACTAGCTGTGGTAGGGGCGCAGAATGCCGGTTTGTTAGTAGCCGGCGCGGCGCGTCTCGGCGCCGGAGACTGGCATATTGTGGCTCCGCTGTAGCCAATGCCATGCGATTCGCGCACAGAATCGAGGCCCAGGAAGACAAATCTGGGGCGTCATTCCGCTAAAAATATTACAATTCATTGATCTTCATGACCCCGGGTCACTTTACTAAATGGTAGTTTAAAATGGTAGTTCATTGATTGATCATTGAATGGCATAGAACCAGATGGGACATGACATGGGTAGTCATACTATTCAATCAACCGTTATTAATACATACTATGTTATTACACCGTAATGTAATTGTCATAGTCAAGTTAGTAGAATTCCCAGTGTGTGCCATAATTACGCACGAACAACTCAGCACATTCTAGAATAGTAGTTGGTCTCCCTCCCCTGCGCAGGCCCGGTCAGCTGTCCACCAACCGCGCGAACAGTCTGCTGCTGAAGCTGCTCGAGTCGCGCCACCCGGCCGCGTTCGTCGAGCATGCGCCGGCGCTCTACAAGCTTGTCGGGCAGAAGGCGAGTGCGCGCGCGTCGATGGTGACCGCCGCTGACAGCGCCAATGTGGAGGCACTGAAAATGGTAACGTAACGTGTAAAGAGCCACCAACTTAGCTGTTCAGGTGGGAAAAATTGGTACTACGGACTTGTCATCCGCCATCAGAGATACAATTCAATTCAATTCAAAAAAAATATTGATCATAAAATCATACATATTACTTAGTCAACGTCAACATAATATTAATATTTTTGTATACTACCGCCCGTTCGGAAGTTGTGGGCTTAGGGATTAGGGATGGGATGGATTAGATACTATACTATGTCCGCTATGATGAAGACTACTATGACACTAGCGACCGCTATCAACTGAACAGCTAAGTTGGTAGCACTGTACACGCAGGTCTATTTATCCTTACTTGTCCAAAAGTTACAAGTTAAATCAATAGAAAACTCATTTAAGATAATTATATTTTATGTTTCGTTTTGCAGATCGAGTTGTACATGAGAGATCACAACTCCACTCATTGCGCGCCGCTGGGTGAAAGCGACTTCAAAGAAGCCCTAAATGTCCTTGAAGTGCAGAAGAAGAAGATGTCATTTTACAACAAATAACAATCTTCTACATAATATTACCTATGACTCATGGTGTGAAAAATTTAATAATAATATGATAATTTCATCGTCCGGCTCGAGTCGCGACACAAATCTGTGCGTGCTGGTGCTCTTGCATTTCCTATAGAAAAAATTTAACCGACTTTCCCAAAAGGGGAGGTTTACAATTCGTCCGGATGTTTTTTTTTCTATTTTTTTTTTGTATGTGCTCCGTAAGCGCCTAGACGGATGGACTGATTTGGAAAACTATTTTTTGTTTGAAAGGGTTTACCTTCCCATTGGTCCCAATGACACCAGGTCAGGATCTGACGATGGGATCCTGGAGAAATCAAGGGAACTCTTCAAATGTTATAATTTTTGTGTTTTTCATAATAACTCGTGCAAATGCACATGGTAAGCATAATATTGTGATGCGGAACTGCTGATGAAGACCACACATGGCCACCAGAACTGCTCAATACTAGGTACAAATACAATGCGTGGCTGATGGGCAGGCAACGCATAGCCTAAACCGGTGGACCTAGCTAGAGCCATGTAACTTTGTACAGAGGTTCCTTAGTAGCGTGGGGTAGCACTGAGATGGGATTTGACAAAATTACGTTTCCAAGGGGGGGGGGGGGATAAGGGGTTACAGTTTGTATTAAACTCAATCAAGTTTGTGGAAGTCGGTTTTTTCTAAAGTTTACTTTTTGTTTCAATTATTAGTACCTACATCTAGTGCATTCACGTGTACTTACATGTAGTTGATGTACAGTAATGTATTTATTTTAGACATAAATTGGTTCCTGCCAATATTCGATGCATTTAAGTAAGTAGGTACCTACCTAAAATATCTAATATAGGTAATATGTTTGTACTGTACGTACAGCAGTACAGATCGGTTATCAAAAGCTGGCACGTTCAAGCATTGACTCGTAGCGCTTGTGTAGTGTCTGTGAATAAGCGCGCGGCGTGACGTTGCACTGCATGGGCATCAAGTTAGTCTGTCTGTCTGGCTACGAAGTGTTGGAACAACTTGCCACCGCCAATTCGAGATCAGAAATCTCTTGCTCGATTTAAGATTTCGTCCACACAACACTTACTACATCTGCAGAAGTCAGATGCCTGATTCTGTCCCGGAGGGCACCCGCGACCGCGCACTTTAACTTTAACTTTTTTGGTATGACGGCTAAGTCTTATGATAATCGTAATTTTAATTTGTAATTTATCTTTTTTATTAAACTTTTACATATTATATCAATTTATCTTTGTATTTTAGGTAGGTACTATATTCATATTATTAATATTTTTATTGCATAGTTTAAACTCATTTCCTTTTGAGTTATTTAAAGTATGTAGTTTTGTTAACACCCACCCACACACTTACTTACTCACTCTCTAATTAGAGTCTAATAGGTACCGACAGAATATCAGCGTTGCAGAATCTCCTGGAAGTCCTGTACACATGCTGAGTCGGAGCCGTTTCGCTGTTGCTGTACACACTTCATGGCGCCGTTCTGCCCAATCTTATATTTACTGTTCTTTTAGTCTTGTGTATAATTTATTTCCGACTTGTTTCTCTCCGTCCGTGTGTCAAGACCATTATATCACGACGCGTGGACGCATCAAGCTGAAATTTATAACAATTGTTTAGGTCTGTAGTCGCATATCACTGAAAAAATGAACCTTCTAGGTCAACGCAATCGAACGCTACGACCGTCTATACTGTACACCTTTTGGATTGTCATAGTAATCGCAATGGACCCAAAACCTATAGGGTACTTCCTGTATGACTACAATCATGAAATTTGGCACAAAGCAAGGCCTTAAAGCAAAGGGAAAAATCTGAAGACTGCAAATTTCTGTTACTACATAAAACGTGTTAAGCTCTCCAAGTGTGATCGGAGCCCTTGTTGCGCGAGTCCTACTCGCACTTGACCGTTTATGTGTTTTGCTTTTATTAGGTAGGTGCTGCTTATATAAATAAAGAGAGATCTTTTTGCATGACGTGATTATTTACCTATGTAAATTTTTAAACATTTGTATAGTGAAATTACTTTAGTGAGAGTAGGTACTGTGAATGTGAACGTGCCAGCTCTAAATAACTGATCTGTAAACATTTGAATTTTTTAATCAACTTCCATGAATCCCACAGAGATGTTGACTAACGCTGTTATCGCAACGTATTTTTATGATTATGACAAATGAATTCAAATTAGGTACCTAGTAGATAGATATGTTTGTCTCATATGTGTACACTGGACTGGAGAGCCTCTCTAGTTAGTTGTTGATTACACTGATGGACTGTGTATTATTTCTACTAACTAGAGATTAATAGAGCAAATCTAAAACTTGTTTGTTTCTTTTTTATTTGTTATCCTATCCTAATAAATACCTATTATATTTAAAGCTGCGGCGATGCGATCGGCTAATCCCCTGTCACGCAATGTGGAGTATTGAATAACTTGCTAAAAGTGAGCACAGCTGTGCCTCTGACACCCCGTATGGGAAAAGGCGTGACGCTATGTTATTTACTAATGTTTCTGTTTGTCCGTCAGTGGGCTGAATCGTAATGGGCTCTACTCACGATGAAATCTGTCTCGCAATTTGTTGCTGCAACTTGTATTTCTCTATCTCTGTCCTCTAGCGGTTGCAAGAAAACCTGCCTTCTACTTCTATGAGTTGCAGCGACAGATTGCAAGCCAGGTTGCATCGTGAGTAGAGCCCTCAGAACAATAACTAAAGAGCCTTAGCGAGGGGAGGGGCGACTTCGCAGCGAGTCGAGATCGCAACGTGTGCGCGGCAAACTAAGTTTACAATTTTATATACTCTTTGGCCGTGACTGCTTGTGCGCAGCGAGCTGCCGGCGATCAGGCCAGGCAGTTCTGCTTTTTTTCATACAAATTCTACACACTTGATTGTTCACTTTTATCCACTGACAGGTCCAAAATCCATTCCTATCCTAAGTTGTTGGGTGAGATTTGATTGACTTTGAACGCATCCGTTCGGTCGGTCTGAGTCTGAGGCATTCTGAGTTGCGTTCGTTTATTCACACCCGGTGTAGGGTATGTACACGGTGTTAAAACACTGCATAAAGAACGCTGTTTAGAGTGAATAAACGAACGGCCGGTGTGATATCTGGTGTCAACACCGTACACCGGGTGTGAATAAACGAACGCAACTCTGAGGGTCGGTCGGTCGGTGGCAGTGGCATGGCACCATGAACGCACCCCAGCGACTAAAAAAACACAGCTGTCATTCGATCAATCGATTGGATTTTGGTGGATTTTCTCTCTCATTGTGCTTTCCGTTCATTACATTTTCAATGGCCGTGTTTTCGTAATTCTGGTTGTAAATAATTTACCGTTTTGAAGCTAGGCAACTAGTTCTCATGGTGATATTTAGGACTGCGATCATGGATCCTCTACATCGGCGTAAATGGCTTTTGATATTGTTATTTGCTGTGTTTCGGCGCTTGGATCCAGTGGATGGTGGGTACAGTGATAGTTTGGTCAATATTTTCGAGTTTTTAGACCGAATTTCCTATCAATTATTGGTCTAAAGGCGAGTGATCCGTACGAATTGTGCTCTACAACCAACCGCCTATACCTGACAAGCTGTAATAACTAACCTCTACGAATTGTACACAAAGGTACTGTGATGACTCTATTTACGTACAAACTGCTCACAATCAATCATTAACTCAGTACGATATCACTAAATTTATCCCGCCAGTCCAATAGATTGGTTGTTGTATTGGTCAAAGATGGTAAATAGGAATTTCAAATGCTCTAATGTACTGAAAACATTTGTATTACATTGGTAGGCATTGACGGTTGTATGTATGGCTAGCTAAGACTGGCCTTGCCATAGCTTCAAGGACAAGGATATCTTGCAAGCCTATTTCATTATTTTGTCTTGTGTTTTCATACTAACTGTGTGTCAGTTATCATTATTCAAAAGGGCGAGATGCTATGTTATGCTAACTAAGTCATGTTTTATTTCACTTCATATTTTATAGGAATATCCTAACTACTATCATTTAACTTCAGGTACAGAAATGTGTCTCTAACTAATAGTATAAATGCTGGGGTTGTTGATGCCTATATAGTACAGGTTCTACCTAGTTTAGGTGTCAACAGACATTGTGTATTGAGAAAATAAGAACTTTAGATAAGACAAAATTTACCATAACAAAAGCAACAATAACAAAACAAAACAACAATCAAAAGCATCATTGTAAAAAAAGACCGCTGGGGTCCACAAGTGATGAAGGATGGGATGTCAGTTGAAATAGAGGCAGTTGGTTGGTCCTCTATTGTGTATATTTCACCCAATTCTCAGTGGCTCTCTCTTCACGGTGTAGAACTAAGTCTCAAACTAGTGTATACTGAGAAACACCACTCTAACTCAAAACTGTTCTGTTCCTATGCAGGTCTAAAATGTTACTGCAACCTGAACAGCTCGAGCTGTCCAAATCAGACATGTGTGACAGACGGCTTCTGCTACGCATCCCGTTCTCGTCTCAAGGGTGATGACGTGATCTTGAGCTACCAGTGAGTACTTTTATCGTATTACCCTCATGTCATTACTCAGTTAATTGTTTGTGACTAGAATGTGACAGTAAAAGAACATTCTAGTCACTATGCAGCAAACATTATGGTATCTGAGAAACCAATAACTTAGCATATTCTATGTATTGCATTACTATGTAGATTTATAGATATTTACATTTACATTACAAGAGCCACCAGTGACAATGATATTTGCAATAACTTACAGACAGTGGAATAATGGAATCTCCTCTTTATTGGAGTTATCTGGTTCAAAGTTTTATTCTTACTGATTTACATAGGTAGATGTTTCTGGGAGCACTAATATTCTTGGTCACTTTATTCATTTGTGGCAATGCAGGGTATTGTTGATTTCATAATTTCTTTATTGCTCACAAACATTTGAGAATACAAGTAGTACTTAAAATTGTGTACAAAAGCAAGCCTTATCAAATGGAGTTCAAATCTACTGATTTAATGGTGCCTCTACTAATAATTTTATATGATGGAATTTTATTATTTAAGTTTTAAATCTACATCTGAGATCTTTGTTTTGGCAAAATGGAAATTAGAAACCGATAGCCTTGTAACTGGCTGGCATTATGAAATTCAAAGTGTTTCCAGCGTCATAAAACCAAACTGTGGCAATTTGTTAATCAATTGTTTAAAATGTGTAGAGGGTTGGCAGTAGGGTGTCTGGGCAACAATGCCTTCCCCCCCGAATACCCCGTAGTGTGCCGAATGCCAACATATTATTGCTGTCACTCTGACCTCTGCAATACCGATGAGAAAGCCCGCGGACACTTGCTAGATGTCTCGACAACGGGTAAGCAGTCCTGCCGTGTATTTGGCCGTGTGCTCCCTCTGAAAATGATATTTTTGAGTTTGTTTTTATGTAAACAATAGCATCGCCGCAGCCACTTCTTATCTATGAGCATAGTTTTGTAATGAGATGCGTATTTTACTTACTCTAACGCTTCTAATTAGTGAATTGAGTTCCTACTAAGAACGGCCTCCTCGGACTTGCGTCTGTCGAGAGATCATTATTTTTAGTATGTTTTGAATGTGACGTCCTGTTAACAAGTTTCTCGACAATGTGTGTTGTTTTGCTTTAACCCACTAAACGTGTACGGTGGTTCGTGGACGCAGCTGTAAGGATCAGCGGGAGTTGATACCCAAAGAGCACCCGTTCGTGTGTGCCCCGACCAAAACTAAAAATGACTCGGTGGCGCGCGCGTGTTGCGATTCCGCAGACATGTGTAACCGAGAGCTGCTGGTCATGCTGTCGCCGGCCAACCCAGGTATCTGCTGCCTACCGCCCCCGGCCCCCTCCCGACGCCTGTGCTCTCTAACCCCCACCCCCGCCGCCGCCCCCGCCCCGGCTTCTATACCAGTGACTAATGCAGGCAGCACCGTCGACGGCGTCGAGGAGCTTGCTGTGTGCTACCACTCTGCATGGCACCTCTGTTTTAGCTTTCTTTTTATTTCTCACTAATTCTATTTCCTACCGGCACTGATCACCTATGTAGGAAGCCTGTCAACTGTCGCGATACCAGTCGCAGCTCCGTAGAGAGTGTCGGTTGAAGCCCGTCGACTAATGCTGTTTACCGATGTAGATGTTGGCACCAGGCCTCGGTGTTCCCACCGGGGGACGAGCCCATCTGGTGCCAGGAGGGCCAGTCGCCCGACCCCGTGCACTGCTGCGCAACCGACTTCTGTAACCGTAACTTCTTTGTGAGCAAAGGTACGGCGGGATCGCTGCGAAACCGGGGCTTGTCATGTGATGTCCACCGAATGTCCACATTGTCCTGATATGTGACGTCGAAGTCCTGTCCTCACGTTCATAGCATCTCCGGGGGTACGAACGAGCCGCATCATCGAGGGTAATGCTCTGCACGCGATTGTATCCGAGTTGATGCCGTCAGCAAGACGTATACTGGATCTTGATTGGGGTGTTTTATGACGTAACAGACTGGGGCGAATTCATTTAAATGAGATTTGCAGCTGCACAACGTTCTGGCATGAAGGCGGAAGTGAATACTGGACTCAATGACCGAGTCATTGTCGAATACTAACTTAAAAGGGCGCCTTGCTATCAATAAATATGAAATGTGAGTGATCATTGTCTGGTAATGATTATATATATTTAATTTACACTTTATACATATTGGCACTTTCGACTAATTGCATGGTAATCACTAACTTTTCTGGGTTTATAGGGTTCCGTACCTTAAAATATTAATCAGTCCGTCTGTCTGTCTGGCAAAAGAGCATTTTACTCAGTACCGCAAGTATATCAAGTTAATATCAAGACCTGAATAAATCGATAATATGTATCAATTATTCAGGTCTGTGGTCCCTTGGAGTCAGCTGTAAAAATTAAATTTTTTCGGTTAATATTTTAGGTGCTTTTCCTCCATGTGGCATAGTCGTGGGACATCCTGTATTAGCATTAGATTCTTCTTCTTCTTCAGCATTTATGCGTCCACTGCTCGTGCGTCTTGATTGACCATGATTAATGAGTCTTATGCTAATATCGGTCTTTACATAATATAATACACGTACATATTTGACTGATATCGCTACTGCATGTTTTACGATCTATGTTTTTTTAGAACACAGGGGGGGTTTACCACAAACTTTATAGCTATTCAGTTTAGGAACCTAAACAACACCACCATTTCTAATCCAATACTCCTTAATCTAGCAGAGCTCCGTGGTCTAGTGGGTTTCACGCCTGCTTCTCACGCAAGAGATGCAGGTTCGAATTCCGGTGCTGACCATGTACCAATGAGATAAATCATTTATCTTAAGTACGTTATACGGACGCTCTAACGGTGATGGGAAACACCGTGAGGAAACCTTCATTACTCCATAGCTGCGGCGATGGGCTATCCACTTTCAAAAGTGGGCACAGTTGTGCCTCTGCTACCCCGAATGCGAAAAGGCGTGACGCTATGTTATGTTATGTGAGCTTTATTCTATTATATTTTAAGACGGCCGTGATGATAAAGATAAACTGAACCGCTATGCAGGCTGACTTAGACGTATCCAGCTGTTGGCATGCTGCTGCATGCTGGCACCATTAAACAGTTTTTCAAGCCAGTCCATCGATCCATCTATAACGTTACAGTGCCAGTCAGTAAGCACTAGCACGCGCGGCTGGCGAACGCCTATTGGCGCCAGCAACTGGACTGGATACGTCTAAACCGGCCCTAAAGGCTGTGGGTGTGGGTATTCCCTCTGGATGGTACTTCACACTCGCTCATGATGCACCATACTTTCTTTAGTAGATAAATCATTCACACGCATACATTTGTGTTCTTTGGGATTGTGACGTGGTCTTGTGTTGTGTGGTATGATTGTATTGTATATCTTGCTAGTTATACTTCACATAGCATCAACTATAACTTACGGACAGGGTTTTATTTTACAACTACATTTTTACTATCTACTTGAGAGCAATGATACCGTTTCCCTAAAAAAAAACGTAGGCTAGTGCCTGCTGTTTATTTATAGACAATAGTATTTATTTATTTATAACGTTTATTCATGAAAAAAGCACTTAATTAAGTAATTTAAGTCTGCCAAACTGCTAGGCAGTTTGTCGGCAGATTGGTTTGGCTCTTAACTATAACATTATGTACTTTTTTTTTTTAATACTAATCCCATCCCCCGTTCCATTTTTAATGATATTTAAAGATTTTTAATATAATATTGCTTCAACATACATTTAAACTTTCTCTTGGGAATTGCATCTGTAATGAACTTATCTGGCATATTATTTAGTATCTTAGGCAGCACCCTAGAAGCTGTTCTAGACCCATAATAGTTTATGTGTCTTGGAATAATGTATTTGATCTTATTTCTATTAGTGCTACGAGTAGGGTAGCCATGGACGCTCCTTTTTAGTTGGTTCCGCATTCCAAATGTATCTAAGGCAATTTGATATTCTACTTTCTTGTCAACTGGTATTATTTTACAAACTTTATATAATTTCTCAAAATTTTTGTTACATTGTTCTTTATATAAATACGAGCGCATTTCTTTTGCTAACTAAACATTTCAAAAATCTTATCTATATTTTTTTTATTTCATTGAGATATGTTGTTTCATTGAGTATTAATAACCACTTTTTTGTGGCATTGGTTTATTTCTCTCAAGTGTGTAGGTGCATGGTCTTGAATTACTGAATTACCTCCCAGTTTTAGGTAAGTATTTTTATCTTCTTTATTTACTTGTTGTTAGTAACAACTTAACTTCTAGTACAATAACAGTAGGTATACTCTACGATAGTAACTATTGATACGGAAATATATAACTTGGTGATAAGATTGTGATCAAGCGAAGCCAGGCAGTATTTGCTTTATCACACGAATTTCTGGTTAATCTGTTTTGTTGGTATCTTTTCTCTCAATCAAATCAACCTTTGAACAACGACCAACATTTTGACCTCAATTTTTGATGACGTCAATTCTCAGTATTAATGCAACTGAGGGCCAGAGCATGCGAGGTGTCGGTTGTTTACAACTTCAAATATGACGGCTTATAATCAGCACTCAGGCGCATAGAGAAAATGGCTTTTTGGATTCAGAAACTTAACTTATTTTGTGCTAAATAAAACCAGTCCTATACATATGAATTCGTTCGATTCAGAATCGCACACTCTTTTATACATCCGTTTTGATTGGGTTGTTCTATGGATGTCATGTTCTGCTGTAAGACATGATATCCCTTCTGTAACTATCTCATAGCCCACAAACGATTTCTGTACGCCATAATTTTTAAATTCGAAAGCCTACCTCTGGCCAGCGCCTGGCAATCCGTAGTATGAACTCACACCAGTTTCTCCTAAAGGCTCGTCCAGCCCGTCTTCCGTATGGAAGCTGCTGCCCTGGCTCCTTCTGCTGGTCGTGGTGGCCGTGTGCATCGGCATTAGCTTCTGGTGGGCGCGCCGCTTGCGCCAGTTGGTGAAGCGAGGATCGTGTTCGCTGTTCCCGGTGGAGGACTCGCTGTGCGACGGAACCAGGCACCCCTTCCTGGAAGGCACCACGACGATCAGGGACATATTGGAGCTGACCACGTCGGGATCTGGGTCAGGTGTGTGGTTTCTTCTTGTAATGACTTTAGTAGCTATTTAAAAAAAACATCAATATTTTAGGTGGCAGGTCGCTAATATGACTCATATCACCGGTTCTCAAGGAACATCTGAACTGCTTTTTCTATACTGTGATCAATAATAATGTACGGTAAAATGAAATTAGCTCAACAACAACATTAAATAACATAGTCACGCCTTTCCGATGTAGGATGCCAGAGGCACACTTGTGTCCATGTTTAGCTGGTAATTAAGTTTTGCATGCCAGTTGGTTAGTGCACCGATCGCTATCGGTTTATCCAAATCCTTCCAGCAGTTACAACCTCGGCCAAACCAACGATCACTCGCGTCCGCGGTGGCGATCAGTCCTTTGTACGAATTTGATCCTTGTACAATGCAAGTTGGTCAAAAAAACTGATCGCCACCGCGGTCGCGAGCTGAGCGCGTTATTATGGTGAAGCCTTTAAAGATTTGCTCATCTAAACGCGTCCCCGCTCCCAGGTCTACCCCTGCTGGTGCAGCGGTCCATCGCGCGCCAGATCCAACTGATGGACATCATCGGCAAGGGCCGCTTCGGCGAGGTCTGGCGCGGCCGGTGGCGCGGCGAGAACGTCGCCGTGAAGATCTTCTCATCACGCGAGGAGTGCTCCTGGTTCCGCGAGGCCGAGATCTACCAGACGATGATGCTGCGACACGAGAACATTCTGGGTTTTATTGCGGCTGATAATAAGGGTGAGTGGGGAGAAAGAAAGATTATGTTAGGGACAGAATGGCAATTATTTATAATCTAATGCAGTGGTATTGGATGTTTTTATGTGTGTCGTCGTTGTTTCTGGTCCCCACGGAATATCCTAGTTTTAGGTAGGACAGACAGAATGTGTGTGTGTGTGTGTGTGTGTGTCTGTATACAAATGTTTATGCTTATTGAATTCTTGGCTGCCACGTGGTTTCCGTACAACTAAATCCGTCGAGATCTCGCCCTTGTTCGGGGAAGCATCATGTCAACAACTGATATTATTTTCAATTTATTTATTTATTGTAGATAACAATGATCCAATTATTTGTTAGTAACAGAAACATATGTTTTGTAAACAGGGTAAAGTAAAAACAATAACATAAAACTGTATGTTGCTCGCGATAACCTTGACCACCCATTGCTGGTACATTGGGCAGTCAAACCTTCCCGAGATCACCTTCAGGATCTCATTGGCACTGCCCCACGATCTGCCGATAATCGAAACAATACGCTTCCGCATGATCGCGTAAAAGTCATCTGTACGCGACACAGCAAACATTGTTGACGCACTGCAGAACTGAGGCAGCCCCAGCAACATCCTGAAGATGATATTATATTGGACTCACCTGTCTCGAACATTTTGAAAACCTACGGGCCAGCATGTTACCTCTGACTGCCAACGCCCTGCGCTCCCTCTCAATATCTAGATCATCTTTAAGATCCTCCGATACAATGTGTCCGAGATATCTAAAATGATTGACCCTTATAAGAGTGACACCATTTAGGGTGATGGGAGGCACATATGTCCTAGAACCAGATTGAAAAACCATATAGACACTCTTTTTCACATTGTACCGGAGGCCGTGAGTCTCAGCGTATTTTTCGCACATATCCAACATTTTCCTCATGGCACCTCATAGCATATTAACGAGCGCAAATTGGCGTTTTACGCAGAGATAGGTTCTATGTGTGTGGGGCCGTGTGGGCGTTAGGTTGTTCCGTACCCCAACATCATGATCAAGCCTCGCTTTAGTGCGAGTTCGGGATAGTATATCATGTACATACTCACCACTCCAACATCGCAAGAACCTATTCAGCAAAGCCCACCCATGTCTCGGCGTTTCACCTGCCCCATGCCCCCAGACAACGGCACCTGGACGCAGCTCTGGCTGATCACGGACTACCACGAGAACGGCTCCTTATTCGACTTCCTGAGCGTGCGCACCGTGGACGCGAGCACGTTCGTGCACATGGCGCTCTCCATCTCCACCGGGCTGGCTCACCTGCATATGGACATCGTTGGGACTAAAGGTACGGCAATGACAACGTCGGGACTAAAGGTACGGCTCGTAGACATCGTCGGGACTAAAGGTACGGCACGTAGGCACTTTCGGGGCTAAAGGTACGGCACAGACATGGTCGGGGCTAAAGGTACGGCACGTGGACATCGTCGGGAGTAAAGGTACGGCTCATGGACATTGTCGGTACTGAAGGTACGGCACGTAGATATTTATTCTTACATGTAATTTAGGAGTGATTATTTCCCAAAAATAATCACACCTAGAAATGAGAAACTGATGCCCGATTTCACCAATAATCCCTATCTTTAGCGAACACTTTATTTCCTACCGGTTGTTTCTCTTTGACCTAAGTTTAAGGGTCATCTAGGCTACCAGGGGACCCCCTAAATTTAAGAGGCCGGCCTCCGAAACAGTCGCTAGACAGCCAAGAAAAATGAGCTAAGTGACCCTGTTCTATAACTCTATTTTCAACCGACTTCAAAAAAAAAGGAGGAGGTTCTCAATTCGACCCGTATGTTTTTTTTTCTTTTTTTCTATGTTTGTTACGCGATAACTCCGCCAATTATGAACCGATTTGAACAAATCTTTTTTCGGCGTATAGGTAATACCTCAAGGGTGGTCCCATTGACACCAGGTCAGGATCTGATGATGGGATCCTGGAGAAATTGAGAGAACTCTTCAAATATTATAGGCAGCCCTATAGTGATTTTTGTGTTTTTCATAATAACTCGTGCAAATGCACATGGTAAGCATAATATTGTGATGCGGAACTGCTGATGAAGACCACATATGGCCACCAGATCTGCTCAATACTAGGTACAAATACAATGCGTGGCTGACGGGCAGGCAACGCATAGCCTAAACCGGTGGACCTAGAGCCATGAAACTTTGTACAGAGGTTCCTTAGTAGCGTGGGGTAGCACTGAGATGGGATTTGACAAAATTAATTCCCCAAGGGTGGGGGGATAAGGGGTTACAGTTTGTATTAAACTCAATCTAATCAAATAGGGTTTGTGGAAGTCGGTTTTTTCTAAAGTTTACTTTTTGTTTCAATTATCTACTAGTATAATTTAAACTTGTCCAACCTGGCTGCTCCCACCAGGCAAGCCGGCCATCGCCCACCGCGAC